>OY856414.1:942334703-942702203 GCA_963693085.1 Alisma plantago-aquatica | reverse complement strand
TACCATGATAATGGCTTCCATGTGTAAGTCTCATGGTTGGTCTTCCCGATACACTATTCTCTAAAATATATTTGTGTGCTTGGTTTGATATCACATATCATGACTAATGAGATTATTACATCAACGAACTCACACTCTGATATTAATGTGTTATTGATGTCTATCTACCTTCCACAATAACTACCGACAAGGGACAAAATGAGCATGTATATGCTCTTAACATATGTATGATCTCAAGGTTCAAGTCACATACTTGAAGACATACATCATTGAGAATTATCATTCTCTAGACATTTATTATGTTACATAATCATCTCATAACTAAATAAAATAGAATATATTGGAAGCTTGCCTTTTATTAATAATCAAATCATTTACATATTATGACATTAAAATCATTAAATGATTGGCTCTCTAGGGATACATACCAACAACTGCATTGTGGTGGAAAAGCTAAATGATAAGCAACCTTGCCAATCCACTCTAAAATATCAAACATACCATCATATCAAGGAATCAACTTTCCTCTATTCTTGTCTATAGCTCGAACGGTTCAGATTTTCAAAAACACATGGTCACCTACAATTTAGTGCAAGTCTGTTCACTTTGCACTAGCATATGACATCAGTCAATCTTGGGCTCTCTTTAGCCTTTGGTTGATTAAGGTGACCTTGTCAGCATACAACTCTTGTTCCTATGACTTCATCAAGGTTCTTTAAAGGACATCATCCAAATGAAGCATTATCAACACAACCTCCCATAAAGAGCTTCATACATAGGCATCTCGATACTGGCTTGGTAAATGTTGTTATAGGAAAATACAGCTTAGGGAAGGTACTGCTCCATGATCCACCCCAATTGATCACACATATTCTTAGAAGGTCTTCTAAAGTTTGGATTATCCTTTTTGATTGTCCATCGATCTGGGGGTGATAAGTGGTGCTAAATCTCAGTCTCGTACCAAGTTCTTAATGTACTTATTTCCATAACTTATAGGTGAACTTAGGGTCACGATAAAAAATAATTGAACTCACCATGCAAACAAACTATTTCTATAACATATAGTTCAATTAGGTCTATCACCTTAGAAGTAATCTTTAGGGCAAGAAAGTGTAGTGACTTGGTTAGGTGGTCCACCGCAACCAATATTGCATCATGACCTTTTCTTGTCTTAGGAAGACCCACTACAAAATCCATGGTTATCTGATCCAATTTCCACTTAGGAATCTCAATTGATTGAAGTAACCCACTGGGTCACTGGTGTTTAGCCTTCACCATCTACCATGTGAGACAACTAGCCACATACACAGATATTTCCCTCTTCATTCCTGATCACCAAAAGTATCGTTGCAGGTCCTTAAACATCTTAGTGGTGTTAGGGTGTACATTATACTTTGATCCATGAGCTTCTAGAAAGATATGAGTCTTCAAAGAAGAATCTCAAGAACCCAAATGCAACTGTGATATCATATTCCACCTTCCACGCTCATTGATAGGTGTTTTTGAGTCTTAATCATCAAACCCTTCATCTTTTCTAACTCTGGGTTGGCTAACAGAGTTTCTACAACCTTGCTCACCAAGTCGGGCTTGATCGATGAATTCTATCTTCCAATCCTATGGAGCCCATCGAGCACAGTCTTCCACTTTCATCCACTAATTAACCAAACTAGCTACACAAGTGAGACATTTTCTATTCAGGACGTCGACAACCACATTGGCCTTGTCACTTTGGTAGGCTATGGTGAAGTCAAAATCTTTCAGATACTCCATTCAATGTCTTTGTCGCCAATTCAAGTCCTTCTGAGTCAACATACACTTCTGGATTTTATGGTCTAGGAGAATGTGAAAAGTAGCCCCATATAGATAATATCGCCAAATTTTCAAAGCATAGACAATAGTTTCAAGTTCTAGAACATGCGTCGGATAATTCAACTCGTTGGGCTTGAGCTGTCTGGAAGCAAAGGCGAACACATGCTTGTTTTTCTCTAGCATGTATCCTAAGCCCATCTTTGATGGTCAGTGAAGATGATAAAACCTTCATTAACCAAAGGTATGGTCATCATGGGGGCATAGGTAAGATTTTCATTCAACTCCTAGAATCGTTCTTCACACAAATTGGACCAAATGAACTTCTTGTACTTTCAAGTGATATTGGTCAAGGGAAAATTAGTCTTGGAGAAATCATTGATGAA
Organism: Alisma plantago-aquatica; assembly: GCA_963693085.1. NCBI lineage: Eukaryota > Viridiplantae > Streptophyta > Magnoliopsida > Alismatales > Alismataceae > Alisma > Alisma plantago-aquatica. Next base: position 942,700,011 of record OY856414.1, on the reverse strand, counting down.
TCATCGGTAATACCCGACAAATCTTAGGAAGCTACAAATCTTGGATGCTTTCTTTAGGGCTGCCCATTCATGAACGACCGCTACCTTGGCTGCATGTACCGAAATGATTCCTCCAGATATAATTTGTTTGAGGAACATAACTCAATTTATCCAAAAATCACACTTCAAGAACTTCCCAAAGAACTTCTGGTTTCTCAATATATCAAGGACCCTAGTTAGGTGTTCATAGTGTTGTTCTAAGTTGTTAGAGTAGACCATGATTTCATCTATGAACACTATGACAAATGTATCAAGGAAAGGTTGGAACACACTTATCACGAGGAGCATAAACACACTTGTAGCATTAGACTACCCAAAAGGCATATCCAAAAACTAATAGTGGCCATAGCGGGTTCAAAAAGTGGTTTTTGGGATATCCTCACTCTTAACTTGTAACAGGTGGTAACCAGATCTCAAGTCAATCTTTGAAAAGACTCGAGTAGTTTTGAGTTGGTCAAACAAGTCATGTATGTGGGGTAGGGGATACTTGTTATTAATGGTACTCTTATCATTCTATAGTCTATGCACATCCAAGTGATCCATCCTTCTTCTTTACAAAGAGGGCAGTGCTCCCCATGGGGACATGTTGGGTCAGATGAATCCTTGTCTAGGAGTTCCTACATATGTTTCTACAATTCAAGCAAATCGGTGTGAGTCATCTTGTAAGGTGCCCTGGAAAATGGGTTTGTCCCAGGAGCTAGCTCTATTGAGAAGTCCACTTCTCTATTCTGAGGCATGTCTTGTTGGGTTTTGTGGAGAAAACATGCACGGCGGAAGCAATAAAATCCATGCAACCCGAAACAGGATCTCGTCGACAACAACGTATTTGGAAGGAGTGTTTGCAGGATATACCTTATCGCGGAGCAAGTCCAGCGATGTCCTGCTGCACGACGGTGTGCAATGTTGCTGGCCTACATGGACGAAACTTCTCTCCCGTTCATCAAGCACGTCGCAGGAAGATCTGGCGGCGGTGACATGCGCTACTCACAGCGCGTACAGGTGGTCGTCGACGTCCTCCGAACATAGGCGTCAAGGCGTCTGCTTCTCTACTTCATCCACGCGGATGGACAGAACTCCACGTCGCACTTCCCGAGCCGGCAGGAAGGAGTCGTGTCTCTACGGCGGCGTGCTAGTGGCGCGTTTCTCTCCTTTCTCTCCTAAGGATGATGACGGCTAGGTTTTACGTACGTGAGCGTAAACTAAAAAGCCTCTATCTATCTTATATATATATCGGTCGTCAATCCTCCTTTAAATATGATACGAAGGGAAATAGGGTTTCCTAAACCCATCGGTAAATAGAAACGTTGTGTTAATTAAAATGCTCGTGGATTAATTAGAATATTCCGAAATTCATTAATTAACCAAATAATCACATTAATTGATTAATTAATATCCGACTCCATGCAATCTCTTGGGATGGCTTTATGTGCATATACGCCAACAAACTCCCACTTGCACTTAGAGCCAGTCACTCCAATATTATTCTAATCGATTACATAAAAATTTTAGTAATCAATGTGATTCGAAGCAATTCCAATCAAATCCAAAATTATACTCATATTCCAACACATCATATGTGTGTGACCCGGTAGGCTCCAAATTATGTTGGCAGTGATATCCATAATCATATTATGATTTCACAAGCAATGATTGGTATCTAGCAAGACTTCATTGCCACCCAAGTAATTGGAGAAGTTGGAGAATAACTTAATCTATCATTCATGACTGGTGTTACAGTGATTGTATAGTTCCCTTATCGCTGATATTCTGATTAAACTCGAGTCATGGAATTGTTATCCTCTTCAATGTTCAATCAATGTTCCTTGAACTAGAGCAGACTGTCTGAGATATATGTAAGCTCAATCTCACATATTGACTCACATCAGCATAGCCATGCATTTCTCAGTCTCGCTTATCAAGTGGTCGGAATATCAAACTCCCGTAGGAAGGACAAATTCCATCTACATCACTCAAAGTCATCCCCATATGTCACAGTGCACCCAAGCACCATCTTTATGGCAATCCTTATTCAGGACCACGGTGGATGATGTCAAAATACACCGAACGACATGTGATAAGTGTAGTGACTTCAGGTCTAAGAACCACAATCAGCACCATCATTATGATATGTGACTCTAACTACCAATCATGGTATCCATGTGTCACTCTCAAGGTGGGTCTATCTGATACACTGTTCTCTAACAAGTATCTATGTATTTGGTTTGATATCTCCATATCATGGATAATGAGATTCTTCCATCAACCAACATACATTCTAATCTTATGTGTTATTGATGTCTATGGATATTTCCACAATAACAACCGATTAGGGACAAAACAAGAATACATACTCTTAACATACATATGATCTCACTGTTCAGGTCATCAACCCGAAGACATACGTCATTGAGTATATTATTCTATAGACATCTATAAGTTTTATGGTCATCTCACAATATAAAAACAACATATAGATTGGAAAGTTGCTTTATCAATATGATCAATGTAGTATTACAAATCGTTTACATAGTATCTCATTACAATCATTGAATGATAGTCTCTATGGGCATATATACCAACAGATTCCCACTTGCACTTATATCCAATCACTCATGAATCTTAATCCAAGTGATCGAACATGTCCATCATGTTTCTGCTGTGAAAGTGCTTTTATGAGCGAGTCAGCCACATTGCTTTCTATAGGTACTCTGCAAATCTTCACATCTCCTTGTTGTATGATCTCTCGTATGAGATGGAACCGCCGTAAAATATATTTGGAACGTTGGTGCGATCTTAGTTCTTTAGCCTATGCAATTGCTCCATTGCTGTCGCAAAACAACTCAATTGCATTACCAATGCTTGGAACCACTCCAAGTTCAGAAATGAACTTCTTGATCCACATAGCTTCCTTTCCAGCATTAGAAGCGGCAATATATTCAGCCTCTGTTGTAGAATCCACAACCGTCTCTTGCTTGGAACTCTTCCAGCTCACAGCTCCGTTGTTCAGGCAAAACACAAATCTAGACTGTGATCTGTAGTCATCTTTGTCAGTTTGGAAGCTAGCATCAGTGTAACCCTTTACCACGAGCTCTTCCTCACCACCGTATACCAAGAATTGATCCTTAGTCCTTCTCAAGTACTTTAGGATGTTCTTTACGGATGTCTAGTGACATTCACTTGGATCTGACTGATACCGGCTCGTCATGCTCAAAGCATATGACACATCAGGATGAGTACATAACATCGCGTACATGATAGATCCAATTGCTGATGCATATGGAATCTTACTCATGCGTTCCCATTCATCACATGAAGTAGGACATTGGGATTTAGAGATCGTAACCCCATGGGACATGGGCAAGTCACCTCTCTTAGAACCCTCCATGCTAAACCTCTTTAGAACCTTGTCAATGTATGTGCTCTGGCCAATGACCTTCATTTGAATTTGAAAGATACCCTCTCATCATATCCAATACATATGAGATTGCTAGATAGGTATATTTATCCTCTCATAATATATACGATGTAACTATATATCCTCTCATCATGTTCAATACATATGAGATAACAGGATATCCTATCATCATGTCAAATACATATGAGATAGCTGGATATCCTCTCATCATGTTCAATACATATGAGATAATGGGATGAGTCATACATGATAGATCCAATTCCAAATGCATGTGGCATACATTCATGTATTCATGTTCTTCACAAGAATTGGAACATTGGTCTCCAGGGAAACTAACTTCATGGAACTTGTACAAGTTTTCTCTCATTAAGTCATGCATGTTGAACCATTCAGCATCTTGACAATGTATGTGTTCTTTCTTAGGTCGAGAAGCTTTCCATATCTAACTCTGTAGATCTCAATCCTATTGTCAAATTGAAGATTCCAGCTCTGAGATGGTTGTTTCAATCACATTAATTGACCTATGTTGCTTACATACTTTATTTGCATTAATGGATTTATAAAACCTTTAGATTATGTCACGTCCTCATAATTATTACAGTTAAAGAATGCAGTTTTAACATCCATCTTATAGTCATACTAAGCTGTGATTGCAAACATGATCTTGATGGATTCAACCATGGTAATCGGTGAAAAGATTTCATGAAGTTAAAAACCTTAAACATGTTGAAACTCATTTCAACTAATCTACCCTTCCATGTTGATCTTTTCTCAAAGACCCAAATGCACCCTTTGGGTTTTATCCCTTCATGTGGAGCCCAATGAGATCATATCTTATTGGTTTACATAGAGTCCATCTTCGATCTCATGGCCTCAAGCCATTTCTCATATTCTTCTTCCTCAATAGCTTCTGGGTAGGTTGTTGACTCATCAATTCTATGATCCACTCACCACTTGTTTGAGCTATAAGATATCATAATCTTCCAAACTCAAGGCATGTTCTACTAGAATTAAGAGGTTTTGTGTTACACAAGGAATTTGAGATTCCACAAAAATTTGTGATTCTCATTTTTTAGGTTCAATGTTTTCCTTTTTGTCTCAAACATTTTGAGTTCTACTTTTACTCCCATTGATTCCTTTGAAACTAAGCTCCTCTTTCGAAGTACATCCATCCTGGCAACAAACACTTTGTTGTTGGATTGGCATATAAAGTAGTATTCAAAAAAATAATATTTACGTGATTTGTGGACAAAGCCTTCTAAGAAACTATTTTCTTACATAAGATTTCAATCCTAATCCTTATTAAAGACATATCAGGACACCTCCCATGCTATATCTCATAATGTGTCTTTTGTTCCAATTTTATACGATACATTGTTTAGTGTGAAGCATGTACCCAAAAAATTGGAAGAGCAACTAGATTTTATTGATAATTGCATCATGACTTAATCAAGGTGTGATTCCTTCTTTCTAATACACTATCATGATGCATTATCATTGTGTTTATGGTGGAGCTCATCATGATACATTATCATGATCTCCCAAAAGGTCCTTAAACTCTTGCTTTAAGTATTTTCCATATCAATCATATCGAATTGTATTAATACTTTTACCAAGTTGATTAAATGCTTCATTTATGATCTCCTTGAACACTTCAACATATCTATATTTGTATTTCATTAAATACAATCTTACATATCTACTAGATCATCAATGAACAGAATGAGGTACTAGTAACCATCTTTAGCATTTATTCTAAAAGGTTTATATACATTAGTATGTACGAGCCCTAATAGGACACTTGCTCTCCCACTACATCTAGTGAAGATGCTTTTGTCATATTGCAAAATAATCAAGACTTGCATGTCTCTATTGGTTCAATAACCAAAAAGAGTCTAGATAACCATCATATGGATCCTAGAAATGCACTTCTCATTTATGTTCTCTAGATGACAATGCTATAGGTACTCTTTGTTTGAAGCATAGAGTCATTTAGTATATGTGTCATACACATATTTGTATCTAAAACTATCGAGTATAGATTATGATACATAGGGGATTTCCATACAAGTTCTTATATTTTAAAAGGAAACATCAAATATTCATATTATTCTTACCCATACAAGATACATGATGTTTTCATTGATGGAAGGTTCATAATAGAAACTCACTAATTCTATTACATGTCCATGCATGATGACTTTCAACTATAGTGGTAGCAACCCTTGATTCATATGGTTCAAGCTTACTCCTTGTTGGTTCCTAAAGTAGATATATCTAACTCTTTCTTCATCCTTTGTTCCTCTAAGGCTCCGATTGGTTTGTCATAAGTGGTCTGAAAAACACATGAACTGAAGTTCCTTGAGCAGTTTTTCATGATTATTTGAAGTGTTGGAACTTGAGTTCCATGACTTCTGGGGAGTTACAAACTTACATACAAAACACAGTTCTTTAGTTCCCTCTTAAAAAGAGCGGAAAATGAGTTCTGAGACAATTAACAACATTTCTTATACAATTATATTCTTCATTCGTTATAAGTGAAACATGTAAAATATTTATGACTAGAAATATTAATGGTGAGAATATAGTTCGTTTCTAAGACCACAACATAATATGACAAAATATCATACACTATAATCTCACTATGTAAAATATTTAACACAATAACCACCATTATCAGAACAATCGACAAAATAAAAAATACAAACATCATGAAAAAAACACTACACCATGTGAAAACAATGTGATTTATGTAATATATTTTTATTCTTCATGTTTAAACAATATGATGTCAAAAATAATAATTAATTGTAACCATGCACGAATGGTATAGTAAAAATTTCCTACAGAAATAATGTAAAAATTAATATTCTACATTGTGTTAAACAATGATGAACCAAAATTTATATTTACAAGCACATGAAATGTGAATATTATAACAATACCTTGTATACATAAAGTGAAATAAAAATATTGTGATGTGCTTTTAATCATAATATTTTTATTATGATTTAAGAATATTATGATTTATTACGGATATGATTCCTTTTTTATACCTTTCCCCTCCTCACTATTTGTATTATACAGTAAAAATTAACAATATTTTTAATGATTTCCATATGTACACTTACAAAAAATCAATCACAAGGAAGTAATTGGAACTTAAGTTCCAGAAACTGAACTAGAGTTCCCAGAAAATGAGTTCCACAAAACTCATGACTTACACCAAACCAATAGGAGCCTAAGTGAAAAGGACATATTCCTTTTTCCTTGCCCTTCTCCTTATCTTTAGTGTAGAATATTTGGACTTTATCTTAGCTTAGAAATCCTCTTGGTGTTGCTTTTTCCCTTGTACTTCTACTGATTACTATCATGGATTTGTCCTTCTTCATTGTTGCTTTGGCATCAATATGCCAAGTGGCTCTAGCAATGGGTTTTAGCCCAGTTACTTAAGTGATAACACTTGATAAGCTGGTTGTATATGATTCATACTATGATTGTAGAATCATATCCATGGTCAACTCTTCACCTAAAATAAATCCCATTCACTCCACATGCCTAATAATATTGAGCATATGGGGCTTTATTGGATCTCCCTCTATTAGTTTGTACTCATATAGCGCTTTGGAGACATTATACCTTTCTTGGTTTACATGATTCTTTAAGATGTGTTACCTCTCGATGTCTATGTTTTCATGGTGTTGATGAAATTCATAGTGCATACAACATAGTATAAGGTATTCAATGTCTATGACATCATTGACATGCTTCAAGTAATCATCCATTTTAGCCTGGGGCACATTTGGAGGGGGTTCCTCTAGAACTGGTCTTTCAAGGACATAGAGTTTTTGCTCATAGGTGAGAACACTTCTTAAAGTATAAAACCAGATGTGGAAGTAGATCTTATTTAGTTTGTCCTTCTCAAGGACTAATTACAATAATAACATGTTTCTGTTAGCCATAAGATTCTACAAAGAAATTTTTGCAATATTTTTCAAAATATTTTTATTTGTTTAATTTGATAAGTTGATGATATAATTTAGGCTTTTATTTTGTTCAAATTGATAACTCTCATGTATCAATTTGTGAGATTGCAGCATACAATCCTCTAGTGATCCAAGATGTAAAATAATTCAAGTATTACCTGACCAATTCCAGCTTCCATAGTAAATTATTTAAGGTAGGCAACTTTTCCAATTGTATCATATGCAATTTTTGGATAGCTGATATACGCAACTCTTTTCCATAGTCATATGCATACCTCTGGTGATTAATCACATTAAGTACCACAGTTAATCCTGACCCAAAAGCCAGCATGATAGTAATGCACCCCGCTTGGAAGGCCCACTTTACTACCATCACACTTCCATGAGATAGACATTGCACCACCCTTGGGGTGCCCATGCTTAGTCGATCAAGCTTTTCATGAGTGTTACTCATGGAAAGCATCTTAGACTTAATATTGTATTGAGAGATTTTATATATTAATACATATACATATCCAATCACCACATACTTAGTACATATCATATACATGCTATAACCACAAATGAGAACATGCAATAAATAAAACACACAAGATATGGTCATGGCCATACTATTATAATTCCTTGGAGCCATAAGGAATTACTATGACCTAGGTTCCACATCATATGTGACCTTTTGTTGGTGAATATCTATGCTCATACCAATCTGGGATGATCGGTTCAACTCTTGAACTAGTCGACTGGCCTCCTGGTTGGTTGTTTGGTGTCTTGAAATGGTCTTCTGGTTCTCAGATCCAAGTGACGTCTAGACTGCTCCACTTAGTCTATCAGTCTGCCTGCTATTGTCTAGCCTCCTTGGTCCTTCAAAAGGTTGGTCCATATCACGAGCCGTACGGTTCATCCCAGGAGCCAGTTAGTTCATCTCACGAGCTGGTTGGTTCTTCTGGTGCAGAACATCTTCTCACAAAAACACATAAACTAAAACTATCTTATTTCTTATTCCATTGCATAAGGGAAAACCTCGAGTTACATTCAAGGGGAAATAGGAAGAAGAACATTAATTTACATTTGGAAAGGAGAGAGAGGTTTGGTATGCAAATTGAGATATAAATAGAAATAAACAACCACAACCATGTCATAAGGTATGGGGTTATTGGCCATAACCATGCTAAACATCCAACATCAAAACTAACTTTTAGGGTAAAGCATGTACATTGCATATATATATATATATATATATATATATATATATATATATATATATATATATATATATATATATATATATTGGAGTGTATGTGGTAATTAATCATATATGCACATTAACCAGTTTAATATTAGTGTCGTATGCAATAAAATAAATCTAATTGTATCGTTTTAATTCCAGATATCCCTTAAATTGACACGGCTCTGATGCCACTGTAGGAAAATTGCGGCGATAGATAAGGCAGTGGGAACAAAAATTTAAAGCATGATTCCCCTGGACAGTAAGATCACATCACAAATAGTATATCTAGGAAGGAAATATTTACAAGGTTATACCTGGTCCTAAAGCAATTCCAGCATCATTACCCTTGCAGTAGCAACACGCTTCTTCTCCAAGAAGCGCTCGAACAATGGTCATCAACAGCCTCCTTGTCTGTCACCATGGACGACAGTTAATGGTGTTCTCCTAGCGGCAGACAATGGCCTCCCACCTCTAGAGTAGTCCACGCGGACCACTGAGAACTCCATGTTGCACTACCAGAGACAATGAGAAGAGGTTGTCTATCTTGAACGTCAACCTGCTAGATTTGACACACTCTCCCATAACTTTCTCTCCCTTATTGTCCCTCCTTTTGTTGAATAGTACTTGCTCGACTCTGTATTGTTTACCACAGCCAGAGTTCATAGCAATTGTTAGAGCAACTGTTGTATCCTGAGAAGCCCACAGTACCCCTCTATGTATAGTAGAGTCTAGGGTCAGGGTTCCCAGTCTGTGCGGGTATCAAAAGGATCATATTCACGAATTTTCTAGAAACTTCGAGTGGGCATACTGATCAGTTTGCACACCCAACCTATCAGTTTGTGTGTGAATTGATCGGCTCGCACTCTAAAATGGTTGGTTCATGCAGTTTCCTATTCGGAATCACATTGGTATCCAATGTACAATTAATGTACGACATGAAGTCAACACCAGTCCTTGATCTAATCGAATTGACCATTGAGTTGGGAGGTTCATCCCTTAAACCAGTTGGTTGGGACCTATGAACCGGTCAGCTTCTTGATTGATCCATTGATCAGTAAATGTTAATTTTCTAACTGACCTAACAGTCCAACCAATTGGTTCACCACCCAACTGATCGTTTGGTAGGGTGAAGTTGTCGATTTAGAGTCCAATCAGTCAATTTTGAACCTTACTTGTTTAATTGCATATCGAAAGACCTTAGTAATCAATTTTTCATGAACATACTCCTTTGATCCAAGTGTATCCTATTTGTGTCACCCTATAGGTCCAGAATTACAATGGAAGTGAATGTCCATAACTAACTTATGACATCACAAGCAAAGAGTGGCATTTAGAAACACATCATTGTTACCCAAGTAATTCATAGAGTTGGATAAAAACTTCAACCTACAATCTGTGATCAGTGTTACCATGACTGTATAGTTCCTTTGTCTCTAATATCCGTATTGAATTTGAGTCATGGAATCATCATCTTCTTGATGTTCAATCCATGTTCCTTGAACTAGCTGACTGTCTGAGATGCATTTGAGTTTACATATCACATATCGAATCACATGAGTATGGTCGTACATTTCTCAGTCTCTCTTATCAAGAGGCCCTAGATATCAATCTTCTATAGGAGGGATAAATCACATCTACATCACTCACATTCAATCCCCATGTATCACAACTACCCAATCATCACCATTATGGCAATCCTTATTTAGGGTTACGTTGGACAATGTCAAATTATATTGAATGACATGTGATGAATGTAGTGACTTTAGGTCTAAGAACCACAATCACCACTATCACAATGATAGATGATTCTAACTACCATTCCTTCATGTATCACTCTTATGGTGGGTCTGTCCAATACACTATTCTCCAACATGTAACTATGTGCTTGACTTGATATCACATATCATGACTAATGAGATTCTGTCATCATTCAATACACACTCTAGTCTTATGTATTACTTTTGTCTATTTCTCTTCCAAAATAATATCCAACTAGGGACATAACAAGAATGTGTCTCCACTTAGCATCTGTATGAACTCATTGTTCATGTCACATACTTGAAGAAATATGTCATTGAGTAACATCATTCTTTAGACATCTACTATGCATGTGTCATCATCACATGATGAGAAAAACATAATACACAAAATTAAATTTATTATTATCAAATTAGGTATTTAATGCCCCATTACAATCATCATATGGTTGGTTCTCTGGGCATACATATCAACAACATGATCCTGATGGATTTAACCATGGCAACTGGAGAAAAACTTTCATCATAGTCAACACCTTGAACTTGTCTGAAACCCTTTGCAACCAATCAACCTTTATAGGTTTGTACATTACCATATTGTTAGTCTTCCTTTTGAACACCTACTTGCACCCTATGGGTTTTACCCCTTCATGTGGATCCACCAAGGTCCATACATTGTTGGAATACATGGAATCCATATCAGATCTCATGGCTTCAAGACACTTCTTAGAATTTGGTCCCTCAATAGCTTCTATATAGGTTGTTGGCTCATCTTCAATATGACCAACTCATCACATTGTTGAGTCATGAGATATCCAACTTTCTCTGGCCAAGGTGTGTCCTACTAGACCTTTGAGGTTTCTATTCTACATGAGGAACTTGGGATTCCATAACTATTTGTTATTCCTATTGTTCATTGTCTACTTCCATAGGTTCAATGTTCTCTTATTTGTCTCAAACTTCTTCGAGTTCTATTATCCTCCCACTGGTCCCTTTAGAAAAATAATCCTTTTAAGGAATACAACAGTTCTAACAGCAAACATTTTGTTGTCAGTTGGAATATAGAAATAGTATTCCTTTGTTTCCTTAGGATAACTAAAAAATGACATTTATCAGACATGGGTTCAAGCTTTTTAGAAAACATTTTTCTCACATAAGCTTCACATCCCAAAATATTCATAAAATACATATTGGGACATTTCCCATCCATATCACATATGGTGTCTTTTGAACTAATTTAGAAGGTATGTGGTCAAGTGTAAACGTTGTGGTTTCTAAATAATATCTCCATAAGGAACCCAAAGACTAGCTAAACTCATCATTGACTGCACCATGTCTAGTAATGTATAGTTCCTTCTTTATGATACATCATTATCTTGCGGTGTTCTAGGTGGAGCCCATTCTGATACAATACACGGTCTCATAGGAGGTCCTCAAACTCTTAGCTTAAGAGTTATCCACCTCGATTAGAATGAAGTGCTTTAATAATTTTACCAAGTTAGTTATGTACTTCATTAATGAAATCCTTTAACTTTGGAATGGTTTCTGACATTATTTTCATCAAGTACACATAGCCATACCTACTGAAGTCATCAATAAAGGTAATGAAGTACTAGTAACCACCTCTATTGTTTGTTCTAAAAGGGCCACATACATAACTATGCATGAGTCCTAATAGATCACTTGTTGTCTTACTGTTACCAACAAAAGGTGTTTTTTTCATCTTTTCCAACAAACAAGACTCACATGTCTCTATTGATTCAAGGTCAAAATAGTCCATATAACCATTTTTATGGAGTGTAGAAATGTGTTTCTCATTTATGTGCCCTGGACAATAATGCCAAAGGTATGTTTTATTTGATTCATCAAGTTCAAGCCTTGTAGTATTTATGTTATATATGCTTGTATAAAGATATGATAAGTAAAGACAATAAAACATAGGGGCACAGCCATAAAATATATCATCTTTCGAAATAGAACATTGACCACTCTTAATATGAAATTCAAATCCATTCTTGTCCAAATATGAAATTGAATTAATGTTCCTATTTATAGAATGTATGTAATAGCAATTCTATAACTCTATTGTAAGACCACTTGGCATAGATAAACAGTAGGTGCCTACAGTAGTAGCAACAATTGTTGCTCCATTTGTGACATGTAGCTCCACCTCTCCCTTCTTTAAGGGTCTACTTCTTTTCAGATCCTGCATATTTGAACATATATGAGAACCACATATAATATCTAGTACCCAAGATGATGAAGCAGATAAAATTATATCAATAACATAAATACCTGAAGTGGAGATCTCTATCCCCTTCTTCTTGTTCTTCAGCTCTTCTAAGTAAAGTGTGCTTCCTTTCCAATATCTAGGCTGGTGACAATGGTGACCAGTGCCTTTTTTACTCACTCTTCCTTTTGCTTTAAGTGCATCAGATTTAGACTTTTGGCTAGATTTAGAAATATTCTTTGATTTGCCTTTTCCCTTAGGTTTCTCCTTTCATTTGTTGAGAATGAACAAGGACTTGGTCTTATCTTTCTTCATTTTTCCCTCGGTAGTTCTCAACATGACATGCAACTCTATCAATGGCTTGTCAAAGTTGTTCATATTGTAACTCATTACAAGTTGACTATCTGATTCCGGAAACCATTGCAAGAGCATGTATGTGGCCAACACTTGGCCTAAAGGAAATCCATATCTTGCTAGCCTTTCCATATACCCAATCAATCTGAACACATGGGACCTGACTGGATCACTCTCTGCCATGTTGCACTTAAACAATGCCTTGAAGACATCATACCTCTCTTGCCTTGCCTGTTCTTGATACATGTTATGGAGATGTGTGACCATCTCTATAACTCCTGTGTTCTCATCTTTCTTCTAGATATCATGGTTCATGGAACATAGCATTAAGCATTGGATGCCAATTGCATCATCAGCATGCTTCTGATTAGAATCTCTTTCCACCCTAGGCACATTCGGAGATGGTTCCTCTAGTATTGATGTGTCTTGGATATAGAGCATACACTCATGAGTGAGAACGATACTGAGAGTCATTAACCAGTCTTAAGAGTTATTCCCATTAAATTTTTCCTTTTAAAGGACTGAACACAATAAAAAGTTGTTGTTGTTGTTGTTGTTATCCATTTAGTCTATAAGAAAATATTTGCACTAGTCAATATTTTAATTTTATTTGATTTGAAAAAGAGTTGAAAATATTATTTAGGACTTTAATTAATTACCGCTCCCACTATTTTCTTCAAATTAATAGCCCTTACTATTAATTTGCAAAGATTTCAATGTACAATCTTCTAGTGGGTAAAGATCCATATTTTATCAAATCATGAGTCATCTTTAGATAATCACCTACAATTTGATTATATAGGTAGGCAACATTTTCCAATTGCATAATATGAAACTCTTGATAGATGATTTCCACAAAACATTGTCATATTACATGCCAATGCTTCTAGGCACTTAATCCTATTATGATCACCTGGTTAAGCCCGACCCGAAAAGCCAACACAATAGAATATGCACCATGCTTTGGCAGACCCACATATCTATTCTCCCACTTCCATGAGATGGACATCACACCACGCACTGGCATGCCCACACATAGTCAATCATGTTTTTCATGTGTGTTTTCTTTTGGAAAGCATCCCAGACTTAATATTTTATTTAAGGGTTTTATATATACATATACATATCCAAACATCATATACTTTTAATATATATCATATACATACTATATCCACTATCAAAATCCACATACATGCAATCCACAAACACATAAACATTGGTTATGCCATACTACTGTAATACTTTGGAGCCACAAAGCATTCCTATCCACTTATGGTCTTTTGAATCTTATGCAATGTCAACTTGTAAATATCATATGAACATTGGTTATGCAATCCACAAACACATAAACATTGGTTATGCCATACTACTGTAATACTTTGGAGCCACAAAGCATTCCTATCCACTTATGGTCTTTTGAATCTTATGCAATGTCAACTTGTGAATATCATATGAACCAGCATTTGATCAACATCAAGGTGAACAAATTCATGGATGCTCCTTGGTGTTAGATAATCAAGTTTTCTCCCCATGGATGGTTGTTGGAATTGGATCTTTGAGTTGCCTCTCCATGGATGCTCCTTGGAGTTGGATCTTCAAGTTTCCTCTTCACAACAAGTCTTCCTTATGTCGATCCCACCGATGTGGTTTTTTCTCTCTATAGAGTGACAACATGCCACAAGAGAGGTTGGGCAGTTATCTACACTCAGCCGTAAGTGGAAGTATTTGATGAAAGTTGCATGTACGGATTGGAGGGATATCTTTCATATCTTTCGGGATCCACCTTACAATATGGAGTCAAAAAGACAAAAAAAGTAATATATTTGTATCTCTGTTACATTATGCGTAAAAAGGAGAACCTCGGATAACATTCGAGGGGAGTTTAGTGGGAATAGAAATAATTACACTTTGAAATAAAATTTGAGATTCGACATGTAAATTGAGTACTTATACAAAAGGATCCATGCACAACCATATACATGCATCCACAACATTCACATCCATGTACAACATATACAATTGTCCACAACATTCACAAAAGTGGTCCTAGGCCATAACCATTCATGCATTCACCACATAAAAGATATTTCAAGGGTGACATGTATGATTTTATAGGTACATCTATAGATGCACATATATATAAAAATTGTAGTCCTTTTAATGTAGGAATTTCTCCATGAAACATTTTTTCTCCCATGCAGACCAGGCAGGGTACACAGGGGCACACCCCTGTGTAGGGATACCACTACTCGGTCAGTGAGCAAGGTTGAGGGGAGGCCACCCCTTGTAGGGTGTCAAGGGTAGTGCCCCTGAAAGGTATTAAAACTTTCACTTTTATGCACTAAGAAAAATCGAGTTTTTCCATAGTTGACCTCGTCTGATAGGTCAAAAACCATAGGTCTGAGGTGTATGTGGAATTAGATCGGATATGTACATTAATAGTTTTAAGTTCACATCACATGAAACCATAGAAAATGGTATACATAAATCTGATCATATTGAAGTAAATCTAGAAACACTGCATATCAAAATGGCTCTAATACGAGTCAGAGTTTCTTAGAGGTGAAAAGCACAACAGAAACAATAAAACTTTTCTCCACATATCCTACTAGCAGATCTCATTAATGACATCTTAATCGAGAAGAGGGTGTACGGGATATAACTTATCACGAAGTAAGTCTAGCGATGTCCCTTTGCGCTATGATGTGTGTCACTCCTCACGTGAACAAAAGGTCCTCGTCTACATCCACCAAATGCAAGTGATCAACGTATGCATCTCTACTTTTTACACACAGATGGACTAGAACTCCACATCAAACTCCCTGGGCCGATGAGGGGGAGTAGCCTTCTTCTTAATGACTTGCTAGCATTACGGTCACTCTCCTTCTCTCTCTTTCTCTCTTGGGGACGATGACACTTAGGGTTCATGTATAAGAGCATGTAGGGAAATCCAGCCATGATGACCCTATAAATAGTAGAGCAAAAGGAAGCAGGGTTTTCAAAAACCCCTGACAAAACAAAAAAGATACAACTTTGTTCAAAATCGACCACTTGTAGATTGTTGAAAAGACATTTAGAATATTTTGGAACTAATTAATTAACCAACTAATCGTATTAATTGATTAATTAATTTTTTTTATTCAGCTCTAGTCAATCACTCAGTATTAGCCGGCCAATTTAACCATATAAATTCAATAAATTGGCTTAAACATTTTAACAAATTAACTTAGATTATATTCCAATATTATTCTAGTAGATTACCTAAACACTTTAGTATTCAATTTGATTCGGAACATTTCTAATCACATCCACAATTATATTCCTATTCTAATACATCCTATGCTTGACCCAGTAGGATCCAAATGATGTTGGTAGTCATATTCATAATCATATTATGATTTCACAAGCAATGATTGGTATCTAGAAAGAATACATTACTACCCAAGT
This sequence comes from Alisma plantago-aquatica, assembly GCA_963693085.1. Classification (NCBI taxonomy): domain Eukaryota; kingdom Viridiplantae; phylum Streptophyta; class Magnoliopsida; order Alismatales; family Alismataceae; genus Alisma; species Alisma plantago-aquatica. Next base: position 942,683,555 of record OY856414.1, on the reverse strand, counting down.
AATTGGATATGTTGGAGAACAACTAACCTAGTATTTTCACTAATGTTATATTGATTGTATAATCTCTTTGTCACTAATACCCAAACGGAATCTGAGGCATGGAAACGTCACCCACTTAATGTTCAATCTTTGTTTTTTTATCTTGAGTAGACTATTGAGATACACATGAGCTCAATATAATATATTGACTCACATGAGCATGGACATGTATTTCATAGTCTCACTTATCAAGTGTCCAGGATATCACTCAAATGGGAGGGACAAATTCTATCTACGTCACCCACAATAATCTACATGTGTCACAATGCACATAAGCACTACATGTATAGAAACCCTTTTCAAGATCACAACGAACAGTGTTAAAGCACATTGAACAACATGCAATTATTGTAGTGACTTCATGTCTAAGGAACACAATCACCACTATCACACTGAGATTTGATTCTAACAACCATCATTGGCTTCCACTTATAACACTCAAAGTGGGTCTATCCAATACACTTGTTCATAAAAAGTACCTATGTGTTTGATTTTACATCCAATATCATGACTGAGGAGACGTAGTCATCAATCAACACACATACTAGTTTGATGTATTTTTGGTGTTCTAAGATCCATAGTAATATTTGACTAGAAACTAAGACAACAATGAATACTCTTAACATACACATTATCTCATATTAAGATCCTCAACCTATATTCACATGACATTGAGTCATACATTGTAAAGATATTATTATATGTATCCATTATCTCATATTGAATCAAGCATAATAATTGGAATTGTCTTATTAATAATAAAATAAATTGCAATATGTGCCATTACAATGATCATACAATGGCTCTTAGGGTATATCATCAAGATCACTATTATCAAAATAACATTGATTTTGTATAAAAGTCCCTTGGACATTCAAGATTTAACATCAATATGTTATCCTCCATATTAGGTTTGTAACTAACCATCGTTACACAGTCACAAAAAATAAGAAAAACAATATAGCTACCAGATATTAACCTATAATAAGTATGTTCTAATGTACAAATATCAAATAATGACTCATGTGACATATTTATAGTCCATCACACTTATATTTTGCATTACAACACTTGCATGCTAAAGAGAACAATTCAATATCCAACAAATGATATCCATGAAATCTAAACTATAACTGACAAGTTTGGATTATCACATTGTTATTCAAAAAGACACTTATAATGACCTCCTTTAGCATGATTACGAGTTTCTAACGCAATATCAAGGACAGGCAAGCACGTAGTAGGTAAAAATGCTTTTAAAGTTATACAACTCGCCTGGGTCAAGTGGAAGACCAAAGATAGAAGAAGAAAAATTACAAAATTAGCAACAAAGCTTCAACTCGTGCCACCAAAATACCCAAAATCGTCCTCTTCCTCTACGAGTAGGGTAGAACTAGAGAAAAGAAGAATAAAACGAGGGTGCTCAACCCGCATGCACAAGATTCTAAAAAGGAAACACCAAAGAATTCATGAGATATCAAAGAATTTGTTCGTAGGAGGGAAGGAAAGATGAAGAACAATAAGAAAATGTGCCAAAAGAATAAGAAACTTACTCAAAAGAAGAAAGAAACACAATCAATAACGAGATTAGCCCTAGGAACTTGATCCAAGCATATGCATCCACAAAACCCCTAAGAACTTCATCTTTGTATAGACCTCATCAATCACCGCTCTCCAGAAATTCTTGTCGAGCTACCCAAAGGCTTCTCTAACGAAAATGAGTGAGGTGAGGAAGAGAGGGACTATTTATAGGCTGACCCAGAATGCATGTCAACCTTAATCCCATTAGGTGTCGGGACCTCACCAGCTAGGAAAAATTATCAACCATTGAAACCTCTCTGTAACTAGGAACTCGTCAACCGCATGAACCAGAAAGTCATTAACTGTCAGAACTAGAAACTCATCAACTGTCGGGAACCAAAAACTCATTGACTGTCATAAGTAGAAACTCATCGACTACCAGGACCAAAAACTCATCGACCACTAAGAACCAAAAACTCATCGACTATTGAAATCATAGGAAAAAATCAAACCTGTCGACTGAAGAAGGCACACCACTACTACTCACCAAACTTTGTGACTTGCTAAAGCAAGGTTCAAAAGCATCCAAAAGATAAGTAAGATCATAAAATCTTATACAAATCCCGAAGAAACACAAGTAAGTATCACATCCTTGCTGATACCACCGAAGAAGGGATTTTACCTAAAAGTCTGCAAGCTTGTATAGTAACCTGAACAAACAAGATCTACTTTTGATTACATTCTAAACATAGTTTTATCATTTGGTATAAATTCACAAAACAAGGTTAAATTTCAAGATTTAAGCCTCTAATTAATGCAATCATATCAAAAAATTTGTTTAAAGATTAAGTAGGGTTAGGGGTCTTACATTTATACTATTGTGTACACATCAGTACTACTCTATGCATTGTCATGTACACATGCATACTACTATGTAGATTGTTGTCTACCTATGTATACTTCTCTTTGTCCCTAATGTGCATTGTTTGGATCTAAAAGAAGGTTCCTTTTATCTCTTTGTAACCCGATTAGCAGAGCCAAGATGCTCCAAAGATGGACAAATTAGTCTTTCTACCCCACTAGGATTCCAACCTAGGATGCTTCATGAGGCACCACCATACTGGATTAGTTGGGCTATCAACCACTTTGTCTCTAATGTGTATTCTTGTACATGTTTACTACTATTTGTGTTGTTGTCTACTACTATGTGGGGTTGTAAATGGGTACGAGTAGACTTACGGACCCACAATTCCATATCCTTAAAAAGACTGTCACAGGTCTAAACGTTTGTAGCCTCATACCCATGGACCCTCATATAAATGGATCCACTGATGTGTATGCTTCAACACAAACCTATGTTCCCTATATACTAAATAAGTACTTAAATAATATGTTATTTATATCATACTTCACTACTCTAACTAATATAATTAGTGAGATTTTATCATACTCTAATTATAGTAAAGTTTAGACTAATCATTTAACTAATAAGTAACTATTCTAGTTACAATTGTGAGAAACATATTTAAACATAAAACCAAAATCTTAATATCATATTCTACATAATTTATATATTATGATGTTGTCTACTAATATGTAAACAATTAACCCAAGTAATCTTCAATCTACAAGGTAATGACTTTATTTACCTAAATATTATATGTTAATATAATATACATAGCAATATCCCTTTTTATTACAATATATAGAACATAGTCATAATTTTCCTTACAAAAATAATTTGATTTTTATATAGAACCCTTACCCATATACCCGCTCTGTATACCCATAATTACTATGGGTATGAGTCTAAGTTTTTATTCTGTGGGTCTAGAATTGGAATCAGATCCACTAAATTAAATGGGTATGAGTATGAGTATGGCTAGATCTGTAGTGTACCCACACCGTTTACACCCCTACTGCTATTAGTATTATTTTGTATACATGTGTACTTCGATGTATACTTCTATATGACACGTGTACTTCAATTTATACAACTATTTGCATATTTGTATTTCTTTGTGTATGCATGTGTACTACTATGTGTATTGTTGTGTACACACATGTACTATGTGTACCATGTTGTACATGTGTGTACTTCTTTGTTTTTTCTTGTTTAATCCTATTTGTACTATTGTGTATACATGTGTCACACTATTTACACATGTGTACAACTATATGTATTGTTATGTATACAATGTAATATAGACTATTGTGTACACATGTTTCCTATTGTGTATCTTGTTGTGTACACATTTTTTCTTCTATATGTACTCTTTTCTACACATGTGCATAGCTACATTGGTTGTCATGTACATATGGGTACTACCATGTGTATAGTGACGAATCTCGACAATAAACATTGGGGGGGGGGGGTAAAAATACATACACATAGTTAAATTCTATCATAATGTAATTAAGAGTACAATTTATCAAAATTTACTCTTACCATTCATACAAAAAGCTAAAACGATCTAAAATTGTTAGAATTATAACTTAAAATTGTATTATAGTAACCATCATACAATGTTTTGGAACTAATTTTTTTACTCATAAAATTTGGTATTTAATTGTTTAGATTTTTTAATCGACCAACACACATGTAATTTATAAATACCTGACCAATACCTATTTCAGCATAAATAAGAATTGTATAAAAAGGATTTTCATATCACCTATTTTATTGTTAATTATTTATGTAGTAGATTTCTGACATTCACATAGTAGAGCATTGACATAAATCAAAAGAGTCAAAATTAGATAAATAATTCTACATTACAAATAAATATAAGATAGTAAATATACAAAAGAGCAAATATGTTGACATATATAATATTAACTAACATATATTCCCCCAAATATGTGGCTCTAAAACTCATGAGTTAACTATGTGGTCCAATAAAATCTAGCTACTATGGAATTAGCAGTTCATTGATACTTTTTAAGAAAACAAACTAGTAAGTGTAGATTAATGGAACTATTGTTACAGGAGATCTAACCAACTAATATTATAAAGACATAGAATTACTTCATATTTGATAAAGTTGGTATCATGGGAATGGTGGAGAAGGTAGAAGAAGAGAAAAAAAGTTTTTTATCCTCGATAAATAAAGTGATACAAAAAAGTTGGAAGTATATAAAATAAAGGGAAAATGTGGTGAAACTTTTTGGGAGGAAAAAGTTAAAATGTAAAGAAAGATTTGAGATTAAATTTTGTGAATAGTATTGATAAAATTTCAAATCTACAATAAAATCTTGGAGACATATTTGATTAAAAATATGCAAGATAACATAGAAAATTAGTTGGAAATGAGTATTTACTTAGGAGACACAAATAAAGTTATTGAGGAAATATAAATAATCAGATAAAAATTTAGTGAAAAACATCCTAAGATATAGAAGAAATATTTTTTTTGAGGAACTCTAGAGCTTAGTTATTATTCATCCTCATCTCTTGTTTAGGCCATTGGGAGAGATTTACGTGAATTTTTACATCAAGCTAGGGTGGCTTAGATGAGGTAAAGAAAATATCATAATTAACTAAGAGAGTATCTTTTGCTATGGAGTATGAAACAAGGTTCAACACGTGAGCGATGTACTATATGGTGACCCCAGGGGTGTGCACACAGTCATATTTAAATTGTCTCCAGTGTGGTTGGAGCCTTGGTGTCGAGGGGAGATTGCCAGTCATCAGGCTTCTGCTAATAGCACATTGAGCATTAGATATAGAATGATATCCTTTCCTTCAACATATGCTTGCATCTTGCATAAAGCCCATGACCTCTACTTCCAAATCATATCTTTCTAGGGATGTTGAACCTTATCCTAGGATACATTCACTAGTGTTGGAAACAACATGAGTGCCCACCCCAGTCCTCCTATTCTCTGGGAGGAATGCCGCATCAGTGAAGACATAGTAATTGGCTTGGGATATCTGAGAACTTTGTTGGATGATGAGGACCAACATCTTGTTATGAGTCTGGAGCTTCATTGTCACAATAGTGTTAGTTCTTCCTTTGATAAAAGCAATTCATGAGTCGATGTGGGGCACTTTGTTTTCATGAACAAGATTATTATGAACATTCCATATGTGTCAGCAGTCCACAATAGGTAGAATTGATTATTCACTAAGGGAAGAGCCTGGGATAATGGATGACATCCAAGAGTCTTCATCCAAATAAAAGAACTCTGATGGTAGGCCAAGTCCTTTCCAAATCAGGTTGATCCTGGGCCAATCTCACACGTTGTGAAGAAGGGAGTCTATTTCATTGTGACATGCTGGGCAAGTGTTATCAACCTAATGTGTCATCTTCTTTTCTCTATGTTGTTCAGTAGTGCTTTGTGTTGCAGCAGCCAAGAAAACACTTTTAATCACTCAGGCACTTGGAATTTATAGATTTTAGTCCATCTACCGATAATGGTAACGTCCTTTGATCTGCACAGCCAATTATATGTTGAGTTACCTATGAAGTTTCCATCATCCTCATGCGGTCAGTCACATTTATCTAGTCTAACATTGGGGTCCAGTAAAGGTATGTTCTGAATGTGGCCATATGCCTCAGAGGTCATGAATTTATTCATGATATCTTTGTCCCACTCTCCATGATCAAGAGTCATGGATCTGGAAGTAAGGTCCTCCAATCCAATTGGGACTTGGTAGGTTGGAATGATATCTCGTAAATGATGACCTAAAATCCAGCAGTCTTCCCATACATTTACTAATGCTCTAGAGTGTATGATCTTTGAGCATTCATCCTTTAAAGAGGGAAGGTGATTCTTAATGAAGAACCATGATAGTGATGACTACTTTTTAATATGGCCACCTCCATTAATATAGCCATGATTTTAACCCAAATCAACCCAGTCTTCATATGAAAGTTCCATACATTCTTCAACGTTAAGGCATCATTTAGGTCGCATGCATCCTTCAGACCAAGACCACCTCCTATCTTGGGGGAGGATATCTTATTCCATGATGATAAGGATACTTTCTTATTTTCACTACCACTAGACCAAACAAAGTTCTTCACATGCTTGTTGATGTAGTTGCATAGGCATGGAAACAATTTCACAGACTGTATAGCATATGCAGGGATTGCTTGGAGGGTAGATTTTGCAAGGGTGATGCGACCTGCAAGAGAAAGTTGGTGAGCTGACCAACTATTCATACAGTCTTGCAATGTAGAAACAATGCCCTCATGTGTACTATGGTTTAGCCTATGATGAAGAAGCGGTACACCGAGGTAGCATCCCAAATCATCAGTACATGGTATTCCCAACCAGCTGTAAAAAGTTGTTCGGGTCGTACGAGGAGTACTATTTGAGAAGAAACACTTTGATTTATTCTTTGAGATCTCCTTACTCGAGACTGTTGAGAAGGAATTAAAAACCATGTTGATAACAATCGCCTAAGATGTAGATGCTTATTCCATCAACAAAATGTTGTCTATGAAGAACATACAGCTGAGAGGGGTGCCTTTTCTAGATATCACAATAGGCTTCCAGCTTTCAGGTTGCACTTCATGTGAGATAGCTTGACTAAGGTGCTCCACACATAGTACAAACACATACGAGCTGATAGGATCTCCTTCAAAAACTCCTTGTGTCAACTTGGAGGACGATAGGGGTGAGCCTCCCCAAAAGATGGAAGTTTAAGCGTTGGAAATGATCTCCATAATAAATCGGGTTAGATTATCAGGAAGGCCAACTTTGATTAGTTTGTCATGAAAGAATGGGTGATGCATTCTATCAAATGATATTGACATATCAACTATGATTCAAACTCAGTTCTTCCTTGTAGCTTTGCTTTTCATTGAAAGTATAACTTCTTGGACAAGCTGAATGTTTTCATTGATATGCCTTCCATGTATAAAATCGAATTGTGTTTCAACGATACATGAGGGCAGCAGAGGTTTTCAATGCTCCACTATGACTTTAGATATTAGTTTAAAGCATGTATTGTTTAGAGAGAAAGGCCTAAAATCACTACATATTTATAGTTTCCTAATTTTAGGGATGAGCACCATGTAGTCTTCAGACATGCTTGGATAAATTCTACCTCTGTTGAATGCCAATTCTATTGTAAGTACTACTGATTTCCAAATGTGGTATCAATTTTATTGGATGAATTCACCATGAATTCCATCCGGTCTTGATGCTTTGTTCTATTCCATAGAAGTTGCAACTCTCTGAATCTCATCGTGGTCTAGGATATGAGCCAAGAAATTGCTAGCTTGGTGACTGATCCTAGGGTAGACATCTATGTAGCTATTTCTATCAGTTACACTTGGCTGGAAGGATGGGTCTGAAGTCATCAGATTCTTGAAGTAATTGTTAACCTCCTTTTGGATTGTTGTGTTGTCAGTAATCTAGTCACCATCTTCATTGTGAATCCTTGTGATCTTGTTACCTTGCCTTCTGGCCTTGACATAGGTTTGAAAGTATTTAGTATTGCAGTCATCATCTTTAAGCCAATTGATATGTGCTTTTTGATGCCAATCAGCTTCGTTTTGCATAAGTATCAGATGATAGTTTTCTTGTAACAAAATAACATGGAGATCATTAGTAGTAGAAGCGGATGAATTGGCCTATACTTGACTCCTATCTAGCTGTTTGAGAGTAGTTTGCTTTTCTCTTTGTTGCTGCTTGTGACATTTAGCTTCCCATGAAAGGGTCACTTTCTGAAAGGATGGAAGCACCTAATTGAAGGGTAATTGGTTGTTTCATTGTGGGAGTAGGTTGTTCTTAAACTCCGACATCAGCCCCCATCTTACTTTAGAGAGGAAAGAGATCTTTGCCTTTTTTTTAGAATGCATTGTTGTAGATAAGAATTGGATTATGGTTAGAATAAGAGGGAGAAAACAGATACATCAAATCCCCCCTCCACAGTAAGGTAGGATTCATTAGCAATGCCTCGTCCATCCGTTTACGAATGTTCACTCTATTGAATGAGTCAAAATGGCCCTTCGCCCTGATATCAGTTAGTCCAGTATGCATCAAAGTCTCTTTGAACATCTTGGAAGCTCTATTGTCAAAGCATATACTTCCCTTCTTTTTAGTAGGGTCTAACATTGTGTTAAAATCCCCTGCCACTTCCCAAGAGCTGTGCATATGGGTGGAGATATCCTGCAATCATTTCCAAAGAAGTGGACGCTTGCTCGATTTGGACTGCCATATACAAAAGTCATGAACCACTGTTGATTTATTTTGTAATGGATCAGCTACCAGTGATTAGCAAGGATTTCTAGTTCACAGTGGATGAGTTCCATAACAACCACATGCCACCGAAAAGTCAAGGGCTTTCACCTAGTGAGAGGATGAGAAACCCAGTTTTCGGATTATGCTTAGAACAGTCAGACCACTACACCTTGTTTCGATGAGAGAGAGAAGATGAATCTTGTAAATATTTTTACATTATTTCAGGAGTCTAATCTCATCATCGGATTTGGCACCTTGTACATTCCAATATATAATGTTCACCATTAAACAAGATCCTAGTTGATGGCATTAACAAGGCCTACAGCCTGGCCGGTCGCAGTGGCATGGTTATCCTCCATGGCTTGGTTGTCTTCTTGGAACTACAGGATTTGCTTTTCTTCTTTGGTGCTATTAGCTTTTGCAAGTAGCTGGGAAATCTTACCCTTCTTATGTTCCCTTCCTGGGCTTGTTTGCACCGATTGATAGGAGACATGTCTATTGTGGAGTAGGACTTTGCTTCTTCCAATTCCATTATCCCCCAGTTAAAGACAAGGGTGTTATTTTAGTTGAAGGCACACTACTTCCAAAATGGAAAGACGAGTGTTCTTCTCGACCCTCTGTCATTTCATCACCTACCAGTACCATAAGTGTATCATTATTAGATGAATTGAGATGGTTGGAGGTGCTTTTATCTTATTGTTATCTGACTTGGGCTGACTTGTTGTTGTCTTATTCCTTTCTTCTTGTTCCTACAATTTATCATTGTTTTCCAATCCTCCTCCTGTGCTTGTACTTGTCGCTCTGACACTACTATTGAAGGGGGTGTTTGGGGGTTAGTCTCAAAGTTATCTTTGGCTTTCTTTGTTGGATTCTTACTTGGCTGCTTGCGCTCAGGTTTCTTTGCATGTATGGCCTGGGTGTAGGGCGTGGCCATCGCCACAGGTCCTACAGTTGTTGACGATGCTCTAGGCGTAGTAAATGATGGGATGACAGTAGAGTCTTTATCCGCATGACCAACACGTCAGCATCTCATGCATATGAAATGCTTGTTCTCATATTCAATCTGAAAATTCTCCCCATTAATCATGATTGTTGATAGGAGGGGTTTGGTGGTATCTACTTCCATTACTACCCTAGAAAATTTACCTCTATAGTCAGTTGTTGTAGTATCGTTGATCTTGACCATTTTTCCAATAAGATTTCTGATACTAGATAGCAGCTGGTTCTGGTAGAGATACATAGGGAGATCGAGAACTCTCGACCATACCAGAAGTTTGTGTGGGACAGGGTCAGAAGGCCTGAAGTCCCCCCCCCCTTCATTGCTTTGATGAAGTCGACCTGAGCAACAAGTTGAATTATGGAGTACCCCAACACCAAATCAATGGCCCTAAACATCTCTATTGTATTCCACAAAGCTTGGAGTCTGGGAACTAATGCTTTGAACCATATGTCGATCCCGATAACCTTCACCACAACAACAAATTTCCATGGCCCCAAAAGTGGTTTGATGTTAGTCGGATCAACATTGATGGCTGGAATTGTTCCACTTTGATCAATAGAGATATCTTCAGGTTTAAGAGTGTTTGGAGAGACACGCTTGATGGCCAAAGGCACTCTAGGATTCACGCCTGAAGTAGTTGTTGCATAGGAATGCGGTGGATCGAGCTTGATTGTCCTCATCCATCATGACGACTGGTGATGCGCCTACAATTTCTTTGGGGGCAGTCTTTGGAGGAGTATCCCCATTGTTGATGTTGTCATTTGACGTTGTATGAGTTACTTGAGACGAGTGTGAGCTATGAGTGGAGGATCCTCGTCCTTTAATACGTCCACCGCAACCACGGCCTCCGCCTTCTCCTCTCCCATCCAGGACAGTCGACTAAGGTTTACACTATGACATAGAATAAATATTTGTGCTTCTAGAATATATATTAAAAAGATGGGAAATATATTAAAATATATGAGTTCTTTTATTTTGAAAATTATGTTGTTTCCATTCAAAATAATAAACATGTACACAATTTTGTCAAATATATTAATGAATCTAAATGATTAATGCATTGTTAACTTTCTAATTATTATCTATAACTAGATGTATACATTGAGGAAGCAAATAATTCTAACATGGTTAATAAATAAAATATGGTGTGATATGTAAAACATATGTATCTCATATATAATTTAATAAATATATTTAATAAGAATTATTGTGTGTCATTTTATGCATGTACATGGTCTTGTGCCAATGAATTTCTTTATTTTTCTACGCAGGTGTAACGCATATTAAGAGGGGTATAAATAAATATATAATTTTAGATTGTTAATAGTACATGGTGTCATTATGCATTTGTTAAAAAATATAGTAAAATGTATCATTTTAACTTTTAAAAATATGATTCAATACATGTAAAAAAGGTAAAAAATGAAAATAAAAAAGAATTCATTACAATAACAATCTCAATTTAGAAATAGGCATCTAATTCTAGTTTGACTATTTATTATATATGTATAATACAAATACAAGTTCTTATTAATCAAAAAATCCCATGAAATGAGCACTAAATACTTTTCAAGAGATCTCCTCCAAATCAATTGTATGACATAATGTATATATAAAATAACGAAATATCATGTATAATTTTGAAAGAACACTAAAAATTATAGAAAACTATTCTTATAGCATACATTTTTAATTATATAATTCTCTTTTCATGTTTGTAAAGTTAAACGCATTGAAATAAGTATATAAATTTCTCGTCCTCCTCACATCTCTTCATGTTCATGATAGACCACTCTTTCAAAATATTTGTATCTCATAGAATAGTCCAATGAAGAAACAACCATTAATAACATTATGATTATGGTAATTGTGATTAATATCATTATAAAGTTTTCTAATTTACATTCGTTTCTTTTTTACCAACCCATACTAATTGCTTTATTAATGTTAAACTTACTCAATAAATTCTGTCTTTCAACATTTTTTCATTACATTTCTTTATTATTTATTTTGTCATTTAATATTAAATGGTTGATTGTAATAATGTTTTTCAACAATATGATTTTTAATCAAAGAAAAGAAGTAATTGATGGTTTCCTCTCAGTTACATTCTCATCCATCACTTATTAACCTTTTATATATTAAATGGTATGAGAGAAAATCATTAGGTATATTGTCACAATTCTATTTGAATGATAAATTTTGGTATTGAACATCTTTGGAGGGGCCATCAATACAGTCCAACTAAATATATTTTAAAATTTTAAACATACGAATTTAGTAAAAAATATTTTTTCAAAAATTCTGAGGTGGGGGTGGTGTGGCCCCCCAACCCTTGATAAGATCCTCCCCTGTATGTGAATACATATGTAATGCTATGCGTATACTCTTTAATGACACGAATTTTTCTGGCTTGTATGATTATATCTGAAATTTAAATCGGCCATTTAAAAACATAAGCAATGAACGGACTTCAATCAGCGGACCGTCAACTGCAAGATGTACGCTCGAGGGATCATGTCTACCAAGACATGCACCTAGCATTACCAAGAGCCTAAGTGCATGCCCATGATGCGGAAAGTGTCGACAGTTTGTACGACCAAACCGTCGTGATCTACTCTTCAGGGAGACGCATTACACAACACAAATATTGTTGTAAACATTACAATCTATGTATAATTACCAATCTAAACATCAATGGCAACGAGTCAAAATAGAAAACCCTTTCTCTCCCATTGTATCCTGATAATAAACCCATGAGGTTACTACGTGCAGCAATCAAGGTCGTTACCTATCTGTTAAAATAAAGGATCATTTTCCCCTTCCATTCATTGACTAGATTTTGGAGCGACTCGTCGGTTGCTAACATTTTTGTTTCCGCGATGGGTATTCTGATTATAATTAGATTTTGATTAAGCTGAAGGATCAGGAGAAGTCTACTTTCACCTGCCCTTATGGCACATTTTCATATAGACAGATGTCATTTGGCCTTTTTAAGACACCTGCCACTTTCCAACGTAGTATGCTATCCATTTTTTTTAAAATGGTGGACTGATGCTTGGAGGTGTTCATAGACAATTTCTCAGTATATGGAGAGTCATTTGAATATTTTCTGCATGTTCTAGATAGGGTTTTATAAAGGTGCGAGGACAGTCACTTAGTCTTGAAGTGGGAGAAATGTCATATGATGGTGAGTGAGGGCATAGTGCTTGGACACAAGGTGTCCAATAAGGACATGGAAGTTGATCCATTTAAGATAGAGGTCATCTCCAAGCTACCTCCACCAACATAGGTGAAGGGAGTAAGGATCTCTTAGGACATTCTAGGTTATATCGTCAGTTTATACAAGACTTCTCAAAAATCACAAAACCTCTCTCAACACTGCTAGAAAGGAGGTCAAATTTTGTTTTGATGAAAGATGCTTGAACACTTTTGAAGTACTAAAGGAGAATGTGATCTCCGTACCCATTGTACAGGCTCCAGATTGGAGCCAACCATTTGAACTTATGTGTGACACATCGAATTATTTGGTGGGAGTTGTGTTGGGTTGACACTGAGACAAGGCTCCAATAGTCATATACTATGTGTCTAAAACTTTGAATGATACTCAACTTAATTATACAACCATGGTAAAGGAACTCTTGGCTGTTTTTTTTCTTTTGCAAATTTTTGCCAATATCTAGTGGGGGCCAAGATGATTGTGTGGAATCACACTGCTTTCAAATACCTATTATAGAAAAGAGATGCAAAACCTAGATTGATTAGGTTGATATTGTTGTTATAGGAATTTGACATAGAAATTAAGGATAAGGAAGTAGTGGAAATTTTTGTATCTGATCACCTATCTAGGCTTGAAAGGGTGAATGAGAAAGATCTAGATATCCCAAATGTTGAGGAATTCACAGATGAGCAACTTTTTGCTCTTCTAACCAAGGATCCTTGGTTTGCAAACATTGTCAATTATTTAGCATGTAAAGAGATGCCTGAGGATTGAGGATACCAAGAGAAGAAGAGATTTTTCCATTCATTGAGATTTTACATATTGGATGACCCCATACTGCTTAAAAAATGTAGGGACGGAATTCTGAGGAACTATGTACCAGAATCTGAGTTTGAGAGCATTTTGTCACATTGTCATTCTCTACCTACAGGGGGCATTAGGCTAGCTTTAGGACTGTGCAATAAAGTATTATAGAGTGGTTTCTATTGGACAACGCTCTTTAAGAATGCATACAACTTTGTTCTTCATTGTGATGCATGTCAACATGCATGAAATATATCTAACCGGCACTGAATGCCATTGAACTTTTTTTAGGAGATTGGAGTGCTTGATATGTGGGGTATTGATTTTATGTTCCCTTTCATGTCATTGAATTCTAATCTATATATATTTCTTTCTTTTGATTATGTATCCAAGTGGGTGGAAGCAATTCCAACCCACACCAATGATGCACATGTTGTGTGCTATTTTGTGAAAGATCATATTTTCTACATATTTGATGTCCCTCGATTGATAATTAGTGATGGTGGAACTCATTACCAACAAAAAGTTTGGAGATTTTTTGAGTAAGTATGGGATGAAACACCGAGTGGGTACTCCTTACCACCCACAGACACAGGGACAAGTTAAGGTGTCCAATAGAGGGTGAAGTAGATTTTAGAGAGGATAGTCTCAACTAATAGGACAAACTAGACTTATTTTGCTACAGATTCTCTTTGGGCATATAGGATTGTTTACAAATAACCTATAGGAACTACTCCATTTAGTTTGGTTTATGGGTGTGCTTGCCATTTACTGGTAGAGCTCGAGCATAAGGCCAGATGGGCTTTGAGAAGGTTGAATTTCAGATTGGATGAAGCATGTAAGAAAAGATTATTAGAATTGAATGAGTTGGATGAATTGAGGATGGATGCCTATGAGAGTTCTAGGATTAATAAGGAGAGAACTAAGAGGATTCATGATTGTCACATCTTGCATAGGGTGCTTAATTAGGGACATAAAGTTCTTCTATTCAACTCTAGAATCAAGCTACATCTAGGCAAGTTAAGGTCCAAATGGAGTGGACCATTTAAGGTTTTGCATGTCTCTCCCCACGAGGCTATGAAGATAGGAGACGAGGTTGGGTCATTCCTTGTTAATGGCCAGAGATAGAAACATTATTTTTTTGGTGAACTGGATAGGAGAATAGAAGAGGTGAAGCTCAATAAGCTTCCATAGATTATTACTCTTAACCATGTCTAACCTAGGATGTTAAACAAGGGCACTTGTTGGGAGGAAACCCAACCTTTATTTCTTTTTGGTTATGTTTTATTTTCAATTTCCTAGTTGTTGCTTCATTTCTTATGTAAAAATCATCTTGATATGTTTACTTGAGTGTACAGAAGCCTTCTGAGTCGATACTACCGAGTCCACAAGTCGGTAGTATCGAAATTACATCAGAGTGATATCCACAAGATATGACAACTCGGTACTACCGACTGACAAAGTCGGTACTACTGAGTCTCTCAAGATTTCACGCACCTAATTGATAAACGTTTGGTAGTATTCACTAAAAATTCAGTACTACTGACATTTTTGGTGCTCCCAGATTTGATATACCAAGATACTTCTCAAACCTATCGAGCAAAATGACTAGCTCGGTACTACTGACAGACAAGTCAGTCATACCGACTCATGACGTTAACAATTTGTGTGTGCCCAAATCAACTATAGATATGATCTTCATCGAGTGGTCGGTAGTACCAATCTGCATAAAAAGTCAGTACTACCGACACTAAGTTGGTACTACCAACATTCGGCGATCTGCACCTAAGTCATAAGCAATTGTCATCTGTCGATACTTCTGAACCATGGATTCAGGCATACATCTCGGTACTACCGACTCTGCCGCTGATGGGTGGCCGCTGGCTATATAAGAAGGAGTAAGGAGATCATTTTCTTGACACCTTCATCCCCAACTCTTGTAGCAACTATGAGCAAATAGCATCAGTCGCCTACAATCTTTTCCAAGCTCCAATTTCTCCATCCTTGTTCTCACATCATCATGATGGCACCAAGGAGGGGTGCATCTTCTTCAGTGGAGCAAGGTGAGTTGGTCCCTCGACCAACCCACATCTAACATCCCAACCCAGAGATCAAGAAGGTCTACGATGACCTTATGTAGAGAAAAATGATGCCGACGCGTTACAGAGATCACGCCCTCATCCATTTAATTTTTTAAGAATCCATTTAGCTTCTCCTCTTTGTTCCCTCCTTCCATAAATAATCAATCTATGTATAACACAACATCTTCCCCTTTCAAGAACTCCAAGATTGCACACGAAAAGAAATTGAATTATATACTTATTCCAAGCACACATTTTTGTTCTTCTAAAAACCCTTCAACCAATTACAATAACCCAATTAAAAGATATTAGACTTCCGTTGGTTTCTCCTTTTTATTCATTTTAGTTATTTTTAAAAGAACAACTCAAAATCAACATCTCTTTCTCCATCAAAATCAATATCTCTTGATGATGGTGCTTTGGTCTTTGGTGTCCTTGGGTCTCCTCTTTCATCTCATATTCCTTATCCCGTCATGATTGATGATGAATCATCTCCCCCTCTAATCACCAGTAATGGTGTTGGTCTGTGTTGCTAGGGGAACAGCCAGCCAGATCTCAAAGGGGGACATAATTACAAGTAAAATTAGCCATTAATTAAAATTTTATAAAAATCTAATAATGTTAGTAGTTGTAACTAATATCTGAAACATAGTAAAACTACAATATTTGGATATAATAATACATTCCACGAAAAAAACATAATTCCCTTCCTTGGATTAAAATTTTGGTTCTCATTCTATTGAATTATTGCAATGTTACTTTATTTCCAATGATGTCAAATATTTTATTTTCAATTGAATCATTAAGTCACTTATCATCCATCTTGTTGCAACAAAGATTTCTAAAGACATTTATGATAGAGAATAATATTTCTATTTTTGATATTACCATTAATAATATCAATGAAAAATTTATTAACTGAAATATACATATGTATGGATTCTTTGTTTTCCATATGAAATATGGACAATATACAACTTCCTAACAAACACTATACTACACACTGTTGGGAAATATAGGCAGAGAAAAAGGCATAAAAAACAAAATTTTAATCTATCCATATTCCCTTAACAGCAAGATTGCATCAACTATTATGAAATAGGAAGGATGGTTTTAGTGAGTTATACCTAATCCCAGAGCAAGTCCAGTGATAATGAATTGCTTCTTTGCAACTATCAACTAGTTTCTCTTAGATAGTGGTTGTTCAGCTCTTGGTCTTCACCACAAACAACGAACGGATTTTGCAGTTCTCCTCTGGTCTGGCCACAAACTGTATGTTGAGTTTGCTCTCTAAGAAGTAGCTGAAGGACTCTTGCCTCTAGAGTAGTCCACATGGACCAACTAGATTTCTTATCATTCACCAAGAATGGACAAGAAGGAGTTGTCCCTCATGTTGATGTACTAGTCGCCAACCTTCTCTCCCATTGACAATTGTCCTCAGTTTTTCTCTCCCGTAGTTATCCCTCCCTAGTCAGGTAGCACTTGTTTGGGATCTCGCGGTTACCAAAACTAGAGATGAGAAAAGGTTTCATAGGAACTGATTCTCCTTTATCTTTGTTGTGACTTGGAAAACCCACAGTCACCCTCCTTATATAGGACAAGTTAGGTTTAGGGTTCCAATATGTCTGAGACTGTGTGGGAGTGGAAAGGACTGGAAGAACTTGAATATTTGCAATCTGTGACAGCTAAAATGACCGTTTCACACACCCATATGGTCGTCTGGTGTGCAAGACAGTCGGCTCGCACTACCAAACCGCCATTTAGTAGTTTCCCAATCACACACAAATTTGGCAATTTCAATTCCAATTAATATACATATTAATTTTACTTGCACTCCAAGTATATGCAATAGAAACTATTCAGAAAACATCTTGAACCTTCATTCGGCCCCAATCGGGCCAGCTCACCCAAGTGAGATGCCCATCTCACTCACCCAGACAGTCGTCTGGTGAGTTGAGCTAAATCGGTCAATTCAATCACATTGAGTCAGATGGTTCATAGGCAGAACTGAGCCAAATCGATCCTAGATCAGCTTGACTCCCTAACGTCCATCTCAATAACTTGAGACGCATGTATGGCTGCCCAAACGGTCGTCTCACTCAGTGAGATGGTCGTTTGTAAGACTTGATCAGCCAATCAATCAATCTATTGCGTAAATTGAATACCTAAACACTTTAGTAATCAATCCAATTGTCGTTCAAGATTAAAATCCTCATCTAGATGAGTTCCTATGTGTTTGACCCTATAGGTACCATATCACATTGGTAGTGAATGTCCATAACTAGCTTATGAAATCACAAGCAAAGAGTGGTGCCTAGTCAAACATTAGTGCTACCCAAGTGAATGGAAAGTTGGGGAACAACTTCAACCTACAATCTAGGTACGGTGTTGCAGTGATCATATAATTCCTTTATCTCTGATATCCAGAGTGAACTTGAGGCATGGATTTTTCATACTTTAATGTTCATCTCATGTTTCTTGAACCAAGAGTAGACTATTTGAAATAAGATGACCTCAATATCATATATTGATTCACATGTGCATGCACATGTGTTTCTCTGTCTTACTTATCAAGTAGCCAGGATATCATACTCTAATACGAGGGACAAATCCCATATCTATCACTTACAGTTAGTCCCCATGTGTCAAAGTCACAATATCAAGACTGTTATAACAACTCATGTTTTAGGACTGCATTTTATGATGTCAAAGTGTACCCAATGACAGGTGACGAGTGTAGTGATTTCAAGTCTAAGAATCACAATCACCTCTATGAGAGTTGACTATGACCACCAAAGATGGTTTCCATGGTCACTCTCAAGGTGCTTCTTTCTGATACATTGTATCCTAACATGTATATGTGTGTTTGGTTTGATATAGCCATATCATGACTAATGAGAATTTTTCATCAACCATTCCACACTCCAGTCTTGTGTGTTACCGGTGTCTAATAACCTTCCACATCAACAACCGACTAGGGACATAATGAAAATGTATATGCCTATTCTTATCATCCTTATGATCTCATTGTTCAAGTTGTGTACTTGTCATCATACGTCATTGAGTAAACATCACTCTCTAGACATTCATAATGTTTCCTCATTATCTCATAACTGAATAAAATAGAATGAATTGGAAGCTTGCCTTTATTATTATTAATAAAACCCTTTATGGTATATGACATTCCAATCATCATATGGTTGGCTCTCTAGGCATACCTTACTAATAGACTCTCACTTGCACATAATGTCAATCACCAACGAATCATATTTGTTGTGATCTAAAATATGTTCATCATGCTTTTGCCATGACAATGCTTATCTAGCGGGTTAGCAACACTTTGCTATCTAGTCGGTATATTGCATGTTTCTTATCTCTTCACTATGAGATAAAACCATCGCAATATGGTATCTAATATTTCTTGCCAACCAAGTATCTCCATTTTTTTCACAATATTTCTACTGAGCCATCAATGGTTGGAACATCTATAAGTTCATTATATGAACTTCTAGATCCATATAGTATTGCTCTATGTTCATAACACAAGCATATTCAGTTTCTATTGCAAAATTAATGGCTATTAGTTTGAAACCCTTCCAAATAATAACATCTCTTTCTCTTTATAATTATTATTGTGATCACTTTTATCATTTAGTTTGAATTGGCATAACTCTTTACACCCTATGCTTCCTATCATTGATGTCTCCATTGACTTGCAATCTATCCTTAAGTACTTCATAAATACTAATGGATATCCTTTTAATGATATTCCAATAACTCTTATTAGATTTCAATATCATCTTGTCATGTCCAATACATACAAGATTATATGGGATGAACACATTTATAGAATTCATGATAGATCCACTGCTCCAACATATGGCATCTCATCTATAATATTTCCATTTTTCACAGGAATTGAACATGTGGTTCATGAGAGACAAATCTGGATTTTCTCTCATCATGTTGAACTCTTTCAAAATTTTCTATTGCATGTGCTCAACTTTCATTGTGAAATCTTCAAGAACTATCCGTATAGGTCTTGATTCCTATCACATAGGATGTTTCACCTGCCCCTTCATTGTTGAAGGTGGTTCCCTTTTGCTATTTTCTCAATATTCATAATATTGAGATTCTATTCCTCATCACATGCAGAATATATGTATATGCTCCCACTAAATCTTTTATAATCACATATTTCATATTTTATCTTGATTCAAGTCAAACTCTTTGACTATCTTATCAAGTCAAAAATATCCCATCTTTGAGTTGCTTATTTCAATCCTAGATTGAACTTTGAAGTTTTATAGACTTTATTTGCATTCATGAAGTTATGAAACATTTACGTTGTGTCATGTGCACATCCCTTCTTGTATTTCTTTTTCAAGAATCCAGTTTTGACTTCATATGCTAGATCTCATAGTCTATTTTAACTACAATTATAAGCATGACAATTGGTAAAAAAATTCTATCATGCTCAACAACTTGAACTGATTTGAAAGACCTTCAACCAATTTGTCTTATTATGTTGTTCATGTAGGTATTTACCAAAAGACCCCATTACACCCTCTAGGTATTACCCTTTTAGGTTGCACTATCAAGGTCCTACCTTGTTAGTTTACATGAACTCTATAATGGACTTAAGCCATTACTCAAGTTATGGTTCTCAATGGATTCTAGTTTATTAGTTGCCTCATCTACATATGATCAACTCATTTGAGTTCGTTGGATTCATAATCCTTCAATCTCATAACTTCTACTAGAACTATTTTGATTCTGTGTTACATGAGGTACTTTGAGATTCCACAACAACTAGTAATTCTCATAGTTCTCATTGTAGTGTAAGTTGACCTTGAACATTTCAAGTTCTACTCTTACTCCCACTGATTCTTTTGGAATTTAGTTCCCTTTTAACACAACACTTTTTTTGTTGGACTGGGATTAATAGTAGTATTTCATCAGTTATGGTTGTTGAACAAACCTTTTCTTAAGAAACTATTGTCTCAATATGTTTGTTCAACCTTTAAGACATATTGGTACATTCCCAATTCATATCATATATGATGTCTTATAAACCATTCAATCAGTACATCATTTAGTGATAGTTATATATTTAATTGAGGATGTAAGAAGACTTAGATTAATTGATAATCATATCATAATTCTTTATGATATGATCCCTTTATACTAAGACATCATCATGTTCATATGGGTTTGACTTGTGATACACTATCACAACTCTATCCTTAAGGACTCTTAGTATATTGATGTAAATTATCTCAACATTTGATCTCATCAAAGTTTCTTAATACTTTTATCAAAGTTGTACTTCATCTATAATTTTCTTGAACACTTCAAGAGAATTGTATCTCTACTTTACTAAGTACATATCACCATATTACTAGTAAACATGATGAAGTATAAGTAACTATCATGAGCAATTTTATTCCATAGGATTTTCATTAATCATATGTATGAGATCTAGTGGAAACATTATCCTCCCACTACATTTAGTGAAGGATGTTATGTAACTTTGTATGTAAGAAAGACTTGCATGTCTCTTGAGGTTCAATAACCAAGAGGAATCTAGATCAACATCAATATGTAATTCTAGATATGCATTTCTTATCAATCATCAAGGTGACTATTGTTAATGATTGTTTTGAGTTATCAATTATAATCTTTTGGTATTAACATTGTAAGCATTTTATGTTTGGCCATTGAAATTTTAGATCATATCTTTGAAAAAAAAAACATAAACCACATTTTATTTCTCATCATTTTCTCACAAGATGCATAAAAGAAATGTTTCCAATGGAAAAATGAAATAGCAGTTCTAATAGCTTAATTACATGCCCATTGGACTAAAATAATTTTAAATGCAGACTGAGGCTTTCGCAACACTTGCTCCGCCTTGTCCTTCTTTGTCCTCCCATGAAGATTTCTACTTCTTGTAAGATCATGCACATCAATATGTCCAATCAATATCTGATATCGTATACTAAGATCAAAATGTAAACAAATTTAACTTATAATGTTTATACCTAAAGTGGAGGCATCAGTACCTTCCTACTTCTTCTTTACCTCCTCAAACTAGAGTGAGCAATTCTTCTTCCAATGTCCAGGTTGTTGACAAATGTGACGATTGCGTCTTTTCTTTATTCGTCCTATTGCCTTGAGATCTACTTTTCCCTTGTCCTTATACTTCCCCTTAGTCTTTGTTGGTTTATTACACTAACGAGTTTCAATCTTAGGGAAGATCTTTTACTCAACTAGCCGATTCCCGCAAGTATACAGAAATAGTTGTAGTCGAGGTCAAACACAAGGCGCTTTAGCAAACCAATTAAACGCAATAGTGTTAAGGTTCAACAATCCACACTGTTTTAAAGGTGATTTGGTTGATTAGACTAGAATTTCATAATTAAACAAATAGTAAATGGATTACTAATAGAGATTAACATTTAGATATGGAAGTATCTTGGACTTAGGATTTCATCCACATATCATAGCATACAACAGGAGCATGAAATTTAAACATACTAAGCACTTATTTTAAAGTATAGTTGTATGTTGCACTTCACCTCTCTGTTCAAGTACAACGATCCAAACTCAATTCAACATTCCCATGTACAAATTTCGTTTTGGATCACAAACCTACTCCATAACTTCCACTCTTGTGGTAAAGAAGGTGTTTCCAAGAGAGTACCTCCTTACTCTCCTACCTATCTTCTCAGATCAAGAAAAAGAGCATAAAACATACACATAAGGTGGCCATCCATACCTACAAAGAGAGAAGAAATTGGTACTCACAAGGTGGAAAAACAAGAAACATGGCATTTAGTACGAAATTGTCATGTTCCATACATGCTATGACATGGGAGATACTCTCCCATGTCCAAGAAAAGGAAACTACTCGTCCATATTAGTGTACAGTAGAAAATGCACAGAAATTTCAGAGTTTAACATGATTTAGAGAAGGAAAAGATAAGAAAATCCAAGGTGTAACCCAAGAGGAGTAGAATTCTAGATTTAGCACAAAATCCCACTCCTACAACTACTCCAAACCGGACAAACCTCTCTCCCAAGAAGCTTTGTAGAGTGGAGAAGCTATGTTGCACCTTGGAGAAGAAGCTTGGAGAAGAAAAGAAGAAGAATGGGGTTCTTTAGCAAGAAACTACCTTCTTCCACCTTCAAAATCACCCTCATTGCTCTAGCCTTGCTCTAGGATGAAAGAGTTTCAAATTATGACCAAAGATAACTACACCATAGAGTGGTTTCATCTTTTAAAATGAAAAGAGTCGTATTTGAAAATTACAGAAACTGACAGGCACACGCCGTGTCTTTCTCCAGACATGGTGTGTCCTGTCTCCGGCAGTTGTTTATGAGTGTGAAGCACACATTGTGTTTGATTTAATACACGCCATGTGCTTTACCAGAAAGGCTAAACTTGATTCTGAATTCTCAGGTACACGTCGTGTCTGATTTAATACACGTCGTGTACTTTGCCAGAAAGGCTAAACTCAGTTCTGAATTCCCAGGTACATGTCGTGTCTGATTTAATACATGTCATGTACTTTGCCAGAAAGGCTAAACTCAGTTCTAAATTCCCAAGTACACGTCGTGTACTTTTCTTCAGAGTCTAAAGTAATAGGCTGTCTGGAAATGCACATGTTGCCTTAAATGAGACACATCGTGTGCATTGTTGTTTCAGTAGAATTTAAGTTCTGATCATCTGCAAGGTGTGGATAAGTCTCGATAATTGTGAGATTGAGTTGGGATATCTCCAATTTGATCCCTTCGATGCAAATCTACAATACACATCATGTGATAAGCAAAATAACAAAAAAGGTGGCAAGAGTAATATGAATAGAGGCTAAATGAGAACAAAATGAACTAAATTTGTGTGTGAAAACATGTGAAAAGTTGATGTGGAAACCACACAACAAATCCCCCTAAGATTGAACCATTACTTGTCCTCAAGCAAAAAAAGGGCATAGCCACACAAATGATGGAATGTTCAAGCTCGTGCATGGATCAAACGAAATTAAGATATGCAATAGACTCAATCAATCATGTACATTATGTTTATTTTCATAAACATCATCTCAATTTAAACATCCAAGATAGAGAAGTTTTAGTTTAGAAATGGTGGTCACAAACTAAACGAAACAATCAACTAAACAACTCTAAACAGGATTTGGATAGTCAAGCCAAACAACTAGTGGATGTGCAGCATAAAATTTTTCAGCTATTATGGATGTTATGATGAAATTTTAGTTAACTTTAACTATCTCAGTTGAGCTCTCTTCTCAGAAGATATGAAAATTGATTTTTGCAATTCCGTCACTTGACTGCTAGTTTAGGCTTACGCACACTTGGAGTGTCAGTTGGGGTGTTATCTTTACCCTCTTTTGATTTTCATACCACCTAACCATTGTTGTCGAATCGGACTCACACTAGGCTAGCATGATATGTGGGTTGTTTTCCATCTTTTATTGGGTAAAGTGAGAAAACGATAAAAGAGATTTTTGCACAACACAAGGGAATCAACGAGAAAGTTAAGTTAACAAGATTCCATTCATAATTTTTGCAAATTTTTCACCAAAAAATCGATTGTATATGCATTAAAAGTTTGACAAGAGTATCTTGTATTCTGAACAGTGTTGTAGAGTTGGTTTATTCGCGAAAATTTGAGACCGTTACATGTATTTAGTAATCAAAGATGTGAAAATTGAGATTTCAAGCTACAATTACAAACCAAGATCATGTATAAGGGGAATTTCATTTTCCTTTTGATTCATGCATTCCCTTTACTAATTCTTTCATATGGCCAAAATAAATACAAGGTACAAGGTAGTTCAAGCGTACAAGGTGCAAAAGTTCATTCTATCACAATAGCCTCATTTCATATTAAACTTGCCATGAAGGGAAATACAGAACATGAACATAAAAGACTGAAATAAAGAACTGACATGACCAACAAAAGCAAATGACAAAAGCAAATGAAACGGAAACTACATTACGGGCCGGTTGCACCCCCCTAGGCTTGAAATCTGTAGTGTCCTCACTCCAACAATCAAGCTCATGAAGGTAACAACTGGATACCTGTCATGGGTGAAAATCAATAAGAGGGGACAGTGCCCTCGTGGTCATTCTGAAAGAACTGGCTGACAAGATCATCCTCTGGGACATCCATCAGAGTGGGCTGCAGGGCAGACTCTGGCTGCTACTACGGTGGCGGTGGCTGGTATGGCTATGGGATGGGGTAGTGGCCCTATGAAATGTGCCACGAATCCATATTGTGGACCATGTTGTGCATTGTAGTATATTGTGTGCCCATCTGATCTAGGTGGCCATCGATGTGATCGAACTGCTATTGCATGTAGCCGTATAGATGCATGATATCAGGCATCGTCTAGGAATACTCTGTTTGGCTGTTGGTGGAGGGAGGTGGTGGAGCAGAAGAAGTAGAAGGGGTTGAAGAACTTGTCTCGGCATCATCAGCAACTTGGTTGCTGCTATCTCTTCATCAGTGGCCAGCAGGACTTTCCAGTTGTCCTTTTTCTCTAAGGTGGCATGCTCAAGATCTGGAAGTTCAATATAATGATCATCATTGAAGAACTGACAGAACTTGTTGTTGCAGTTGGAAACCTTCAAGATCAAGCCTCCAGAGAGAAGATATTGAATATATACCAGGTCTCTACATGGTGCAGCCTCAAGCCCTGTCAAATCAACCTGTAGCTTCTGTGCTAGCAGAGTAATCAGGCCACCACACATGATGTCGTCAGCATCCCTCTTCTTCACCTTCTTGATATCAAGGAAACATTGAAGAATATAGAAAGCAGAATTAATTTCATGTTCATACATCATGCCCCATAAGAAAAAGAGATCTTGCTTCCCAACAACCCCTTGTGTTTCCTTCTTGGCAAAAACCCTGGTACTAACAAGGCGATGAATATATCGGAATATAGGGTTGTGGATAGAGGATTCCCTGGCCGCTTTTACCTCATGGTGGTCCTCATTAGATATCTCAAACCAAAACTCGTCGCTATAAAAAGTAGGCGGGTAAGCAATTGCACCATCATAGTGACACTCCAGTAACTCACAAAAATGTCGAAAAGTGAGTTTGAAAGCACGACCTAAAAGCCTGAAACTTATAATACCAAAGGGCTCGAGCTTCTTCTGTGGGTCTTACTCGGTGACGAGTGTCATCAAAAACTCATATATAAGATGGGGGTAAGTGTTTGATACTGTAAGGCAGATGTAGCTCAACCCCAGGTCTTGTAGGCGCATGAGGACTTCATCCTTGAATCCCAGAGTCATCATCATTTACTGGCAAGCAAACCTAGAAGGAAGAACTCTCCTTGCAATCAGAAACCGGTATGTCGGGTCTTCTTTAGGGGTGACCTAAAACTGCATAGTTGAGATGTACCTCAACGCTTGGGAGGAGTTGGCGTCGTGCTTGTAGTTGCTAGTATGCTTGAATGGAGTCATCTCTGCTACTGACTGGTTAACACACGCCGTGTTCTAAGGTAGACACGTTGTGTGTCTGAAATAAAAGGTCATATCATATTGCAATGCAGACGTCATGTGCAAATAGATACACGTCGTGTGGCTGGAGCTCTGCGAAAATCTACAGGTCGCGAACGGTAGATTTTTGGGGAAGAATGGGGGGACGATGGTGGCTTGCTTGAAATTGGCCCTCACGTGGTTGAGGGGATCTGAGGCACTGCTGCTTGGTATTGATGGAGGTGCTTGGTGTGGAGGACGGCGGATCCCTTTCTCATGTTTTTGTTGGAGAAGATGGTGGTTGCTTGTGGTAGAATACGACAACAACACCTTGCTTAAAGAAGAAGAAGATGTGGCAGCTCGAGCTTGACGATGGTGAGTAGGCCCTCCTTGTGCAAGGGTACATGATGACAGTGGAGTAGTTGTGCATGAACTTGAGGAGGACACATCATGAGCAAGAGTTACACACGGTGGCAGGTGGATCTCCTCAAGCTCGAGGGAGACACGTCATGAGAAATGAACACAGAGGCAGCGGCGCTCAGGTGTACTAGGTCACACAGCCGCAAGGAGGCAAGGGCTAGGGTTCTGGAGTCTCACACAGCTCGAATGAGAGTTTGAGTGAGAGGGGCGGTCGTGTGCTAGGTTATAAACCTGCATTTTCATCAAAAGACACGCCGTGTTCAAATAAAGACACGTCGTGTGTCTTTTCAGAATTCCCTTTCTATAATAAAAGACACGTCGTGTTTTGTATGGTACACGGAGTATGACTTTCCAGAAAGTCAAAAAGCCCATTTTCACTTATAACCACATGGTGTGTGCTAATAAAGATATGTCGTGTACTTTTTTACAGGTATCTTATCCCTTTTCCTTCTGCTGTGGTACACTTCATGTCTGATTTAGGACACGGCGTGTACTTTTTCAGAATACTTGGCGTTTCCTTTTCTGCTTTGGAACACAGTGTGTGCAAGTAAAGACACGTCGTGTGTTTCTTCATAATTCCTTTTGCTTCCATTTTCTGCTTGGGGGTCATTATTTGAAATCTTTCATCCCAGAGCAAGGCTAGAGCAAGGAGGGTGATTTTGAAGGTGGAAGAAGGTGGCTTCTTGCTAAAGAACCCCATTCTTCTTCTTTTCTTCTCCAAGCTTCTTCTCCAAGGTGAAACAGAGCTTCTCTACTCCATAAAGCTTCTTGGGAGAGAGGTTTGTCTGGTTTGGAGTAGACGTAGGAGTGGGATTTCATGCTAAAGCTGGAATTCTACTCCTCTTGGGTTACACCTTGGGTTTTCTTAGCTTTTCCTTCTCTAAATCATGTTAAACTCTAAAATTTTTGTGCATTTTCTGTTGTACACTAATATATAGACGAGTAGTTTCCTTTTCATGGACATGGGAGAGTACCTCCCATGTCATAACATGTATGGAACATGACAATTTCATACTAAATTATATGTTGCTTATTTTCCACCTTGTGAGTACCGGTTTCTTCTTTCTTTGTAGGTATGGATGGCCACCTTATGTGTATGTTTTATGCTCTTTTGCTTGATATGAGAAGATAGGTAGGAGAGTAAGGAGGTACTCTCTTGGAAACTCCTTCTTTACCACGAGAGTGGAAATTATGGATTTGAGGAGTAGTTTTGTGATCCAAAATGAAATTCATACATGGGAATGTTGAATTGAGTTAGGATCGTTGTACTTGCACCGAGAGGTGCAGTGCAACAAACAACTCTCCTTTAAAATAAGTGCTTAGTATGTTTAAATTTCATGCTCATGTTGTATGCTATGATATGTGGATGAAATCCTAAGTCCAAGATACTTCCATATCTGAATTTTAATCTCTTTTAGTAATCCATTTATTATTTGTTTAATTCTGAAATTCTTGTCAAATCAACCAAATCACCTTTAAAACGGTCTAGATTGTTGAACCTTAGCACTATTGTGTTTAATTAGTTTGCTAAAGCTCATTGTGTTCGACCTCGACTATAACTATTTTTATATACTTGCAGAAATTGGCTAGTTGAGTACAAGATCTTCCCTAAGATTGAAACTCGTTAGTGTAGTAAACCAACAAGTTTGTGCACACAACGTGTTTCGTATACTTGTGGGAATTGGCTAGTTGAGTAAAATATCTTCCCTAAGATTGAAACTCGTTAGTGTAATAAACCAACAAGTTTTTAGCACTGTTGTCGGGGAGCTACAGTTAATCTAATTAGAGTAACAAGTGCTAACTAGTATTTGAGACTAGATCATCATTTCCATTTTTGAATTTCCATATATCTTTTAGTTGTGTTCTCAATTTTTCTTGCTATTTTTCAGGTTGTATGCGTCACTCGCAAAGAGGTCTTCAAACATTTGTTTTGCTAGACCTTGAGATCGAGTGTACTCTTTCAAGCTTAAGAAGGGCAAGAAGAGTAGAAAAACCCACTGCTAAGAGGTGTTCCACCATCATCACCGTCACCGTCTTCTTCATCTTTTGAAGAAGCTACACCAAGGGATCCAACCATGGAGGATGACCGTCCTTTGAAGAATTCTGCAATGTCAGTTGCCAAAAACATTTGTGGAGTCATTGACCTGCCTACGGTTGAAGCGAATAATTTCTCTATTGTTCCTTCTATGATGCAGATGATACAGCAGAACGACTTCAAAGGTACAGTCAATGAAGATCTGAATCTTCATGTGGTTGAGTTCTTGGAGTATATGAATACTTTTAAAATCAATGGTGTATCCACCGAAGGAGTGAAGCTAATGCTATTTCCTTTCACCCTAAGAGATAGAGCTAAGGCATGGCTTTTGTCTCTTCCAAAGAAGTCAATCAAAAGTTGGGACCAACTTCTAAATGCTTTCCTTGCAAAGTATTTCCCAATGAGTAAGACAGCCCAGCTAAGGAATCAGCTCACCAACTTCTCTCAAAATGATGGAGAAACTCTGTATGATACATGGGAGCGGTTTAAAGACCTTCAACATCTTTTCCCTCACCATGGGTTGACCAACCGGTTGCTAGTCCAAACGTTCTATAATGGTCTGTTCTACAACACCCAGATGACACTGGATGTTGTATCTAATGGAGCATTGATGACTAAGTCTTATAGAGAGGGTTATGACATCATTGAAGACATAGCCCTCAACCATTGCCAATGGGGATCACATAGGAGAGCACAGTCATCCTCTATAGCTAGTTCTTCATCTGGGAAACAAGGAGTGAAGCATACGGTTGATGTCGTTGATTTAATTGCTTCTAAACTTGATATTCTAACATAGAAGTTTGAGAAGATGACTACATTGCAAATCCAATCAGCTGAAGTGATATGTGAAGCTTGTGGTAATTTGAGACATACTTCTTCTTCATACTTTGCTCCTAATATGAATGAAGGGAGCCTAGAACAAGCCAATGTCGTTGGGATGTAGGGGAACAAGCACTACAATCCCTATTCCAACACCTACAATCCAATATGGAGAGATCATCCTAATTTCTCCTACCAGAACACAAGCAACGCTCAGAACTTCCAACATGGGTAGCATCAACCGTAGCAACAACAAAACTTCAACCAATAAAACAATGGGGATCTGTCAGGTTTCAACAACAACAAGGGTTACCAACAGCAACAACAACCCCAAAGTTCTTCCTTGGAGGCCATGATGGAGAAATTTATCTCCACATAGATGCAGCAGAATGAAGAGTTAAGGGGAAATGAAAAGCTCTTGAAGGATGTGATTGCCCAACTCTTAGCCAAAGTAGATGGCATTTCCACTCAGACAAGGATGTTGGAAAACCAAATTTCCAAACCAGCCTTGACGCAGCAAAAGAACACCCAATCTGATTCTCTTCCAATCCAATCGGAGGTGAATCTGAGATAGCAAGAAAATGCCATCACCTTGAGAAGTAGAGATGAAAACCACAGACCTTATCCACCCAAGGAGAAGAGTGTAGAGATCGTCGATGAAGACAACCTTGACACCCCTATGGGTGAAAAAGGTAAAGGTACAATTGAGGTACCATCTTCTGTTAAAGTTAATGCACCATTTCCACAGAGGCTTGTAAACATGAAGGAGGACTCAAAGTTTAGAAAGTTTATGGACATTCTAAACAAACTCCATGTCAATCTTCCACTAGTTGAGGTTATTATAGAGATGGCATCATATGCTAAGTTCCTTAAAGACATCCTCACCAAGAGAAGGAAGGTGGACCAAGTGGAGACTGTGATGCTTTCTGAAAGAATCAGTTCTATCATTCAAAATTGACTTCCTGAGAAGGTGGATGACTTGGGAGCCTTCACCCTACCATGTAAGATCATCAATACCATGTTCAATAAAGGTCTTGTAGACCTCAGAGCTAGTATTAGTCTCATCCCATCTACTCTATGGCAAGAGCTAGATCTTGGAGATCTAAAGCCTACAAAGATTTCCATTGAACTAGTCGATCATTCCATCAAATACCCCAAAAGTATCGTGGAAGATGTGCTAGTGCAGATTGGTAAACTTTATATTCCTTGAGATTTTGTAGTGCTAGACATGGTAGAAGTTCCTTCCAACCCCATTCTTTTTGGGAGGCCCTTTCTGAGAACTTCTGGATGCCTAGTTGATGTTTGCAAAGGAAAACTCACACTCTGAGTTGGTGATGAAGCCATGGAGTTTTCTATATATGATGCTACGAAAGCACCCTCTCGCGTTGAAGAAATATGTTTTATAGACTTTGTTGATTTTGTTGTATAAGAAGATCATGATATTTCCAATTTGATATTGAAATACTGTGATGATGATGAAAGTATGAATAATGGAACTAAAAATTCTGGGGTATTTTCTATTGCCCACTCAGATGCTACTGAAAAAGACATTCCAATTGTTGATGAAAAAGCCAAATACGATGTGGCCGGAAGAAAGGTAGAACTTAAAGCCCTTCCACCAGGGCTGAGGTACGCATTCCTTGATTCTGACTCTACTTCTCTTGTAATAATTAATAATGAGTTAACCAATGAACAAGAAAGTAAATTGTTTGCTGAATTATTTTTGTATAAAGACGTTATTGGTTACTCGGTCGATGATTTGAAGGGCATTCATCCCTATATTTGTATGCACTGAATAAATATGGAGGATGATGCTAAACCCACCATTGAACTGTCTAGATGCTTAAATCAAAATAAGCTTGAGGGTGGTTAAAAAGGAAATCTTTAAGTTGGTTGATGTCGGTATCATCTATCCTATAAGTGGCAGCCCTTGGGTTAGTGCCATCCATGTGGTACCTAAGAAGGGGGGTGCAACTGTCATCAAGGGATACAATGATGAGTTGATTCAAACACATATTTTCACGGGTTGGCGTATGTGTATTGACTACCGGTGTTTGAACAAAGCGACCCAAAAGGACCATTTTCCATTGTCATTTATCGACTTAATGCTTGAACACCTTGTAAAACACTCTTATTTCTATTACTTGGATGGGTATTCTGGGTTTTTCCAGATTCCTATCTACCCTCAGAGAAAACCATTTTCACATGCACGTATGGAACTTATGCTTATCGTCATATGCCCTTTGGGCTTTGCAACGCTCCTGTGACGTTCCAACGATGCATGATGGCTATTTTTTCCGATTTAATTGAAAACATAATGGAAATTTTTATGGATGATTTTAGTGTTTATGGAAATTCATTTGATCAATGTTTATGCAACCTGTCATTAGTCTTAGCCCGTTGTAAAAAGGTTAACCCAGTACTAAAATGGGAGAAGTGCCATTTCATGGTACAATCCGGTGTAGTATTAGGTCATGTTGTATCTAACAAGGGTATTGAGGTTGACAGGACCAAGGTGGAAGCTATTGAAAAGATGTCTACTCCTTCTTCAGTCAAAGACGTCCGCAGTTTCCTTGGTCATGTAGGTTTCTATAGAAGATTTATTAAATATTTCTCTAAAATCACAAAGCCATTATGTTCCTTACTTGCCAAAGATATTGAATTCATATTCAGTGATGACTGCTAGACCTCCTTCACCAAGCTAAAGGAAGCTCTTATTTCTGCACCAATCATTCAACCACCAGACTAGAATGCTCCATTTGAACTTATGTGTGATGCAAGTGACTATGCAGTGGGGGTAGTTCTAGGACAAAGGAAAGATAAGAAGCTTCATGCCATATACTATGCAAGCAAGACCCTAGACGAAGCACAAATAAATTATACAACTACATAAAAGGAGATGTTTTCTATAGTGTATGCCTTCGACAAATTTCAACAGTATTTGGTAGGATCTAAGGTGATTGTATATACAGATCATGTTTCCATTAAGTATTTTCTCAACAAAAAGGATGCAAAGCCTCGTCTCATCCATTGGATACTGCTTTGGCAAGAGTTTGATCTTGAAATCCAGTATAAGAAGGGGACAGAGAACAATGTTATCGATCACCTTTCTAGATTAACTACAGATGCTAGAGATTGTTTGCCTATTGAAGATAATTTTTGTCTTAAGAAACTTTATGCACTATCATCCACCCAAGTGTCATAGTTTGCAGACATTGCAAATTTCCTTGCTACAGGACAGCTGCCCCGGGTTTAACATACCAGCAAAAGAAGAAGTTCTTCCATGACATAAAGTTTCACTATTGGGACGACCCCTTGTTGTTCAAACATGGGAGTGATGGACTTATTTGAAGGTGTACCGCTGAAGAAGATATAGATACCATTATTTCTGAATGCCATGCCTCTCCTTACGGAGGTCACTTTGGAGGAGAGAAGACTGCAGCAAAGATTCTACAGGCTGATTTCTATTGGCCAGCATTGTTTAAAGATGTCAATCTATTTGTCAAAGCTTGTGATAATTGTCAAATAACCAGAGTAATTTCTAGATGTGATGATATGCCTCTTAACTCTATCTTAGAGATTGAGGTATTCGATGTATGGGGATTTGATTACATGGGACCATTCCCATCTTCATGTGGCTACTAATATATTCTAGTTGTTGTTAAGTATGTCTCTAAATGGATTGAGGCCATCCCAACCCAACCACCGGATGCAAAGTCTGTAGTCAAGCTATTTCATAAAATCATCTTCCCTTGCGTTGGTGTTCCTAGAGCTGTAATCTCTGATGGAGGCACGCATTTTGTTGAGAAGAAATTCAACAATCTTCTTTCTAAATATGGGGTCACACATAAAGTCTCTACGCCCTACCATCCTCAAACTTCCGGGTAAGTAGAGGTCTCTAACCGGCAGCTGAAAAGTATTCTAGAGAAGACAGTGTCTAGCTCAAGGAAAGATTGGACATTAAAGATAGATGACGCACTATGGGCATACCGGACGGCTTACAAGACCATCATAGGCACAACCCCATTTAAGCTGATAAACGGTAAATCTTGTCATCTTCCGCTGGAGCTAGAACACCGTACTCTATGGGCTATCAAGTTCCTAAATGTTGACATGAAGAAGGCTGGTGAGAAGTTTCTTTTGTAGTTGTAAGAACTGGAAGAGCTACGACTTGATGCATATGAAAATGCAAGGCTCTATAAAGAAAGAACCAAGATGTGGCATGATAAGAGAATTCGGAGGAAGGATTTCAAAGAGGGAGACAAAATGTTGTGGTTCAACTCAAGACTTAAGCTATTTCCTAGAAAACTAAAGTCAAAGTGGTCCGTCCCTTTTCTCGTGTTGAAGATTTTTCCTTATGAAGTTGTTGAATTACAAGGCAAGCATGGAGCATTCTAAGTAAATGGGCAACGTTGCAAGTTGTATACCTCAAGGGATGAAGTTCACAAGGGAGTTTCTTGCTCCCTTCAAGATGTATGAAAGACAATTGAAGAGTCTCACTCCATACTCTAAATGGAGGACCTCGTGGGTGTTGAACACACATTAGGATAGATTTCTTTTCTAGTCATTTGAGTCAAAAACACTCTTTAGTTTCGTAAATAAACTTGTCATGGATGAATGTAATAATTTAGACAATTCCATTGCCTATCTATTATTAATTCTGTGCTAACACAAGCTGTTTTCTGCAGAAACTACAGAAGACACTGTGTGTCTTAATTAAGACACGGCGTGTCTCTACTTCTAGAAACACAGCAAATGAGTTATATCTCTCGGTACATGACGTGTCTTTATTTGACATGCTATGTCATTGATCAGCAGATACAATCTCTCCTCAAGCTAGAAAAGTACATGGCGTGTTCTAATTTAGACACAACATGTCCCCAAGTAGAAAATGCACAGAAATTTCAGAGTCTAACATGATTTTGAGAAGGAAAAAATAAGAAAACCCAAGGTGTAACCCAAGATGAGTAGAATTCCAGATTTAGCATGAAATATCACTCCTACAGCTGCTCCAAACTGGACAAATTTCTCTCCCAAGAAGCTTTGTGGAGTGAAGAAGCTCTGCTGCACCTTGGAGAAGAAGTTTGGAGAAGAAAAGAAGAAGAATGGGGTTCTTTAGCAAGAAACCACCTTCTTCCACCTTCAAAATTGCCCTCCTTGCTCTAGACCTGCTCTGGGATGAAAGAGTTTCAAATTATGACCAAAGATAACTTCTCCATAGAGTGGTTTCATCTTTTAAGATGAAAGGAGTCATATTTGAACATTGTTGAAACTGACAGGCACACGCCGTGTCTTTCTCCGGACACAGTGTGTCATGTCTCTGGCAGTTGTTTTCGAGTGTGAAGTGTACATCATGTTTGATTTAATACACACTGTGTGCTTTACCAGAAAGACTAAACTCGATTCTGAATTCCTAGGTACACGTCGTGTCTGATTTAATACACGTCGTCTACTTTTCCAGAAAGGTTAAACTTGGTTCTGAATTCCCAGGTACACATTGTGTCTAATTTAATACAAGTTGTGTAGTTTGCCAGAAAAGCTAAACTCAGTTTTGAATTCCTAGGTACACGTCGTGTACTTTTCTTTA
Source organism: Alisma plantago-aquatica (assembly GCA_963693085.1). NCBI lineage: Eukaryota > Viridiplantae > Streptophyta > Magnoliopsida > Alismatales > Alismataceae > Alisma > Alisma plantago-aquatica. Next base: position 942,648,323 of record OY856414.1, on the reverse strand, counting down.
GAGTTTGAAGTAATAGGTTGTATGGAAATGCACATGTCGTGTCTTAAATGAGACGCGTCGTGTGCATTGCTATTTCAGCAGAATTTAAGTTCTGATCTTCTGCAAGGCGTGGAGAAGTCCCAATAATGGTGAGATTGAGTTGGGATATCTCCAATTTGATTCCTTTGATGCAAATCTACAATACACATCATGTGATAAGCAAAATAACAAAAAAGGTGGCAAGAGTAATATGAATAGAGGCTAAATGAGAACAAAATGAACTGAATTTGTGTGTGAAAACATGTGAAAAGTTGATGTGGAAACCACACAATAGTCTTGTTGATCATCATCACAAACTTAGGTTCGTCTTTCTTCATTTGTCCCTCTACAGCCATCAACATGCCCAACAACTTTTTCAATAGTTTGTCAAAGTCATTCATGTTGTAGTTCACAAGGAACTGATTATATGAATCTGGCAAGGACCACAAAATCACGTCAATGGCCAACTCTTGGCCAAAGGGGAATCCAGCCTTTCTAGAATCCAGTCTTTCTAGGTTCCCTACATACCCAATCATGTTGAGTACATGAGGACCTACTAGGTCTCCTTCTATAATGACACACTTGAATAGTGTCTTGGAGACATCATATCTCTTGCCTCACCTGATCTTGATACATGATCTGAAGATGTGCAACCATCTCAATCACATCCATGTTCTCAAGTTGCATATGCAACTCATAGTTCATGGCATACAACATGTAAGGAGTGGGACCCAATAGGGGATCTACTCCCTACTAAAAATTTGAAGAATATAACCTCTAGTCCAAACACACCCAAAAGGTATCTTGGAGTGGGTGTAAAATTTGCAAATCTTAATTAATGGTAATCAAAACAACCATAGCAGTGGATTAAAAAAAAAGACTATATTGAACTCATCACAAAAGATTACAAAAGTATATCATAATCTCCCTCATAGGGTTTACATGTATGATACAACATAAGGATCTAAGATAGAGGGACATCTAAACCATAACAAGTTTGTCTCTGAGCTTTAACTCTTAAGTCCAAGACTGCATGTCAAGTCCTCCATAACCTTCACCTAGGGTTGGAAGAATACCCCAGCAAGAAGAGAAAATTAGATGACATAGAGCAAAGGCTGGTATGTGCATACTAAAATAAAGTTGAGCAATTTTTGGAATAAACGACAACAAATATAAAAGGCATTCTATAGAAAAGATAAGGGCTACCCAATCAAGAATAAAAGAAATGATTGCAACATGAAATAACAAAAGGAATTACTTGTCATAAATAAATAATAAAGTTGTGCCACATAATCACATGTCATGATATTAGGGCATATAACCCATCATCAATTTTCATCATCATGCATGCATGTGAGATAAACATAGCCCTACAACAGTATAAAGACAAAGTCGTCTATGTTTCGTAAACCTGAAACCTGATAGAGAATGGAAATATATAAAGTGGGCTAAACCTCATAAATTTGAAATCCAGGTATGGTGAACCTCCATACTAAAAATAACATGAGCATACTACCCCAAGCAAGAAATACACATCTGCAAAAACCAATGAAATTACACTTCTCTAGTGCTACTGAATCACATAGCATGTTTAATGTAGAGTCAAGTAAAAATATAGTCAGATTATACAAAGTAGTCACAACAAAAATGACCATCATAAACATTCACCTCAAAGTAGGCACGTATCAACAAATTGAGTTCCATAATGAACAAAGCATAAGAAGATGCCAAGAGAATGTCCAAAAATGATAATATGATCACAAGATCAGTAACAATATAAGGTACTTCACATGAAGCATATTTTCCAATAGAACAAAATATTGTGTAGGCTAATGTCCATAGGACCAAGAGAATGAAGAAATATAGGTTATTTCTCAAAAGGAGTAATAGGGTTTGCAAGCATACAACAATAGAAAGAAATTTTCTAATACGAATAATCCAGTCTGCAAACATACCTCAATTCAGAGTCTAAACAGTCCAAAGTCACTTCTAGATCCAAGTCTAGGCCTCCAAGGAACCTATTAAGCATATATGTAGATTTTGAGTCAATTTTACATTAATTATTCAACGCTAAAAATTACCTTTTCCTCACATGTGATTCAAGTTATCAAAACCATGCCATATTTTAGGTTACCTTTTTCTGAGTCTAAAACATATTTTATTATATTTTTCTGACTTATAGATATTTATTTATGAATTTTTGCAAGTTATTACTTATTTAACAAAATCCATTAAATCACCTTTTTATAAAATTATATTTAGGCAAAAAAATTACAACCATTAGAAATATCATATTTTTCTGATTTTGAAACATATTTTATTTTATTTTTCTGATCTAGGAACAATTAGTTATGATTTTTTTTGGAAAACTAAACCAATTAGGAAAATCCTGGAAAATCATATATTTATTATTTAAAATTAGCTGAAGAAATTGATACTATTAGATAGAGAATAGCTTTTTGAATTCGATGAATATTTATTTATAATTTTTGGACCAATAGATAATCAGTTATGATTTTTGTGAGTATTAGCCAATCAGAAAATTTGATTCTTCCACGCATACGAATCCACATAAAAACACAGGCTGAGTCATGGCCTATCGAGGTCAGCCACCTATCCAAGGTCCATAGCCAACTCGGTGTAAACAAAAGCACAATAGAATGGCAGAATGACGCTTTTACCCTCAACACAAAAAACCAACAATCAAATGCGAGCATGGATATAAGTGAGAAACAAATTGAGGGCTCGTCCCCCTCCTCACTCCAGCCATGGCTGCAAGACAGAAACAAGCATCTTATGGTAGGGTTGGGGAAAGCACATTAGGGTGAACATACAGTGATCTAATCGTGCAGAATCAAAGAGCAGAGAATGGGAAAGCTTACCCTCTAGTTGAATTGAATCGCGATGAAGTGAGAAAACGGCACGGACAACCGCTGCCCAAAAATGGTTTTCAACCCAGTAATGACCAAGAATGATGTATGGAGGAAAATTGGTGCAATAAAAAAGTCACATTATTCAAAATGAAGGTTATGGTGTGGTTATTTATAGGTGCATTAGGGTTATAAAACATCTGGTTGTAGGAGCTTCAAGATGTTTGGAGAGGAAAATTGGGCATTTCACAAAGAAAGGAAACTAGGGCCCGAATAAAGGGTCGATCAATGTGGAATTCTCTCATGAGTTCGTAGCAAGAAGAATCTAAAAATATATTAAGAATCAAGGAAAATTTGTGAAATACTAGGTATAATTATTGTTCATGGGAAGACTCCTTCCTACCCAAGGTAGGAGAAGGTCTCTGCACCATCAGATCTTAATCGGACGGCCCACAGAAGGCACACAATTGATTAAAGTCTAGAAATTGGAAACATAATGTGAAGCATCAAATTGGGAAACCTTATCTGAATCGAATTAGAATAAAGTGTTATTTATATTATTTCCTTTTCTTTACCACTCAAATTAAGGGCCCAAACAAAGTCCAATTAATATGAAATTATGCACCTAGGCTAATTAAGGCATGTTGATTCTGATTATGCAATTAGATTTCCCTTTTAAATGCTTTATATGCATTAACTACTCAAGTCATGTTCTCTCTATCTGCATGTATTAATGACATTAGGATTATCCAAATTTGGTGAAACTTCATCCACAAGTAATCTTTAGTGTGTTGAGTATGAATTTGCCTCTATATCCATCTTTTGAATTTATATATCACATTATTTATCATTTATGGCTTTTATAAATTTTCTCTCTCCTATTCTTACTCTAATCATTCAAGGTTGTCCAAATTAGATGAAAATTGACATGTAGGCTATTTTTAACATGCATATTACAAATTTGATGTTTGTTTCCTCTTTTGAGATTTTCTTTTATGAGATATGTCACCTTATTATTTGGGGCCTATTATCCTTGCATGCATCATCACTTTTACTTTTACTCATCCAATTAGGTTACATATCTTCATGTTAGCTCTAAAGGGGTTATGTAATATTATTTGGCATGAATTATTATGTATTCTTCATTTCTCACAAGTGGCATATGTTATGTGTCAATTATTGGTCTAACACTAAGGTGTAAGCATTAGGTTACATTAGGGTGATTCATACATGCATTAGCTCATTAGAGTAATACTAATCATCTTTTAAGTTCAAACTCAACTTTGTTTTGATAAGTCCAAAATGTCAAAGTTCTAGGGTAGGGTTCAAGATCTAGTATGTTATAGCACTCCACCCATAAAAAGGATTTCATCCTCAAAATCTATTGATCCAAACATCAACAACCAACTACTCTCCACCCCTTAAAAGGTTTATCCTAACAAGTCAAACTTATAAACATTTAGAGTTGGCCACATATCTATTCATTGTGAAAGTTTTTAGAGATTTGTATTGTTCATGTATCAAACTAATAAGTCAGAACCATCTAGGGTTGAGTCTTATGTCCTTGTGTCTCTAACCTAAAAACCTTGTACCAACATCCCAAAAGTCATAGGGTAGGTCAACTACACCTTTATATCAATCTACATATTCCTATTCACATCTTCAAAGTCAAAACTAGGGTTAGGATACATATTCCAACTAATTCTAGGGTTTCACTACCCATACATCAGAACAACTTCATTGTGAATTACGAAAACTTTGATAAAATCCAGAGAAAAAATTATTTTTGTACATATAATTTATAAAGAAACTAATTTGTTGTGAAATTTTTTGCAATTGAAAAACTTATATTAGGGCCCAAAAATCAATGTGAGAACCAAGTCACAATTTATCCATAAAAATATCTCCTTTCTTACCACTACCTCATTCTCAAAACCTAATTTCATCCTCAAATCGAAACCCATTGCAAATAAAGATTCATGTTGCCAAAGACCTATATGGTCGGGTATGATCATCTAACCTCATCACATTGTTAAGGTTTACTCAACATGAAACTCATATTAACCTTTCATCATCTCATGAAAAACATAGGTCAATTCTAGGGTATCTTATCTAAAGGGTAACTATCTAAGGCAAGGGTTCTAATCAGGGAGACAAAATTGAAATAGTAAGATTTTGACAACCATGGGCCCTGATACCATGTTGTAAGGAGTGGGACCCGATAGGGGATCCTCTCCCTACTAAAAATTTGAAGAATAGAACCTCCAGTCCAAACACACACAAAAGGTATCTTGGAGTGGGTGTAAAATTTTCAAATCTTAAGTAATGGTAACCAAAACAACCAAAGTGTAGCAGCAGAGTAAAACTAAAGAATATATTCAATTCATCACAAAAGATTATAAAAGTATATCATAATCTCCCACAGAGGGTTTACATGTATGATACAACATAAGGATCTAATATAGAAGGACATCTAAACCATAACAACTCTACCTTCAAGCTTTAACTCCTATGTCCAAGAATGCATGCCAAGTCCTCCATAACCTTCACCTATGGTTGGAAGCATACCCCAACAAGAAGAGAAAAATAGATGACATCAACAAATACTGGTATGTGCATACTAAAATAAAGTTGAGAAATTTATGGAAGGACAACAAATATAAAAGGCTTCCCATAGAAAAGATAAGGGTTGCCCAATCGGGCATAAAAGAAATGATTGCAACAAGAAATAAAAAAATAAATTACTTGCCATGAAAAACAATAAAGTTGTGCACATAAGCACATTTCATGAGATTAGGGCACATAACCCATCATCAATTATTATAATATTGCATGCATGTGAGATAAACATATCCCTAGAACAATATCAAGACAAGGTTGGCCAAGTCTCATAAGCTTGAAACCTGATAGAGAATGGCACATAACCAAACTCCCAAGTATATATAAAGTGGGCCAAACCTCATAAATTTGAAACCCTAGTATGGGCACACCTCCATCCCAAAAATAATAGGAGCATACTGCCCCGAGAAGGAAATACACATATACCCAAAAACCAATGAAATTACACTACTCTAGTGCTACTGAATCACATAGCATGTTTAATGTAGAGGCAAGTAAAAAATATAGTCAAATTATACAAAGTAGTCACCACAAAAATGATCATCATAAACATTCACCTCAAAGTTGGCACATATCAAGAAATCAAGTTCCAAAATGAAAAAAGCATAAGAAGATACCAAGAGAATGTCCAAACTTGGTAATATAATCACGAGATAAGTAACAATATAAGGTACTTCACATGAAGCATATTTTCCAAAAGAACAAGATATTGTGTAGGATAATGTCCATAAGACCAAGAGAATGAAGAAACATAAGTTATTACTCAAAAAGAGTAATAGGGTTTGCAAGCATACAACAAGAGATAAATATTGCTCAATATAAATAATCGAGTCAGCAAACATACCTCACTTTAGAGTCAAAATAGTCCAAAAGTCACTTCTAGATCCAAGTCTAGGCTTCCATGGAACCTATTAAGCATATATGTAGATTTTGGGTCAATTTTACATTGATTGTTCAATCCTAAAAATTACCTATTTCCTTACATGTGATTTAGGTTATCAAAACCACACCATATTTTAGGTTAACTTTTTTAGTCCAAAGCATATTTTATTATACAATTCTGACTTATAGATATTTAGTTATGAATTTTTGCAGGTTATTACTTATTTAGGAAAATCCATTAAAATCATCTTTTTATAACATTAGATTTAGGCAACAAAATTTCAGCCATTAGAAAGATCATATTTTTCTAGTTTTGAAACATATTTGATTTTATTTTTGTGATCTAGGAATAATTAGTTATGATTTTTTTTGAAAACTAAACCAATAAGGAAAATCCTTGAAAATCATATATTCATTATTTTATAATTAGTTGATGAAATTGGTACTATTAGATATCAAATAGTTTTCTAAATCCAATGAATATTTATTTATAATTTTTGGACCAACAAATAATTCATTATGATTTTCTTGAGTATTAGCCAATCAGAAAATTTGACTATTGCAGGCTTACAGGAGGAAATTTTTTGGGTGATCTGCCATGGGCTTTGGAGAGCACAAAATAGCAACATCATGGACGACATTCACATCAGTAAAGAACACTTGCGGGCTAGTATACGGAAGGACATCAGGCTACACGAGATAGCTTGGATGGCCACCCCAACAGAACCAATACGAAATGGCGGTGAGGCCTGGACGCCTCCAACTCCGGACACCGTTAAAATTAATGTAGATGTGGCGGTAAAAAAGGAGGGGGCAGCAGAAGCTGTAGTAGCCCAGAACCACAAAGGAGAATGGATTGGGGCATGGGGTATGGATGTAGCCACCTCAAATTCTACTAAAGCTGAACTCGTTGGGATCCATCTAGCTCTTAAACAAGCAGGCTTGAACAACTGGCCTTTGGTGTTGCTGGAGTCCGACTGTAAAGTGGCAGTGAAGATGCTCGAGGAAGATGAAGGGACCTGGCCCAGGTTTGCATTCTGGTTAACGAAGATTAGAAAGAAAAGCGGGACAAACATCACAATCCAATTTAGTCAAAGATCAAGCAATGGGCTAGCAGATAGCCTAGCAAAATTTCATTTAAAGAACAAGGATCCATTCCTATTTTACCAAAGGCTGTCTAAGGAAGTCCTACACTTGTATGTCCAGGACTTAGCAAGGGCCAATAACATTGTTGATGTAACCAACAATTAAGTAGTTTTTGTGTTTCAAAAAAAAAAAAATATTCCACATGTATGAATCCACATCAAAATGAGGACGGACTCGTGACCTATCTGGGTCAGCCACCTGGTCGGGGTTCATAGCCAATTTGGCGCAAATAAAAGCAATAGAATGGCAGAATGACACTTTTATCTTCAACACAAAAACCAACAATCAAATGCGAGCACATAGGTATAAGGGAGAAACAAATCGAGGGCCCGTCCCCCTCCTCACAAGCAGCTTGCGATAGAGTTGGCGAAAATGCATTAGGGCAAACATATGGTGATCTAATCATGTAGAATCAAAGAGAAGAGAATGGGATAGATTACCCTCTAGTTGCATTAAATCGCGACAAAGTGAGAAAACAGCATGGAAAACCGCTGCCCAAAGATGGTTTTTGACCCAGAAATGACCAAAAAGGATGCATGGAGGAAAATCAATGTGAGACAAAAGTCAAATTATGCAAAACAAAGGTTAAGGTGTGATTATTTATAGGTGCATTAGGATTATAGGACATCTGGTTGTAGGAGCTTTGAGATGATTGGAGATCAGATCATAAACTCACAATGGGTGTTTATGATCTAAATTATTATATTGCGTGTCAAAACCCCAGAATCAAGGTCATCACAGTAATACAAAGAGGCATAATACCAAGAGACATGATACAATGAGTCATAATGTGAAGAGACATAATACAACTCTAACATTCTGAACTACCAATTGAAATGTATTTTTCAAAGACTCATGAGTGGTTAACCTTTCCTCAACTAGGAGATAATCCTCAACAAGTCATTGAAGCAATTGGCAAGGGTTATAGAAAGGGTTTTAGTGAGAGGGGGAAGAATATCCCTACAGCGCAAGGTGTAGACAAAGCCATCAAACTTATGAAGAATGAAGTAAATGTTGTCCATCGAAATTCACCACATACTGATGGAAAACCCCAAAAGTCCCAATCAGGTAGAGCTCCCATCCCACAACACCATGGGTAGATCTCCTATCCCATGACCCCCACACAGGTAGGTTTCTACATGCTAGGGAAAGGGGGATAGCATCTATGTGATGTTGCGGAATCAAAAGATCATCTTCCAGTCTATATAAATCCCAAAAAGGGTTGGAAAGAAAGGGATAACAAATCATAGGGAAATATGAAGACTGAGATGGAAGAAGAAACACAAATTTCTTGCCATATTCCCCTTTAATCATTGGTTCACGTCAACAACTATGGATTGGGAAGGAAGATTACAAGGCATATACCTAGTCCTGGAGAAATTCCAGTGACTATCCTTACAGTAGTGTGCTTCTTTCGCAAGTAGCACCCATACAACTATTTGGGTGGTCTCCTAGTGAAACACCATAGGCGATGGTGGTTGTTTTCCTCCTAACATAGTGTCAATAGCCTCTATGCCTATACTGAGTCCACATGGAACACTGGGAACTACTCATCACACTTGCTAGAACCAACGTGAAAGATTTGTCCCTTCTCACATCAACATTTTAGCGTTGACTTTCTCTGCCTTGTTGTCTCTCCCTTGTTGTCTCTCCCTTTCATGTGTAAGACTTTCTCGGGATCTCATGTTACCAAAATTGTGAGAGGACAACAATTCCTAGAGCTTATTGTTGTGTCTCCAGAAATCCTTCACTGACCCCTTTTATGTAGGATGGTCAGGGTCAGGGTTTCCATATCATCTAGAAGTTGAAGCAACATAATTTTACAAATTTTCTAGAAGTTGTGAACTATGAAATGGTTAGTTCACCACTGAATAGATCGATTCACATGTCAAATGGTCAATCCAAAACTTGAATTGGTTGGTTCACCATGTTTCCAACTGGAAAACATATTTGCTTTCAATGTGACAATTATTGCACAGCATGACGTCAACATCAATCCTTAATCCCATCTTATTGATCACTCAATCGGTCAATTCACAATATGAACTGGCCGATTCACATTTCTGAACCAGTCGGTTGATTTCTTAATTGGTCGATCCACATCCTAGTTTAGGCAATGTTCAGTCAATGTAGTTTAAAATGAATACCTAAACACTTTACTAATCAAGTTACACCTCAATCATAAGTGAACTCCTATTCTAGGTGTATCCTATGTGTGTGACCCTATAGGTCCCAAGTTACATTGGCAGTGAATGTCCATAACTAATTTTATGACAACATAAGCAATGAGTGGTATCTAACAACACATCATTTCTACTCAAGTAATTGGAAAGTTGGTGAACAACTTCAACCTACAATATGTTATTAGTGTTACTGTGATTGTATAGTTCATTTGTCTCTGATATCCGGATTGCACTCAAGGCATGGAATCATTATCTTCTTCAACATTAAATCCATGTTCCTTGAACTAGAGAATACAGTCTGAGATGTATGTGATCTTATATATCATATATTGAGTCACATAAGTATGGCGAAATGCTTCTCAGTATTGCTTATCAAGTGGCAGGATATCAACTCAAGTACGCGAGATAAATCCCTTCTAAATTACTCACAGACAATCCTCATGTGTCACAATGTATCTAGTGTGCATATTTTAATCATCTTTTTGACCATTTTTGGTTAAGTTTTCAAGTCATTTTCATCAAATAATCACTCTTAATCATGTTATATTTTTCACTTTATTGTTATATTTACATGCTCTATGGTTTGGTTTGTAGTTAAAACAATTCAACATCAAAATGGGGAGAAAACACCATCATAACATCGATCAACACATTCTCTAATCATCTAGACATTTAGAAAATCAATGTTGTTGAAACTGTCAAAGACACCATGTGTCTTAATAAAGACATGACGTGTCTTATTAAAGACACACCATGTCCCAGTCCAGAAATTGAACCTAGAACTCCCAGATTTGTAGAAACACATTGTGTCTTATTAAAGACATGTCGTGTAACTTTCCAGAACTTGATGCAAACTTCAGTTATAGCATCAAACATGTAGTGTTGGCCATCTGACATGTTGTTTGACCTGCAAATTTCACTCAAACATGAATTTAATTGTCTCACACTTATATATACAACCCCAAGCCATCTTGGAACAGTTACAATGACATATTTTAGACCATTTAGAGGGGGACTCAAGAAAGGAACAAGGAGGAGAAGTTGGAGGCGTCCAAGGGGAGAAAAGGTGGTTTTCTAGGAGGGAAACTTCTTCTTCTTCCTTCTTCTCCAACAATTGTAGTAGGGATCTTTGTCGTTCTCTTCTCCCCATTTCAACAGGAAGCTTTTTGGAGATTTTTCAGTAGCAAGGACGTATTTCTGACTCTTTGACTGGAATTCCAACTCTATCTTCCTTCTTCTACGGACATCCAAGTTTATTTCCTTCTATTATGATGTCAAGCACTACTTTCTACTGCTTGTATATACTTTCTATAGCCATGGACAAGTAGGTCTCTTGTTCTTGATCATGGGGGAGTAAATACCATGTCATAACATTGTTGAACATGAATTTCATATATAGTGATAGTGGTTTCACTATTCTAAGGTTCATCAGTGTTTAATTATTCCTACATGCTTTGTTGGCCACATTGTATGTTTGATTTCTGCTCTTTGTATAATCTGGGAATATATGCATAAGAGTAAGGAGATGTGTTTTATCTACACTACCTTGACCATGGGAATGGTTGGTATGTGTAGGGGAGCAAAGGTTTGTAGTCTAAAACTTAGTATATCCATGGGAGTAGTATACAAAGTTAGGACTGTTCTACACTACTGAGGGTGGGTGTAGGATACAAACCTCCCTTGTGTCATTTCTAGCATTATCGATCATCATTGTTCTTCATGTTATTATATGTATGTGAAACCTTATTGTCAAGAATCCTCAATCCAATTTGAACCTTAATACAAGTGATTTATGTTTTAGTTCATTTCCTTTTGATTGCTTAGTTAACTAAATAAAACTTCTTTTGTTAAAAAGATCTATATTGTTGAAGTTTAAAACTCTTGTGCCTAACTCCTTGGACCAATTCAATAATACTACTTGTATTTGTATACTTGCGGGGTAGTGTTTGAGTTTACAAATATTAAAACTTGCGCACATATCTAACGAGCATCACATTTATGGTAAACCTTATTCAAGGAAACTTTAGATGATTTTAAAGTACATCAAATAACATGTGATGAGTGTGGTGGTTTTAGGTCTAAGAACCACAATCACTACCATCACTATGAGAGCTAATTCTAACTACCATTCAATTGTTTCCATGTACCGCCCTCGAGGTAGGCCTATGTGTTACACTGTTCCATAACAAGTACATATGTGCTTGGTTTTATATCAAATATCATGACTAATGAGATTTTGTCATCAACCAACACACTAGTATTTTGTATTATTGTATTCTATTAGCTTCCATAATAATATCAGACTAGGGACATAACAAGAATGTATGTACTCTTATCATACATCTCAATGTTTAGGTCCTCAGCCTGAAGACATATGTCATCGAGAAACACCATTCTTTAGAAATCTATCATGTTATACTATTATCTTATGATTGAACAAACACATAGATGAAGATTGGATTTATTATTAATCAAATCATTTACAATACATGCCATTACAATCATCCTATGCTCTTTGGGCATACATACCGACATACTCTCACTTGCACTTAAATCCAATCACCATGAAAATTATCCCAAGTGATCTAGCATGACCCATGCTTCTCTTGTGAAAGAGCTTTTGCTAAGGGGTTAGCAATGTTGGTTTTGGTACTCTACAAATCTTCACATCTCCTCACTGTATAATCTCTTATATGAGATGGAATTACCATTGTATGTGCTTGAAGTGTTGATGCAATATAGGTTCCTTATCTTGTGCAATAGCTCCATTGTTGTCATAATATATCTCTACTTCATCACTCATTCTTGGAACCACCTTAAATTCAATGATAAACTTCTTGATCGAAACATCTTCCTTTGCTGCATTCTACACAACAATATACTAGGTCATTTTTGTAGGATCAAAAATTGTTTCTTGCTGGAAACTCTTCCAATTTAGAAGTCTATCGTTGAGGCAAAACACAAATCCAGATTGCGATCTAAAGTCATATTATTCAAATTGGATGCTTGAATCAGTGTACCATTTACCACCAACTCTTCCTTTCCACTGTAGATAAGGAATTGATCCTTAGTTCTTCTCAAGTACTTAAGGATGATCGTTATGGCAACCTAGTGACCCTCACTAGTATTTAACTAATATCTACTCATCATGCTCAAGGAATATGAGACATCAGGATGAGAACATAACATTGCATACTTGATAGATCCAATTGTCGATACATATGAAATCTTACTCATGTGTCCTAATTCTTCACAAGAATTAGAACAATGAGCTCTAGAGATAGTAGCACGATGAGATTGTAGGGAAATATGGCTATAGAATAAGCAGCGTAAACAAAAAAAATTACTACCATGTTCCCCATAAACCTGTGGATCATGTGAACAACTATAAAATGGGAAGGATGGTTTTGAGGATATACTTGGTCCTGGAGCAATTCGAGTGATATATCCTCATCATTGTAGATACACAAATGCCTTCTAGATGCATTCAGACTCGTATGTTGTGCCTCCTGGTCTCACCACATACAATAGGTTGACGTTTAACTCCTAGAGGGAAAAATATCTACACCTTTAGAAGTCCACACGGACCGCTTAGAACTCATGTCGTCCTACTAGAATGGACATGAAGAAGTTGTCCCTCCCTTTGGTGTACTAGTAACCAACTTGCTCTCCCACAATTATTTCTCCCTTTCTATCCCTCCCTTTAGTAGGTAGGAGTTGATCAGGCTCTCTAATGGTTACCAAAACTAGATAAGACAACAACTTTCAGAAGTAATTGAGTTGTGCTCAGGGAAGCCCCCAGTACCTCTCTATTTATATGAGGGGTTAGGGTATGTGTTCCCAATCTGTGTGGGAGTGGAAGGGACTAGAATATAATGAATTTTTACAACCCTTGAGTGTTGAACTGATCAGTTGGCAACTGAAGCAGTCGTTACACACGCAATCTGATTGGTTCACTTGCTAAACTGGTCGTTTTCCATGTTTCTCAATCACATTTGGATTAGCCAATTTGAATCTAGTTATTGAAAACATGAGGTCAGCACTAATCCTTAATGTAATCAAATTTTTCCACAAACTGGTCGATTCATCCTATGAGCTGGTCGTCTCACAAACCCAACTGATAGGTTGGTTCAGCTGATTCAATCAGTTCACTAAGTGAACCAGTCAGGGTTCACTCCCCAGTTCTGGCAGGATTCAGCCAATTTAGTATCCAATCGATCTGACACTCCAACCAGACGTTTCATCACATGAGTCGATCAGTTAGGAGTCAATTCATTTGATTTGTTTCATGAATTGAATACCCAAACACTTTAGTAATCAAACCAATTGTCATTCAAGATCAAATTCCTCTTCTAGGTCATGACCTATGTGTGTGACCCTATAGGTCATACATTATGTTGGCAGTGAATGTCCATAACCAGTTATTGTTGGATCAAGGGCTCTAGAGGGGGGTGAATAGATCTTGACAATTCTTACAAAATAGATTATACCTTCAAATTAAATCAATTTATAAAGCTAAAGCTTGAAACTAATTTGAATTCCTATCTAGCAAACATAGCAAGGATGAAAGATAATGAAGATAATCACTTAGATAAAGTGGTTAGAGTGGTTCCTTCTCCAATCTAGGAGCAAGTCAGTCCACTACCTAGAGGGGTTAGTCTCTAGCAACTTGGGATGAAGCTCAAGGGGTCCTATTTATAGTTGGGGGTTCTCCTTTGATAGTGGGAATACGTAGGGACAAAAAATAGCCATTTTACAACTTGCAACGGATCTATTTTGGGTCCCAACCACTCTCAAATGGTTTGATTCACTTTTTCTGCAGTTCCCGTACAGTGCAATTGGTCGTGTTTCAGTAAAGGTAACTCGACCGATCCACTATCTGACAAAGCAGATATTTGAATGATCGGTCGAGTTGTCTGAAGGAAACTCGACGGACACCAAATATTTGTTTTGGCCGAATAGTCGATTGGTCGTGTTCTATGAAGTGTAAACTCAACCGATCCACTCTCATTCCAAAATCCATCAAGGATCGGTCGTGTTTATAACTCGACTAACCAACATCCTGTGATGAATTTTAATAAATGATTTTAGTGATCAAAACATGGATTTTTGTGTCCCTTATATTTTTCTCATCTTAGTTACAAGTCATAACATCTATACAAGTGATTACAAAATTGTTCTAAGGTCATTTGGGCCATTTTCCCAAATTGTGCACTTGCATAGAGTTTGACTTGAACTATGTGAGGTTGAAGATTGTTTGAATTGATTCTTTTCTTGTACCTAATGCCTGAAATCAATCTTAGATGGATACATTAGATACATATGAATGGAATGGTTAAGTCATTATCAAAATATGGACAATGTGTGACACTTAGGTTAACATTCTCCCCCTTTTGACAGTGACAAATCATTCCTCAACATATTGATAATAGTATGAAAGTTATACCTTTGCCTTGTAAATTTCAAGGGGATGCATGTTTGAACAAATTGAATTTTATCCCCCTCAATTCATGCTCACCTAAACATGCATACTTAGTCTAGCAACAAACAACCATAGCACATATGTATACTATATGATTTTTAAGCAAGTGATGTTATGTTTCATTCAATTGACAAGAAAAGAAGCATATAAGTAGTAAAAGCAATATGTTTGAGCTATTTCTCCCCCTTTGTCATCTCAAAAAGGTAGGGGGTAGAAGATCTCTAAAAGTATAGGTCTTCTCCACAAGAACACAAAAACACAAGGAGCCATCATAGCAAGCACCAAACAGACAAAACAGAGAGAGGAACCACCAAGCAACAGTCATAATCAAAATATGGTGAAAACATACTACAACTCATAGGATATGATCAATCAATGAGTCAAAGTACATAGATTAAGATTACAACATGTCAGATGCCCTCTCTGATGTGAACTACAAAACACGAGAAATACAAGATGAAATAGTACAGCTCATATAATGTGTTAGATGTCTTAGTACAAAATAGCCTAGAAAGATATATATAATAAGCATACATGACTAAAAACTAAAACATCAGATGGATAAGCTATCTATGTCCAACATGTCATCCTCGACCTCGGGCTCATAGTCCTCATCATAGTCTGAAGAAGTATTAGTGACAGCAGTTGTGGCCTCATCTCCAGAAGCTCGAGCAAAGCCATCTGAAGCATCTGAGCCATCAGCAGAACCATCCTCAGAGCCATCATCCTCGGTAGCCTCCTCGTCAGCATCCTCTTCCTCCTGGTTGGGCATGTCCTCGTCAACAGAAGAACCAAAACCACTACCCAACCACCTGGCATTCTGCTCAGCCCATGACATGCCAAGAGCGTGTAACTCATTGGCCTAAGGGAAAGAAGGAGTAGAAGTACCAATGCTGGCGAGCAAGGTAGCTAAGGGTCCAGTAGGGAGAGGTAAAAGTTGGGAAGCAGATCCACCAGCAGCAGAGGTAGCAGCGGAAGTAGGAGGTGGTGGAGCTGGGTAGAAGTAATTGTATGCATAAGAAGCATAGTCATCGCCAAGGTAGGGCTAGGAGGGGTAGGAATAATTGCAGGATAGGTTCATGTTTGACATGATCTGATAGAGGTCCTGGTGAACATTTTTCCTACACCTAAAGGTTATACGCATGTTAATGCATCATATATCCCATGAGGGTTTCATTGGATACATTAAACAAGGTGTGACTAGGCTGGGAAGGTCTAGGAGGTGGAGGAGGTGCTTGGGTAGAGGTGAAGGTGAAGGCTACATGAGTGTTCAAGGTATGGGTACGAACACTCTTTTGAAGTGTGGTCTCACTGATGCAAACTCCTTTCCTCACAGGCTTGTAGTAAGTCCTAGAAAAGAGATTTTCCAGTAGCATGTTGAAAGAGACCATAGATCAAGGTAGGGTAGGGAGGGTGGGTGCCTCGAGTGTTCTTACCAGAGTTGAAACATATTATATTATGTAGAACATACCTGGCCCATTTGACTCCGATATTCTTAAGAAGGAAAAACACAATTACCAAAGTATTCTCTGCAATATCCATTTGATTTTTCTTGGGATGGATGTTGCAATTGACTACTAGGGCAAGAATGTGGTTTTTGATGTCAAGGGCAAAGGAGGGAAGGGTACCTTTCTTCCTATAGGGAAACTGAGGTTTCTTCAAGAAGATGTGAATATCAAACAAATGAATGTCATATTGCTTGTACAAAGACTCAGGGTCAATAAGGTCAAAATACTCAGGGTCATCCTTCCTCCACGAGTCAGTCACCTCAGTTCCATTGAAAAATATGTTCAATGAATCCTCAGTGACTTGGAATTTCTTCCCGGCGATCATGGAAGTGAGTACAACCTGAGTATCAGGAGGGGTTACATGTGTGTCATAATTCCATTGCAAGTTTGCATAGAATTTATGAATCGCCTTCGTGATTTTGATGGAATTTTCATAGCATGGGCATTCGAAACACAAGGCCAAAAGATGGTGGTCGTAAAGCAAATTGTCTACTTGGTCTATCACCTCTATACGTCTAGGATTGGGCTCAAAAAGGGCACGGAAAGGGAATGGGTTCTGAGGAAGGAGCTCCTTGTACTGGTTTAGAGCCTCATCAGAGATTAAAAAGGCATCATCAAAAGGTATGAGCCGTGATGAAGAGGAAAAGGAAGGTTCTCCAGTAGGGATAACTCTCGTTCTCCTATGGGATGCCATGGAGGAAAATTGTAGAAGAAGGAGAGGTCAAAAAGGAGAGTAGCACCACGAAATCCCGACCAAACACCTATGGAAGGTGGGGAAGAGGGCTAGGGAGGTCGATCTAGGTCTTGCTAGGGCTAGGGAGAGGGAGGTTGTGGCTAGGGTTGAGGGTTTCAGGTTGTTGGAGGAGGAATTGGTCGACTTTTCTGTAGTTGAGAGGGAGATAAGTCAGCCGAAATGCATTTTAAGTTTCATTCTAGCCGTTGATCGGTCGAGTTCTAAGAACGGAAGCTCGACTGATTGGTTGCAAATAGCAAACCCTGGGCCACAGATCGGTCGAGTTGGAAACTCGATCAAAAGTCAACCTAACCAAAAATCTAACATTTTAATTTCTAGCCATTTGCAAGTCAATTATATTTATTTTTCTAGTCCATTATGCATTTTAGACATATTTAGGCACATTTCACTCATCATTGTGTACTATTCGATGATAAAAACATGATTTGAAAAAAAGGCCCAAAAATAAGCAAAATAAAGCATATGAATAAGAAAATTTTAGCATTTTTCAGCAAGCAAGGTGATTTAAGCGTGAGCAAAATATATAGGTGAAAAGAAACTGGCTAGATAACATGGCAATATCATTCAAAGTAATTATAAGAAGTTTTGATCTAATAAAGTAAAATTGCTCTCTAGCTAGAGGTTTAGTGAAAATGTCTGCCAACTGATTTTCCATGTCCACATGTGTGATATAGATATCCTTTTTAGCAATGTGATCATGAAGAAAATGACATCAAACTTCTATATGTTTAGCTCTACTATGCAATATAGGATTGTATGACAGGTTAATTGCACTAGTATTATCACAAAATATGGGAGAAGCATCAAAATGAATGCTAAAGTCTTGGAGCATTTGCTTCATCTATAAGACGTACGCACAACAACTCCTGGCTACAATGCACTCAGTATTGGTGGTTGATAATGCCACTGTGATCTGTTTCTTAGAAAACCAAGACACCAAGCATGGTCCTAGGAGGAAGCAAGTGCCACTTGTGCACTTTCTATCAACTAAGCATCATGCATAATCAACATCACTATAAGCTGTAAGGGTAAAGTCCCTTGACTTAGGATACCATAGTCCAAAATTTTGGGTTTTGGATAAGTATCCCAAAATCCTCTTAACAGCTATAAGATGTGATTTCCTAGGGCTAGATTAGAAGCGAGTGCACAAGCCAACACTAAGCATTATATCAGGTCTAGAGGCAGTTAAATAAAGTAAACTTCCAATCATACCAGTATAGAGCTTCTCATCCACTTTCTCACCTTCTTCATCATGGTCTAGTTTGGTTGTATTTGACATGGATGTATCCATCGGCTTCATGTTCCCCATCCCAAAGTGCTTGAGTAGTTCATTTGTATACTTGCCTTGGTTGATGAAGTTTCCATCTTTTGTTTGCTTGATTTGAAATTTGAGGACAATTGTAAGCTCACCCATCATGCTCACTCATTTCAAATTCACTCTGCATAAGAGAACTAAACTCCTTGCAAAGATCAAGATTAGTCCCACCAAAAATAATATCATCAACATAAATCTGAATGATAAGCAAATTGCTAGGACTGTGTTTTAGAAACAAGGTAGAATCAACTTTTCCCATGACATAGTCATTGTCTAACAAAAAGTTCTTTAATTTCTCACATCAAGCTTGAGGTGCTTGTTTGAGTCTATACAGAGCTTTTTGCAAAAAATAAACACGATTAGGAAGCGTGTCATTTTCAAAGCTAGGAGATTGAGCAACATATACTTCCTCCTCAATTGTACCGCTCAAAAATGAAATTTTAACATACATTTGATAAAGTAAGAAATTTGTATATCTAACAAAGGAAATTAGCATTCTTATGGATTCAAGTCTACCAACAGGAGCATAAGTTTCATTAAAGTCAATACCTTCGTGTTGATTTTAACCTTGAGCCACTAACCTTGCTTTGTTTCTTACCACCTTACCGCTTTCATCTAGCTTGTTGTGGTAGACTCACTTGGTGCCAATGATCTTTCTATCATTTGGTATTGGCACTAAGGTCCACACTCTATTCTTTTCAAACTGTTATAGCTCCTCTTACATGGCTAGGATCCACTCATCATCCCCGAGAGCTTCTTTGACATTCTTTGGCTCAAGTTGTGAGATGAAGATGTTGTCTGCTTGTTCTTTGTTGTATGTATCTCGTGTCTTCACTCTTTCAAATGGGTCACCTATGATCAGCTCTTTTGGATGATTCTTAGCAAAGCGGGGAGTGGGATCCTTCTTTTCTTCTTCTTCTGCATCAACCACCTGCTTATCTTTGTTGTCGATGTTGAGGTCTTTTAGGATAGGAATTAGATCATCTGCAACATCATTATCAATAAGATTCTTTCCAATAGCAGGGTTAGTTTCAATAAAATTTACATTTATAGATTCTTCAATTATGGACAATTCAATATGGAATACTCTATAAGTCTTGCTTGTAGTGTTATAGACAAGGAAGAAAGCCTTATACGATTTCGGATCAGACTCGTCAAGAGAATCCTTCGTGTTTAAAACAAACAAGGGCATCCAAAAACGTGAAAGAAATCAATGGATGGCTTTCTACCACGCCGTAACTCATAGGGGGTTTTCTTTAAAGAAGGATGTGTAAAAACCCAGTTCTACACAAATCATTTAGTGTTAATAGCTTCAGCCCAAAACTTTTTTGGAGTGTCATACTCTAGAAGCATGGTCCTTGCCATTTCCTGTAGCGACTTATTCTTTCTCTTTATAACCCCATGTTGTTGAGGTGTATGAGGAGAAGAGAAATTTTATGATAACCAATTTTTTCACAAAAACACTCAAAAATATCATTTTCAAATTCTCCCCAATGGTCACTATGGATAGTAACAATCTAGCAAGAAGCTTCATTCTCAACTCACTTATAAAATCTAGAGAAAATATTGAGAGTATCACTTTCCTAAATGAGAAGGAAGGTCCAAGTATAGCGAGAGAAATCATCAATAATAATAAGACAATACTTGGAACTACAAAGCGATTGAGTTCTCACTGGCCCAAATAGATCGATATAAAGAAGTTCAAGAGCTCTTTTGGTACTAAGGACTCCTTTGGATTTGAAAGAGTGCTTGGCCTACTTTCCTTGTGTGTAAGGTTGGCATTCCTCATCCCTTTCAAAATCCAATTTTGGAAGTCTCTTGACCAATTCCTTTTTGCTCAACTTCTTCATTTGATGCATATTTACATGACCCAAATGGCACATTCTCTGGGAATGTTGCTACACACTGGGAATGTGGGAGAAGGCAAGAACTTGGACTTGAGTCATCCCAAGGAGAAGAAATGATCTATTGATCATCATGAACAAAACCAACAAACTAATGTGCATCCTCCTACTCTATCACATTTGGAATGCTAGAAACAAAACTGTTTTTGAAAATGTAACTCTTTCCAGCACTTATACTTGGAAGAGGATAGTAGATGACTTCAATGTTTTTCATAGAATGGATAGGTCTTTACTTGGAATCTTGTCTTCCCTCCCCCACTTGTATATGATGAATATATAGAAGCACACTTACTGATAATAAAAAAACATGACCCAAACGGTGATGCCAAAGAGATATATCATTTTTATTTACTAATAAGCATCTATCAAGTACAGGCTTAAGAGCATCAAGAACAATTATGTAAATATTACCATTTCTAGTTCCCTTATATATAACATTATTAGTGAGGGAGTCCAGAAGTAAACATTCTAAATATGTGAACAAAACAAGATAACCATTATCACATAATTGACTTACACTCATTAAATTGTGATGTAGACCATCAATAAGCAAAACATTTTTAATACATAGCTTGTCTCCTACATAACCCTCACCTATTACCTTACCCTTATTGTTGTCCCCAAAGGTCACTAATCCTCCTTCTTTTTGATGAACTTGTTGAAATGGCTGATTTCACCTATCATGTGTTTTGAACAGCCACTATCAACTATCCAATTTCTTTTAGCCTGCATGAAAGAAGGATGTCGGTGCCCAACTCAAACTTTGGGATCCAGGGTTAGCTTGGGGACCCATTTCATCTTTGGGTTGGTACCCTTAGGCTTGTAAGGACAATAAGTAGAGTAATGATCATTAGATTTGCAATGAACACATACCATAAGGTTCTTAGAGTCGGAAGTCTCTCCATGGAAGAAGGGAGGTTCCACACTCTTTTTCTTACCCTTTCCCTTGTTCTTGTTCTTGCTCTTAGGAGCATTCCCTTCAAATCTCAAACCACTAGTACCAACTTGTTTCGTAGAGTGTTCTAGGACAGCATTTAGGGATTTATTTCCAGTAAGAAACTTTTGCAAGGATATTCTTAATTTATCATTGTCATTACTAAGATCAATAATAGTAGAAGATAAACTAGCAAGATCATCTCTAGCATGTAAAAGGTCAGCCTCTAAACAGAGGGCTTTAGTATGATAAGAATCACTCTTTAGAGTTATGCTAGCTACCTCATTACTAGGCAAGATAGGTCTAGAAGAAAGATCATTTACTTGAGCAAGCAATGCAGCATTTTCATATTTGAGAAATTGAAGTTCTTTTTTATAAACATGAGTTTCTTGTCTCTTGAAATCATCAATAAACTTGAGCTCTGCATTTTCAGTTTTAAGCACATCAAGCTCATCTAGGCACTTTTGGTTTTCTTCCTTAAGAGTAGTGATATTCTTAAGGTAGATATCATTCTCAATTTCAACTCTATTTTATTGGAGCTCAAGATCAATAAATTGTCCTTGCAAAGAGTCTATGCTATCAAGATGAAGTTTTTCATTGTAGTCAAAATTTCAATTTTAGCATAGAGATCATCAATGATTCTTCCTAATCTTTTCTTCTTATATTTTCATTTAGTAAAAGAAGCACGGAAAGCATTTAACATATCAATGAGAGTTTCTTTTGATAACTCATGCAAACTTACCTCACTTATCTCACATACATCATCACTAGTAGATGCCACGAGGGCAAGGTGGCATTCTCCTTCTTCGGAGCTTGAGTCGCTTGAGGAAGACTCCTCCTAAGCTACATGAGCTTCATCTTTGCCTCTTCTTTCCTTATTGTCCTTCCTCTTATACTTGCCTTCCTTCTTGTACTCATTGTCCTTCTTGTGGCTGCTCTTGTGATGGCTCTTCTTGGCCTTTGGGCAGTCACTCTTGTAATGGCCCTTTTGGCCAAATTCATAGCACCTTGGAGTAGATGAAGAAGACTTTCCCTTGAAGAGTTTTCCCTTGAAGTAGTTGGCTTCATGATCATTGGGGCCTTCATCCTCACTTGAGGAAGGAGGAGGGGACTGGAGAGCAATTTGTTGTTGACAGACCATCTCTTCAATTTGAGCATTGAAGGATGAATCCTTAATCTTCTTTGAATCTTTTTCTTCTCTCTTTTCCTCCTCTTCTTACTTGTCAAGTCTTGGCTCATGAGCTTGAAGATTGCCAATTAGCTCCTCGGTTGCCAAGTCACTAAGCTTCCACACCTCTTCAATGGAGGTCACCTTGGGTTCCCATCTCTTGGGAAGAGATCTTAAGATCTTGGAGTTGATAGCTCCCTTATCCATGACATGACCTAGAGCTCCCAAGCCATTGATGATGACATTGAGCCTAGTGTACATGTCAAAAACTCTCTCATTCTTACCCATCTTGAAGTTCTCTATAAGACCACCAAGCATGTAGATCTTAGCTTCCTTCACTTGCTTTGTTCCTTCATAGGTCACAAAAAGATTGTTCCATATCTAATGTGCGGTGTCCCATGTTGAGATCTGGTTGAACTCGGATGCTGTGAGGGTTGCACAGATGATGCTTATGGCCTTGGCGATGAGCTGAGCTTGCTTCATTTAGGGCTTCGTCCATGTAGAGATTTCACCCTTTGGATCCTCATACTTGAGATGCACTACTTTACAGATCTCATAGCTCACCCCTTAGAGATATAACTGCATCCTCCTTTTCAATATGTGAAATTTGTGTCATCAAAGCCTGGAGATTGCATGGATAAGCTTCCCTCCAAGTTGAGAGATCCAAGAGTTGAGTCGCCCATCTTCTCCTACTTGTGGAAGTAGCTTGGAGAAGACCTACTCTAATACCACTTGTTGGACCAAGGGCTCTAGGGGGGTTGAATAGAGTTTAACAAATCTCACAAAATGTATAAGACCTTCAAATTAAATCAATTGCTAAAGCCAAAGCTTGAAACCAATTTAAAGTCATATATATCTAGAAAACATAGCAAGGATGAGAGATAATGAAGACAAGCACTTGGATAAGGTGGTTAGAGTAGTCTCTTCTCTAAACTATGAGCAAGTCAGTCCACAACCTAGAGGGGTTAGTCTCTAGGACTTTGCAATCTGAGTACTCTTATATTCCATCATAAGATCACAAGTTAACTGCATACATCCAAGGACTTATACACCAAGCAAGAGTCTTCAACCTACCAAAGGACTTGCCCACTTTCTAGAAGTCTTCAGCCATCACCATGGACTTACCCACTTCTTGCACAAGTCTTTTACCTTGAGGAATTATCCACCCTTCTTAAATCTTCTGCCTTGGCTATCTCCTTCACTCGGAGATGATCATCAAGCCTTCTTCAACCTTGAAGAATAGCAGCTCCTTCTCCTTCACTTAGAGAAGTTCTTCAATCCTTTCTTTCTTTTTTAATGAAAGGGGGGTTGGGAAGAGAGAGGTGGAGAGCTTTGCATAGCAACATATGGTAGTTCTCTTACAAAGGAACCTATCTCACTCATATTCACGAAATGAAGTGTATGCTAGATAGAGAAAGGGGCTCAAAGGAGGTTGGCACTCTCAACTAAGACTAGAACCAAGCATAGAAATGAAGAGAAAACTTGGGATGAAGCGCAAGGGGTCCTATTTATAGTTGGGGGTGCGCCTTTGATAGTGGGAACACTTAGGGACAAAAAATAGCCATTTTACAACTTTGAACGGATCTATTTTGGGTCCCAACCACTCTCTAATGGTTCGATTCACTTTTTCTGCATTTCCCGTACAGTGCAATTGGTCGTGTTTCAATAAAGGTAACCCGACCGATCCACTATCTAGCAAAGAAGATATTTGAATGATCAGTCGAGTTGTCTGAAGAAAACTCAGCCGACACCCAAAAATTTATTTTGGCCGAATAGTCGATCGGTCGGATTCTGTGAAGTGTAAACTCAACTGATCCACTCTCATTCCAAAACCCATCAAGGATCGGTCGTGTTTATAACTTGATCGACCGACAGTCTGTGATGAATTTTAAGAAATGATTTTAGAGTGATTAAAATGTGGATTTTTGTATCCCTTATATTTTTGCATCTTAGTTACAAGTCATAACATCTATACACGTGATTACAAAATTGTTCTAAGGTCATTTGGGTTGTTTTCCCAAATTGCGCACTTGCATAGCTTTTGACTTGAACTATGTGAAGTTGAAGCTTGATTGAATTGATTCTTTTCTTATACCTAATGCCTGAAATAAATCTTAGATAGATACAATAGATACATATGAATGGAATGGTTAAGTCATTATCGAAATATGGACAATGTGCAACACTTAGGTCAACAATTATGACATCACAAGCAAGGAGTGGTGCCTAGTTGTACATCAATGCTACGCAATTAAGTGGAAAGTTGGAGAACAACTTCAACCTACAATATTTTTACGGTGTTGTAATGTTTGTATAGTTCCTTTGTCACTGATATACAGATTGAACAAGAGGCATGGACTAGTCATCCTCAGTAGTATTCAATCATGTTTCTTGAACCATAGTAGACTATCTGAGATATATGTAAGCTCAATATCACATATTGACTCACATGGGCATGGGCATGCATTTCTCTGTCTCGCTAATTAGGAGGCCTAGGATATCATACGCCTATAGGAGGGACAAATCCCATCTACATCACTCACAGTCATCCCCATGTGTCATAGTATATCCAATCATCACCTTTATGAAAACCTATATTCAGGATTACACTGGATGATGTTAAGACACATCGAACGGCATGTGATGAGTGTAGTGACTTCAGGTATAAGAACCAAAATCACCACCAATACTATGAGAACTAACTGTGACTACCATTATAATGGTTTCCATGTGTTACTCTCATGGTGGGTCTGCTGATAGACTGTTCTCTAACATGTATCTGTGTGCTTGGTTTGATATCACATATCATGACTAATGAGAATATGTCATTAACCAAAGCACACTATATTCATATGTGTTATTGTTGTCTATTCACCTTCTACAATAACAACCAACCAGGGACATAATGAGAATGTATATACTCTTAATATTTGTATGATCTCATTGTTCAAGTCATATACTTAAATTTGTACCCCTTTGAGTTATATCACTCTCTAGACATTTATTATGTTACATCATTATCTCATAAATAAATAAAAAAGAATAAATTGGAAGCTTGTTTTTATTCATTAATCAAAATATTTACATATTATGTCATTACAATCTTCATATGATTGGCTATCTGGGCATACATGCCAACAAAATCCCACTTGCACTTAGAGCCAATTACCTACAAATCATATCCCAAGTGATCTAACATGTTCATCATGCTTCTGTTGTGAAAGTGCATTTATCAAGGGGTCTGTAACATTATTCTCAGTTGGTACTCTGTAAATCTTTACATCTTCTTGTTTTACGGTCTCTTGTATGAGATGGAACCTCCTTTGTATGTGCTTTGAGCGTTGATGCGATCTAGGTTCCTTAGCTTGAGCAATAGCTCCATTTGTTAACACAATATATCTCAATTGTGTCGTTGATGTTTGGAACGACACCAAGTTCTGAGATGAACTTTTTGATCCATACAACCTCCTTTGTTGCATTCGATGCAGCAATATGCTCGACATCTGTTGTAGAATTGAAAACTGTCTCTTGCTTGGAACTCTTCTAGTTTAAAACTTTGTTGTTTAGAACAAACATGGATCCTGATTACTATCTGTAATCATCTGTGTTAGTTTGGAAGTTTGTGTCGGTGTGACCCTTTACCACCAAGTTCCTCTCTAATGTATACAAAGAACTGATCCTTAGTCCTTATCATGTACTTGAGTATATTCTTCATGGTTGTCTAGTGACCATCACATGCAACTGATTGAATTCTTCTCATCATGCTCAAGGCATATGAGATGTGGGGATGAGTACACAACATTTCATACATGATTGATCCAATGGCTAATGCATATGGAGTCATACTCATTTGTTCCCTTTCTTCACAAGAGTTGGGACTTTGAGCCATAGAGATGGTATCACCATGTACCATGGGTAGGTTTCCTCTCTTTGATCTCTCCATGTTAAATTGCTTCAACACTTTGTCAATGTATGTGCTTTGACTTAGTCCAAGTAACCTTTTAGATCTATATCTATAGATCTTAATCTCCAAGATGTAGGATTCTTCTCCCAAGTCTTTCATAGAAAATGTATTTCCCATTCATGTCTTTACCTTTTGTAAAGTAGGGATCTCATTCCCCATCAACAGTATATCATCTACATACAAGATGAGGAATATCATTATGATCCCACTAACCTTCTTGTACACACAAGGTTCATCTTCATTTAGATAAAGCCAAACTCTTTGACTGTCTCATCAAAACAAAGATTCCAGCTTTGAGATGTTTTCTTCAATTCATAGATTGACCTTTGTATCTTACAGGATTTATTTGCGTCTTTTGGATTTATAAAACCCTCAAGTTATATCATATACACATCCTCAAGAAGATTCTTGTTAAGGAATGTGGTTTTAAAATCCATCTATCAAATCTCATAGTCATGATAAGTTGCAATAGCAAGCATGGCCCTAATGGACTTAACCATGGCCACTGTGAAAAGGTTTTTTCATACTCAACTCCTTGAACTTATCTGAAACCCTTTGCAACCAATCTTCCCTTATAGGTTTGTACTTTACCATACATGTTGGTCTTCTTCGTGAAGACCCACTTGCGCCCAATTGGTTTTACCCCTTCAGGTGGATCCACTAAGGTCCATACCTTGTTGGTATATATAGATTTTATCTCAGATCTCATGGCCTCAAGCCATTTCTTAGATATGGTCATTCAATAGCTTCTACATAGGTTGCTGGCTCATCATCTATGACCAATACACCTCCTTCTTGAGTCACAAGATATCCAAATTTCTCAGGTTCAAGGTGTGTCCTATTAGATCTATGAGGTACCTGTGTCACTTGAGGAATTTGAGATTCCACAACACGTTGTGATTCTCTTTGTTCCTCTTTTACATCTTTTTGGTTCAATGTCTTCTTATTGGTCTTGAACCTCATTGAGATCCAATTTCCTGCCATGGATTCCTCTAGAAATAAAATCCTTCTCTAGGAATACAACATCTCTGGCAATAAATGTTGTATTGTCGGATAGGGAATAAAAGCAATATCCTTTAGTCTACTTAGGATATCCAACAAAATAACATTTATCAGATTTAGGACAAAGCTTTTCCAGAAATATTTCCTAACATAAGCTTCTGATACTATACCTCATTTGTTGTCTTTTGAACCAAATAGATGGTACTCAATTTAGTGTAAACGTGGTGGTTTCTAGAACATAACCCCAGAAGGTAGTCATAAGCTCAACTATACTCATCATTGATCGCACCATATCCATCAATGTGTGGTTCCTTCTTTATGAAACACCATTATTTTGTGGTATTCTGGGTGGAGTCCACTGGGATACCATCCCATGGGCTCTTAGAAGCTCCTCAAACTCTTGGCTTAAGTATTCTTCACCTTGATCAGAACGACGTACCTTAATACCTTTCCCAAATTGGTTTTGTACTTCATTCATAAACTACTTGAACCTGTCAAGAGTTTCTGACTTATGTTTCATTAAGTAAACATAGCAATACCTACTAAAGTCATCATTGAAGGTAATGAAGTATTGATACCTACCTCTAGCGGTTGTTATAAAAGGCTCTCATACATCAGTATGTATGAGTCCTAATAGATCACTAGCCCTCTCATTGTTACCAGTTAAAGGGGTCTTAGACATCTTGCCCAACAAACAAGATTCACATGTCTCTGTTGATTCAAAATCAAAAGAGTTCAAATACCCGTCTTTATGGAGTTTAGATATGTGATTCTCATTTATGTGCCCTAGACGTCAATGCCAAAGGTATGTTTTGTTTGAGTTGTTGATTTTTCATCTTTTGGTATTACATTATAAGTATATGTCTTTAGATCTAACAAATAAATATCATAAGACATTGGGGTACTACAATAAAAGATCCCATCTTTTGAAATAGAACATCGACCATTTTTTAATATGGAATTCAAATGCATCCTTGTCCATACAAGATACAAAAATAATGTTTCTATTTATACCAGGTAAATAATAGAAGTTCATAAATTCTATTACAAGCCCTGTGGGAAGAGATAAACTATAGGTTCCAACTGCAATGGTCGTAACTCTTGTGTCATTTGCAACTCGCAGCTCAACCTCAACCTTTCCCAAATGCCTACTTCTTTTCAGATCATGCATATTCTAACATATATGAGATCGACATCCGGTATCTAGTACCCAAGATGAAGAAGTAGATAAGTTTATTTCAATAATGTATATACCTTAACTGGAGATCGGTATCCCCATCTTCTTCTTTTGTAATGACTACAAGTACAAAGGACGAGTTCCTCTTGTACTTTTCTTTCTCCTCATCTTTAGTGTTGAAGATCTGATTTGGACTTGGTCTTGAAACTCTTCACAGACTTGCTTTTATCCTTGGTCACAACTCCGTTGATCACCATCACAAATTTGTCCTTCTTCATTCTTGCTTCGGCATGAATCATCATACCAAGCAAATCTGATGTCGGTCTGGCCATATTATTCAGATGATAACATGTAATAAAGTGGCTATATGGTTATGGCAATGATTTTAGAATCATATCCATGAAAAACTCTTGTCTCAAAGAGGATACCAGTTCTTTAAGATGATACACATGTCCAATCATATTGACCACATGTTCTTTTATTGAGTTTCCTTCTATCAGCTTACACTCAAAGAGCACCTTTATAACATTGTCCCTTTCTTGCTTTGTGAGATTACGGTTCATTTTCTTCGGATGTGTCACCATCTCAAGAATCCCCATGTCCTCGCACTGCTCATGCAACTCATAGTTCATGGATCTTAGCATAAGGTACTTTGTGTCCAACAAATCATTGGCATGCTTCTAGTAAGCATCCATTTTTTCCCTAGGCTCATCAAGAGAAGGTATTTCTGGCACTAGTTTATCAAGGACGTAGAGTTTGCACTCTTCATTGAGAACCCTTCTCAAAGTACAAAACCATTCGTAAAAATGTATCCCGTAAAGATTGTCCTCCTAAGGACTGATCGCAATACTAATTTTTTCATCATTTGATTCTATAAGAGAAAAATTACATTTTGTCAAAAAAAAACCTTTTTGATTTGATTTGATTCGAATAATTTTATGCTATTACTTAGGTCTTTAATCAATTATCCCTCCCACTATTTTATTCAAATTGATAGCCCTCACATATCAATTCGGATATTGCAGCGTACAATATTCTAGTGGGCCAAGATCCAAAATAATTCAACTATTACCCGGCCAACTTTAGCATCCATAGTCAATTATCAAGGTATATTGCATCATATGCAAATCTTAGATAGATGATATGTGAGTAGGGAAATACAACATCAGGAAGGAAGTAAAAACCAAAATTTTATTGACATATTTCCTATTAACCAACAGATCACGTCAATAACAATGCAATGTGAAGGATGGTTTTAGGAAGATATACCTAGTCCTGGAGAAAGTCCAGCGACAATCCTTGTCAAAGTAGATGTACACTCTGTCTTGGACGGTGGTTGTGCAGCTCTTGGTTGCACTGTGACTCGTCTGCCTATGCAACTCCGAGTTGCGTTGGAACTCGTCTAAGTGCTCCTCCACAGACATCAGACTTGGACAACTGCTGTAGAGACACCTCAGTTCTCACCACGGACTGTGAGTTTACGTTTCCCTTCTAGCAGCAGCCAATAAACTCCTACCTCTAGAGTAGTCCACACAGACCAACTAGAACTCATGTCTTCCTGTAGGAACAGATAGGAGGGAGTTGTCCCTTCCGTTGGTGTACTAGTCACCAACATGCTTTCCCACAAAAACGATCCTCAGTTGTTTCTCTCCCTTAGTTATCCCTCCCTAGTCAGGTAGAACTTGCCTAGGATCTTGTGGTTACCACAACCAAATAGGACAACCATTGTCAGAGCAACTGATTCTCAATTGTCTATGTTGTAGTTGTGCATTGGGAAGCCCCCAGTACCCCTCTATATATAGGAAGGGTTACGGTCATGGTCCCCAGTCCCCAGCGAATGTGAGACTAAAGAGGGAGTGAAAAAAACAAGAAGATCTTGAATTTTCACAACAATGTTAGAAGTTTCCCAACCTGTGTGTGCCGAAATAGTTGTCCCCCCCAGCGAGACGGTTGTATCACACGTGAGACAGTCGTTTTGCTAAGTGAAATAGTCATATGGGATGCGAGACAGTCGTATCACTAAGTGAGAAGGTCATTTGGCACTTTCCTGGTTATGCACATATGTTGGCAATTCAATTCCAATTAGTACTCAACTTGACATCAGCATCAATCTTGTGCGCAATCGAATTTCACCCCAAAATGGGCGTTTGGTGCATCTGAGACAGGCGTCTCGCACCAGGCCAAACGGCCATTTGGTGCAACTGAGACTGGCATCTCACACCAGGACAGACGGCCATTTTGCACAAGCGAGATGGTCGTCTCGCATCCCAGGTTAGGCAGAATTCCAACCAAGGTACAATACAATCAGTCTGACACTCCAAACAACAGTATCAATACTTGAACCAATCGTTTGGCAGTCTAGTCAGCTGATCCGTTACGTGAATTGAAATACATAAACACTTTAGTAATGAATTCAATTATCAATCAAGATCAAAGTTCTCTTCTAGATGAGTTCCTATGTGTGTGACACTATAGGTCCCATATCACATTTGCAGTGAATGTCTATAACTAGCTTATGACATCACAAGCAATGAGTGGTGCCTAGTCGCACATCACTGCTACCCAAGTAAAATGGAAAGTTTGGGAGCAACTTCAACCTACAATATGTGAAAGGTGTTATAGTGTTTGCCTAGTTCCTTTGTCACTGAACTAGAGGTATAGAACAGTCACCCTCATTATTATTCAATCTTGTTCCTTGAACCAGAGCATACTACGTGAGATATATGTAAGCTCAATATCATATATTGACTCACACGCATATGGTCATACCTCTCTCAGTTTCACTAATCAAGAGGTTGTGGATATCATACTCCTGTCGGAGGGACAAATACCATGTCTATCACTCACAGTCAATCTCATGTGTCAAAGTCACCCAATCATCATTGTTATAACAACCCATGTTTCAAGACTGTGTTTGATGATGTCAAAGTGTACCCAACGACATGTGATGAGTGCAATGATTTTAGGTTTAAGAACCACAACCACAACCATCACTGTGATAGTTGACTATGACTTCCATGATGATGGCTTTCATGTGTCAGTCTCATGGTGGGTCTGTCTGATACATTGTTCTCTAACATGTATTTGTCTTCTTGGTTTGATATTGTCATACCATGACTAATGAGACTATTTGATATTGTCATACCATGACTAATGAGACTATGTCATCAACCAACTCACACTTTAATCTTACGTGTTATTGTTGTCTATCTACCTTCCACAATAACAATCGATAAGGGACATCATGTGAATATTATGACATTTATACAAAGTGTTTCATTTATTCAAATTGCAAAGATCAGTATATTGTGACACCCCTTTGAGTAAGAATGCTTCCACTCAATAATATTTACATGTTGTGAAAAGTGGGATGTTACAGTGAGGTTAAAGATTTGTGATACACATTTATGCACTATTAGTCTACCCATAATGTTGACGCGGGAGGGTTAGGTAATACAGTATACATACATGTTTACCTATTACTGTAGAAAATAGACAATAACAACTGTGTATATTATAGGGAAATTAGATAAATGACTCAACCCTAATATATATACACAAATCCTCTTTTCCCAACATTGGATCGTTGACCATAGTCCCCACCTGCATTCCGCACCCTGGGCGAGAGCGATCTAGTCCCACTCTGCCTTCACTGCAAAAGCAACATCTATTGAGTGCAACTTCTAGCTCCCTATATAGACAAAATTGCATAACCATTCCCTAGATTCTTTGAAGCCATACTTCAACATAACAAGCCAATGCGAACAATGGTTTCCAGTAGGGATAGCAATTTACGATTCTCCACATCCACCACCATCCTCCGCTTGCATTTGTTAAGGACATGTTTGATTTGTTGTATCTAATTATAAAGGATTGCATTTCGTAATCCAAGAGTCGAAAGTTTAGATTTAGTTTGTTGCAGAGGGAGAAATCAGAGAATCCCACATAATTCATTCAAAGAATAAACGTGAGATATTTACATCATGTCCAGCACAGTTTGTGCATTGACTCCTCGTCTCAAAGGCTTATGTTGTTCCACTTTTACTGTTGGCCCCAAACCTAAATTGTCATTTTATAGAGTTCTAGACTTGGATCACGTGATTGCAGCATTTAACTGAATCCTGCTACCCCCTACAATCCAAACGTGTCCTAATTTAGTTATCATAGGGGTATAAAAAACATGCTACCTGTAACCATACCTGGTTTCAAACTTGGTTTCCACTCCCAAATACCTAGACATAATAAAAACGCATTGGTTTTAGTGGACTGCACCTAATAAAAACGCATTGTTTTTAGTGGACTGCACTACACAATAAAGACAGGAGACAAAAAAATACAGAAAAATAAAAAAAGAAAAAATTATTCTACTTATAACTTCCAAATTGCAATAAATTTGTTGACTAAATAAATCATTGAATTCTTTACGAAAAGTACATTCCTACAAGAGTAATGTTGACATATATTTGAAGAAGAAAAACTCAAATTTAAGAAAATTATGAACTAGTTTTTCGAGGACTCGAGGAGTCTGGGGAAAATAGGGTCCTTATATACATACCAAAAAAGAGCATTATTCACAAAAGTATATGTACATTACTTATTTCTTAATAAAAATATTACAAAATGTATTCAATCTCATTGAATATATATATATATATAGAGAGAGAGAGAGAGAGTCAGGCTAGAATACACTCGAGTGTATCCAGAGCGGAATACACTCAAGTAGTTTTTCATGATGCAATATTTTTTTTAAATCTAATATGTTGATCTTATTAAACATCCCGTGAACAACTCATACGACAAATTTGATCACATTTGGATATGTATAGTTCATGTTATGAAGACTGCAAAAATTATGCATTTCAAATTAGTTTCGCGCGTCGATTTTGTTGCCCTTGGATGAGTGACTTACACTCATCCAAATGGGCTCAAAATTTGTATGTAGCCTAGTTATAGTATGACGGTGAAGATCAATGGTTTACATTTTACAAAAAATAGTCTTGATATGCAAACACACTTGAGTGTATTCGTGCGATCCGTACACTCGAGTGTATTCTAGCCTGACTCTCTCTCTCTCTCTCTCTCTCTCTCTCTATATATATATATATATATATATATATATATATATATATACAAAAATTAGTATTGTTATGTATATATGTAGATATATATTTGCACAAAATGAGTATTATTCAAAAAAAATTATAAATATTTATTTATTTAGAAAATTTATTGAAAATGGGTACAATCTCATTAAAAATATCGTCATTCTAAGATCAATATTGTATTAGGGATAATACTCATTTTAAGTATTAGGGGATAATACTCGTTTTAGTTTTAAGTAACAAAGTAACTCAAAAATGAGTATTGTATCGCTTTTGGTATATTTCTCATTTCTATGTCATTGTTTTTTAAATTTTGTATTGTACTTTATTTTATGGGGAGACACTTATTCTAAAATATAGAGAATTAAAAATGACTAGTATCAGCCATATTTCAGTATTCATTCTAATACTTGTTTTAATATATAATGGCATCAAAAATGAGTATTATACCAAAATGAGTACTATACGAAGAGCAAGGACATGCAATATTAATTTTTGAAGTAGGGTGTCATCTGAAAATTGAGTACTACTCCAATATACAATACTCATTTTTATACTCCTATTAATCTTCAAAAATATGTCAACATTGATCTTGTTGGATTGTATTTTTATAAGGATTCCAGTGGCTTTTATTTCGTCAAAAAAATTATTTTGATTTGAAAGTTATAAACAAAATAATTTCTCTCATGTTTTTTTTCTATTTTTTGGGCCCTTTTCTCTCTTCTGTTTTTCTCTCTTTCCTGTTACATGACACCTCATCCGTATTTGTTGGAGATAGTAGACTGTAGATTGGGGTTTGGAATCCAAGTTTGTGTACCATTACTCATATAAAAACTATTAGGTCAGTGGACTGGATATGGATGGTAGGATTACCATGGATGTACCACAGCATCCGCTCCTCGTGATAGGTAACTGCACGCTCAGCGGAAAGTATTACCATCGACTAATAAACTCACAATTCTACGACACGTTAACAGTCAAGCGAAAAGCATTCTTGTGCTAAATCCCAATAATGAACTAGATAATGTTCATCTGCCTATTTCTGGCAGATGCACACGGAATATTTCTGCTCCAACAACTCAAACTGGCGTCTAGCATGTGATTATATTGCACTAGGTATACAAACATAGAAATAGGCTGCAAGACGGCCTTTGTATATTAAAGTTGGTCACAGCTGTCACCTAGATTCTTAGTCATTGGCGCAGTGGATGATCATTGCTCCGATCCATAACCGTGGTGATATTATGGTTCTCCGTGTCAGACATCCACATTCAATTGGGTACTTGTCCAAAAAAAATAGGATTCAACTGGATAGGATGGTGGATACCCAGTTGTAAACAATTTTTTTCCCTCTCTAGTTTCCAGCTGCAAGTAATAAAGGCGGGCTCTGGAAGAGGCGCTGATCGGATTCAGCCCCTAACCCGAAGATCTGTCCCCTCTCTTTCCTAAAGAGCTCATCAGACGAGATGAGGGAGGAGAGGTAAATCCATTACCCCAATACGTGACACCCATGAAAATTTACTACAACTAGGAAGGAACAAGCCCAGCCGGTTCACACATACCCAAGAATTGATGTCCCGCAACTAGTATAACGCTCAGGAGAGGTTAAGAATGCTGTGATGGAAACAGAGGCGGGACAATGGGGAAGTTTCATGGCATTTGCTTCCAGCGCCTTTAGCCTCAATTGTAAGGGAAGACAAAAGCATGTATCTCTTGAATGAGTCATTCCTGCAACATAATACACAGTGCAAAATCCAATGGCAACCTCCCTTAGTTTGGAAGAATCTTGTCCAGCCTCATCTAGAACTGGCTGACCATGGATAACAAAATCCCAGCAAGTGAACAGCCAAAAACATCTCACAGCAAGTGGTCAACAGTCAACACCAACGTCTCAGACGGAGCTACCTACTGTTAATCAGTACGTGTGTCAATGTCATGTGATACATAAGATACCATGGAATTCTACAAGTAACTTGCGTCTTATACTAGTCTTTTAATTGCCATCGTGTACTCACTAGTTAATTGTGTTCAACACTTACTGTTATAGAAACATATTTTTTTTAAATGAAATTGATTTGGAGGTTGCAGTTGTGAGCATTGATTTTTATTTTCATGGTTTATATGATCTAGATTTAGGTTCAATGTTTGCTACATGACGACCACGACTTGTTAATAATTTTTCAAGCAGTACTATATTTCCTAAAATGTGATCTCTACATTACCCGTTTACCCTCTCCTTTTACCTAGCGGGAAATAGGGTTAGGGTAAGGGGTATGTAAGAAAATTATCGAGGCAGGTGATTACCCTTACCGACCACCATGTGGCGGGTTAGGGTTTCCTCTCATAACCTCCCCTTTCATAGTCCTAACTCTCCACCAGTCACCATCAGGAAAACATTAGCTCCCAACAAAGGCATATAGGCACAATCCATCGGCCACACATCAAACCTCTATAGTGCATTAAGGTTTGAGTTTTCATTCTTCTCAATAGAGTCCATGTTCAAAGAACATATATGTTATCGTTTCCACTAGAACATTTTTTGTTTTTTTTTTTCAACAGTCAAGCTCTCGATACAATCCCGTTATTGTTCCTTAAAGATTAGGAGGTTTGCTTACCAACTCTTCGTTCCATCTTTACACCTCTGAAAGAGCAAGGTCTTCTAACCAAAAGATGCCAAATCAGTCAACCCGTCAGAAATTTCAAAACAGCAAACACACGCTAGCATAGTCCTTCGAACCTCTTCGGGAGTAATCAAGGAAGCAAGTCCTGATTGCATTACGTCTCATTTTGCTTCAAAGCACCCTACAAACGTAAGGTTTGTTTGGGCATAGTGTAACCTCAAAGATGTATCTTACTTGAGGAACGTGATCAGAAAGAGAAAAGGTCGAACAAAACAGTCATGGCTAGGAAAAAAAGGCTCAAGAACATGTGCAAGAAGTCATGATATAACAAATATTTAAACAAATCAACAGAATTTATAAAACAAAACTGACATATATTTGCTCAAATTTTAGAGCATATTCATACTGTACTCAACCCGGCTCCTTTTTCAAATCAACCTCTATAGAATAACTTCTAACTCAAGACATTACCCTGATCTATTAAATGAAGGTACCAAAGAAAGATTGCAAATCTCCTGCGCATTCTGCTCTATAACTGATTCTTTGACTGGGTAGATTGAGTCGGTTTGTACATGAAGCAAGCAATTAAAACTACAAAGTGAACTATGTGGAACCATGTGAATGCTATAATGAATTTTGATATTTTACAACATCAGTCTTGTCCAGTTTGAACGCCTCACAGATGCGGGCGAGTGTGCAATTACTGATTCCATCCTCCTCATTCCATCCAGTGATCAGCATCTCGAGTTCTTTGGACGGCTGGAGTTCCTACAGCATATAAGAACCATCCATCAGACAGGCTTAGCAGGTGATAGCACCTCCTAAATTAACTTTAGCTCTGTGACAGCACATCAACTCCAGTTAGCTGCCCTTATCTCTACATTACAGAGATCACCTTGCAGCTCATTAAATCTTTGATAAGCTTAATGCTCCAAGATTTCAGGGCCATGTTTAAAAAGTGGCACAAATAACATATGAACTAATAATAGCGTTTGACACATTTTAGTTGTGGCTTTCTGGTAGCTATGTATCCACTATTATCTCAATTAAACAAACTCCAAAAAATTACAGAAATGCCTTAACAGAAACACGGGCAACATATTGGGCTGTCAATCCTTTCTGGTATAAATGAAAGTAGATAACAGCAGTTATTTTAAGAGAATCAAGGTACAAACGAAAAGGCACGTGAGCATGCAAAACAAACATTTCGGTTATCGATTTTTGCAAGGACACGCGATGAACTGCTGATCCACAATTGTTAAAACCAGACCAAACCCTGTCGGTCCGGCTAGCGAGAGAACTGGTTCAGGTCAGTCCCGTGCCCTTTTTCAGTGAGAACTAGCTACAGCCAGTGAACCAGCCAACTGAATCTGGAACCATTGACCGTTTCCTCAAACTAGTTTGTCTCTCTTCTTAGCGAATGGTTTTTTTTTCAGAAGTTTTTACAGTCATTTGCAGTTTGGTGAATATAATGTGATTTCGATAGCCAATGAGCCACAATCATGAAATTGGAGTATTCGATA
Source organism: Alisma plantago-aquatica (assembly GCA_963693085.1). Lineage (NCBI taxonomy): Eukaryota > Viridiplantae > Streptophyta > Magnoliopsida > Alismatales > Alismataceae > Alisma > Alisma plantago-aquatica. The sequence goes on along the minus strand of OY856414.1, from coordinate 942,610,151 downwards.
GAGAAAATCCTTCTTGCATTAGCAGCCTTCGTATTTTCTCCCTGTAAATTTGTCAACTGATTTGTAGCTTTATTGTGCTATTGTGTGTCTGTGTGTGTGTATATTTCGTTGTTTGATTATTTTTATAGAGTAACACTGTGTAGAATGTTCACTTTTTTTCATGCTATACACATTCTAGCTGCTAAAAGTGTTAATATATTTAGTTTTCTATTATTTACTTTGTGCTTTTTAGTATCTTGCCTTTTACCCCATCTTAGTGAACTCTGTAAATCTGACCTCTCCTCTCCTATATAAGGACGGGGTCTATGCTTATTTTACTTAATAAAATCCTTTTAGATTCCACACGGTGTCAAAGCACTTTGATCCCCCTAAGTCTCTCTTAACCCTAATGCTTCCCTTCCCCTAATGCTTCCCTTCCCCCTCCGTTAGCCGCCATCTTCCCTTCTTCCCCATCCAACAGTCCAATCTGCCACCAAACCCTACCTCTTCTGGCATCCTTTTTCTCCCTTTCCTGACGCCAATCCCTACCCCCTCTCCACCCGCCGTCCCAATTTCTACCCCATCCCATCGCCACCCCCCACCCCAACTGCTGATCTCCAGACACCCCGCCGGCAATCACATCTCCAGGCCGCAGCCATCAATCTTTCACCAGCCACCACCCCCACTACTGCTGTCCTCTTCTTCACCCTGTTGCCCCCTCTTCAGCCTGCTACCCTGCAGATCCCCTTCTGCCAGCTAGGCACCCCTCCGCCCCAAATCCGCAACCACCAGCCCTCCCCACCAGCCAGCCCGCCACTCCCACAAATCCCCCCAGCCCTCTACCCCTCCAGACCCCATCCTCCTCTGCTCTGCCACATGCCCATCAACCTGTGAACCCGGCCACCACACCGCCCTCCCTCCACAAACCCTCCTTTTCCCAATCCACCTTCCACATCTACATCTTCCTTTAAACCGTCTTCGATCCACCCTTCCAGGTTTCTCATGGTATAAACACCCCTACCTCGGTTCGTCTTAACTACCAAGGGAGGGACTTGTTCTCTCCCTTCTGCCTTCGTTACATGTTTGTTTGATTGACAGTGTGACATTGGTTCCTTTTCCTTTTTCTGGCCATGTATTGGGTTTATCAAAACTGGTGTTGCTATTTGGGGTGATGCCTCACACCCCTGTTTTCCGATATGTTGTGTACCATCTTTCCGGTGTATTGTGTGAATTAAACACGAACTTGATTCCATCGTGGCCTCTACTGATAACTTCAGAGCATTGTGTGATCACAGCAAAACTGGATGCTTCTAATTACCATACATGGTCTACATCTTTTGAGTTGTATGTCAAGGCTCAAGGCTGGTACTCTCATCTCTTTTTGTTGCACCACCTACTCCTGTCCAGACTGTTGATGACACAATCAAGCCGTCTTATGACTTGTGAGTCAATGAGGACGCAGAGAATAATGACTTGGATAGACAAACAGTGCAGAACCTAAAATAAGTCAATCACTTAAGACTCCCGACTGCTAAGGCCATGTGGGATCGATTGTCTCATGTTTATTCTCAACAACAAAATCCTAAAGAAGTTTTTAAATCTTTAAAAATTTAACTAAAAAGAATTCGCTAAAGATAACTTGTTGAAGATTATTATAATCGCAGCGTCAGCCGGCCTCTGATGCGACTTATTGAGATACCGATGTGCGGGCGCACGAGTCTCCCGAGTTTACCATCCCTGCTATCTGGGCCTCCGCCTTGGGGAGTGGGTTTCCCCCAGCAATCAAAAAAAAAAGATTATTATAACCAATGTTTTGGACTTTAGATAAGTTTGAGGCTTACCATTCTCTTTCGACGGACATTACTGAAATCCAAAGACAGTGTCATGAACTGCAACTTGTGCAGTTTTTTGTTGGACTTCCTACCTCCTTTACGGGATTCGTTGATCAAATCTTGGTCAATGATCATCTACCCATATTGTGTGATGTTTTGAGGAGAGAACAATGCTCCCGTCTATTTCTTCTTCACCTACTAGTCCCCCTGATGCACCAGCCTTCGCAGTCTGTTTGGCGACTCTGGTTGTGGCTTGGTGGAGGATGTGGCCGCTTTGGGCCATCTGAACCGAGAAGCGGTCAGTCAGTTTTTTGTTGGACTTCCTACCTCCTTTACGGGATTCGTTGATCAAATCTTGGTCAATGATCATCTACCCATATTGTGTGATGTTTTGAGGAGAGACCAATGCTCCCGTCTATTTCTTCTTCACCTACTAGTCCCCCTGATGCGCCAGCCTTCGCAGTCTGTTTGGCGACTCTGGTTGTGGCTTGGTGGAGGATGTGGCCGCTTTGGGCCATCTGAACCGAGAAGCGGTCAGTCCCCTTTTAGCCCTGGACGTGGTCAGCCCTCTACTAGACCTACTAACGGTCCACCTCCTAGATCAAGACATTGTAACTTCTGTGGTTGACAAAACCACACTGAAGATCAATGTTGGGCCAAACATGGATATCCTACCACTTTGGTTAATCAAACCTCTACTAACTACATCAAGGAAGAGCATGCACAAACCTCCACAACTTTTGTTGGGTGCATCCGCTCTGAATTTGAAAATTTGCTCCAAGAGAGACTCCCTGTTCAGACTGCGGTTGTGTGCTCTGATGGTGATTCTACATTTTTAGCTTCCTCGACTCCCTATGGTAAATACAAATGGGTCATCCACTCTGGTGCTTCTACTCATATTTCTAATAATTCTAGACTCTTCCTGATATGACTGTTATCTCTATTATTCCCCATGTAACTGTAGCGTATGAAACTCAATCCCCAGTACGTGGGATTGGCAATATCCGTACATCGAATAACTTTTTACTCAGATCGGCCTTATATGTTCCTCGATTTCGTCTGAATCTACTTGTTAGCAAAATTGTCAAAAAAACTTTGGTCTCTATTATGTTTAGCCCTAATGGATGTCTTTTAGGACCTTCGTACGAGGATGAGGATTGGTCCGAGCCATGAGGGACCAGACAGCTTATATCATCTTGATCTTCTACAAGATGTTGTGTTGTTGTCTTCATCTGTTTCAGGTCTTCAGTGGCATTATTAGTTGGGTCATCCTTCAGCCTTGTTAACATATTTAGTTTTATGTTATTTATTCTGTGCACTTTAGTATCTTGTCTTTTATCCCATATTGGTGAACTTTGATTTGTACGACTCCTATCCTATATTACGAGAGCGCCAATGCTTGTATTTGACTATCTCAATATTAGCTACATTTCTACTTCACATGGTATCAGAGCTTTTTGATCCACCCTAATCATCTAACAATGATGCCTCCCTCCCATCTTCCCGAGCCGCCACCCCTTCACCCGTTGCTTCCCCTCCCTACCCTCCATCACCACAGGACCCCCCCAGCCGTTGCCACCATCTCCCCTGCCACCATCACCCTTATCCCCCTGTCCTCCACCAGCCGTCACCCTGCCGCTACTCATCCTCCAACAGCCACCCTACTATAAACCCCGCCAACGGCCATTACCTCTCTTTTTTTGTCTTCCGCATCATCCCCCCACCGCCCGTCCCTTCCCTTCTGTGCCATACCTGCATGCCGCATGTCACTGTCCAAGCATCTTTTGTCCACCCTTCAATACTAATTGGCGATGTTGCCCAATCCTCTCGCTCGGCCGCCCTCCAACCTCCATCCTGCAAACCTCTGTCCCACAACCCCATCATTCACCACCCCGCATATCAACCCCCCGATCACCCTGTCGTTCACCACCCCTCCTTAGTCTGTTGTCCACCACCCTCCCATTCAACAGTTCCCCTCACACCTGCCAACCTCCAGCCTTCAGCCTTCCCCGCCATTGTTCCACCTCTCTACCACCACAAGCCTCACCCCTCTATCTTCCATAGCATATCCACGTTGATCTACTTTCCTAGACTATTTCTAATATAGAATGCCTCCTCTCGGTTAGGCTTCAGGTCAGGGACGGACTTGCCCCTCCTATCAACCTTTGCCACATGTCGATCTAAATTGAAGATGTGGCATTACTTAATTAATTTCTTGATGCACATGATTTGGATTTTCGAACTCTTTTGTTATTTGGGTGATGCTTCACGCCCCTCTGAACTGAACTATTGCTATACCACATCTTTCCAATAACTGGTGTGGTATGAGCAAGAATTAAATGTCATCATGGCCTCTAATGATAACTTACGAACTCTTTGTGTGACCGCAGTTAAATTGAATGGCTCTAACTACCATAAGTGTTCACTTCTTTTGAGTTGTACGCCAAGGCCCAAGGCCAGTACTCTCACCTTATTACTAATGCAATACTACTCCTGCCAAGACTACTAATGAGAAAATCAAGCAATCCTATTATTTGTCGGTCAAGGATGACTTGAGACGAGAGTGATTACCTGGATGGTCAACAGTGCAAAACCCAAAATAAGTCAAGACTTAGAACGGCTAAGGCCATGTAGGATCAATTATCTCATGTTTATTCACATCAACAAAGCCCGAAAAAGATGTCTGAAATCTATAAAAATCTGGATGAAAAAGAATTCTCTAATGATACCTCAGTTGAGGATTATTAAAATCAATGGTGTGCCCTCTGGGATGAGTTCAAATTTTACCATCCACGACTTCTGAACCTACTGAAATCCAAAGACCGTGAAATGAACTACAACTGGTACACTGGACGTGATCCTCTACCAAAACTATTGATCCTCTACCAAAACTAGAGATGTTCTCAAACAGGTCCAACGCCTACTATATGATTCTTCTGTATGATTCTTCTTCTCTTGTTGAGGCGTCGACTCTTGCAGTATGTTCTAGTGACTCTAGCCGTAGTAGAAGACGTGGTCGTTTTGGACCATTTGGACCTTGACGTGGGCATCCCCCCTTTTGGATCGGGTCGTGGTCCACAGGACCTAGCAACGGCCCCCCTCCTAGAACTCGTCATTGTAACTTTGATAGGCAAAATAATTAATAAAGTTGTTGTTGGGTGAAACATGGCTACCCCAACACCATCAGACGCCTATTGACTACATCTAGGAAAGATCGGCCCAAACCACCACTGACTCTGTGGATTGGTCCGAGCTGAATTTGATAAACTTTTTCAAGAACTCCCGACTCCGACTACGGCTACTCACACGGAAGGTGATTTTGCTTTCTTAGCATCCTCAACTCCTGATGGTAAAAACAAATTGGTCAACGACTCTGGTGCTTCTACTCATATTTCTAGTATTCTAAACGCTTTTCTGATATGACTACTACTTCTAGTATTCCACCTATGACCGGTGTTGATGCCACTCAAGCCCCAGTACATGGGGTTGGTTATACTCTAATGACAAATAATTTTTTGCTCAGATCTGCCTTTATGTTCCCGCTTTCCTCTGAACCTAATGTTTGTTAGTAGAACAGTCAAACAACTTTAGTGCCTATTAAGTTTGACCCTGATGGATGTGTCTTTTATGATCTTTGCACGAGGATTGGTTCAGGCCATGTGTTCTATTACGTTTGACCCTAACGAATGTGTCCTTAAGCCTTGTTAACATATTTAGTTTTATGTTATTTATTTTGTCCTCTTTAGTATCTTGTCCTTTATCCCATATTGGTGAACTCTGTTTTGTACAGACTCCTATCCTATACAAGGAGAGGGTCTATGCTTGTATTTGATCATGATTATCTCAATATTAGAATCATTTCTACTTCACAAGCCTCAAAGCTCAAGCACTTAATTCCCTTTGTATCTGATGCAATGTTTGAATGTGAAGCATGCCAACTAGGAAAACAAACTATATCTCTTTCTCGAAAAACGAATCTTTCCTCAAAATCCTTGTTTAATATTGTATATGCGGATATATGGGGACCATGTTCTGAAACAAGTGTGACAATATTCCATTACTTTATGACCTTTATTGATGATTACTTTCGGGCTAGTTAGTTGTTTTTTTCTTAAAGACAGGGCACACATTCTTGACACAATTAATACCTTTTCTTGCTAAAATTAAAACTCAATTTAAAAGCCCATTAAAATCTTTAGAACGGGCAATGCCCTTGAATTTATGCAACACTCTATCAGTACTTTTTGTAAAAAGGTTGGCACCATTCATCAAACCTCATGTTCCTACACTCCTCAACACAATGGTGTTCTCGAAGAGCCATCGTCTTCTAGAAGTTGCTTAGACAATTTTATCTCACTATCATGTCCCTAAGATTTTTTGGGATGATGTTGTTTCCATTACCTTTTGATAAACTTAATGCCCTAGTCTGTTTTAAACAACCAAGTCTCGTATAGTATTTTGTACCTCGAGCCTCCTATATTTTTGTGCCTCCTAAAATTTTTGGAAGCACCTCTAAGTCCGCAAGTTGTAGTAGGGGCGTTAAGACCGGAGCTTTTAGTAGTGCTAGCATCTTGAGTCTGGATTAGCCAAACTTGACCCAAGATCTACAAAATGTATCTGCTTTGGGTACTCCATAACTCAGAAGGGGTATAGATGTTACGGCCTGACGACTAATAAATGGTTTGTTATTGCGTATACACCGTACTTTTCAGATATGGGTTTGACTCTAGCTACGAATTTGCTAGTTGATGCCCCTCTTCATGTACTTGTTGAGCCAGATTCTTGAGAGCATGTTGTTATGCCTTTCAAAGTTTACCAAAGACGCCGCAAGACTACAACTCCCTCTATGCCCCCTCTCTCAGCCAATCCTCCATCTTCGTCGGCAAATCAGGACACCACTCAAGTAACTTCTGACTTGGATATTTCAATCGGCTTACAAAAAGGGGTACGCTCTTGCACTTTACATCCATCCTATCATCATCATCATCATCATCATCTAAGCCTCAATCCCAACTATATTGGGGTCAGCTACATGGATCTTGCGTTTCCATTCAGCTCTATCATGGGCCATATTCTGGTTTAGATGTAGAGATTCAAAATCTCTCTTTATAAGCTCATCCCATGTTAACTTAGGCCTTCTTTTTCTATTTATTGTGCTTGACTCAATAGCATTGTTTCGTATAGGCGCATTAGTCAGTCTATGTTGCACATGACCGTACCATCTGAGTCGGCCCTCACGCAACTTGTCCTCAATGCTCGCCACCCCCACTTTATTCCTGATATAGTCATTTCTCAAGTGATCTTTTCTTATCTTTCCACACATCCATCTCAACATACGCATTTCAGCCACGTTCATCTTGTTAAGACCTTGTTTATTCACCGCCCAATATTCACTCCCATAGAGCATGGTTGCCCATATAGTTGTTCTATAAAATTTACTTTTTAACCTGAGAGGGATCTTCCGATCACATAATACTCTAATTGCACTCCTCCGTTTCAATGATCCTGCAGTGATCCTGTGACAAACGTCATTTTGGACATCCCCATCTATTTGAATAATAGAACCCAAGTAACAAAATTTATCATATTTTGGTATATCTACTCCGTCCAACTTGGCTCCATCATTCACACTGTGAGATTGGTTGAAATTGCAATGCATATACTCAGTTTTGCTCCTGCTAATCATCAATCCATTTGATTCCAATGTCTTTCTCCAACGTTCAACTTTATCATTCAACACATCTTTAGTTTCATCAATCAAAACAATATCATTAGCAAATAACATACACCAAGGAATATCATCTTGAACATTCTTTGTCAACGCATCCATAACAAGAACGAACAGATATGGGATTAGTGTGGATCCTTGGTGTACCCCAACTGTGATAGGAAAAGTTGGTGTCTCTCCTCCAGGAGTCTTCACACTTGCGGTAGAGCTATCATACATGTCTTTGATCAAGTCAATGTATTGGATTGGCACACCCTTTTTCTTCAAAACCATCCACAACACTTCTCTAGGTACTCGATCATAAGCCTTTTCCAAATCAATGAACACATATAGTCTCTTTTGCTTTCTCTATACTTCTCCATAAGCCTCCTTATCAAAAAGATAGCATCTGTAGTTGATCTTCCAGGCATGAAACCAAATTGGTCGTTTGATATCTGTGTTATAGATCTTAGTCTCAACTCAATAATCCTCTCCCAAAGCTTCATTTTGTGACTCATAAACTTGATACTTCTGTAGTTTGTGCAGCTCTGAACATCACCTTTGTTCTTGTAGATGAGGACTATAATACTATTTCTCCACTGATCCGGCATCTTCTTGGTCTTATTGATCTTGTTAAAGAACTTTGTTAACCACATAACTCCTTCACTCCCCATACTCTTCCATACATCAATGGGAATATCGTCTGGTCTACATGCCTTTCTCATTTTCATCTTTTTCAAAGAATACTTGACCTCAAATGGTGAAACTCGTCGTGTGTAAATGATATCTCTTGTATTCATGTCACACGAGTTTCGAACATTATTTGCAGTATCTCCATTGAAAAGCTTATGAAAGTAATTTCTCCATTGGTTCTTGATATCATCGTCCCTCACCAACACTCTGCCAACTTCATTCTTGATGCAATTTACTTGACTAAAGTCTCTTCTTTTCCTTTCTCTTATACGAGCCATTTTATATATATCTTTTTCCCCTTCTCTTGTGCCCAGCTTCTTATAAATATCATCAAAGTATCTAGACCTTGCCTCCGGAACAACCTTTTTAGCTTTGTTGGGATATGGTGGTGATGAGAGACCGATGAGAGGCCTGAACAACAAGGCCCAACGAGCTTGTTGTGGAGATGCGGAAGCATGAGATCGAGAAATCCAAACCGAATACGTACAAAGAAGATCGACAATGAACAAACAAGCAACCACAAAGACGAGATTTATAGTGGTTCGGCAAATTCCCAATGTGGGAGCCTACCTCCACTGGCGGAGATGATATTATTGATATATAGATTACAGAGATGACGATTACAGAAGAGAGAAGAAGTACCCAATCCCCTTTCTACACCCGAAAGCCAACCGTGAAAGAAGACGGTTTCTTGGAGAGGAGCTCTTGGAGACGTGAAACCCTAAGGAAAGCCCTAGGTCCGTCCCTGGCTTTAGGTCTTCGAAAAACGAAGTCTCTTGATGTATCTTTGTTGTTCTTCATGCTTGGGACGAGTTGGGAAAGTCTATTTATAAGAATAGAACCCATATCCAAAGTCCCGAAGTCGCTAGGTTGTTTCTAGGCCGCGTTTGCGGTCCGGGAGGGACTGTATTCAGTCTGTAACATGGACTGTATTTCCAAATCAGCAACATTTATAGTCTGGCGCTGGACTGTATACGGTCCAGCTGGACCGTAAATGCAAATACAGTCCAGACAGACCATATATGGTTTGAAATAATGACCGTAAATACACCTGTAGGTGCCCAAAACGCATCTCGAAGATGTCGAGGCTTGGTGTAGACGTCCCGTTCATCAAGGAAGCTTTTCTAGAGAGTTTAAGACACTCTCAACAAACTCCACCTTGTCTTCAACTCAAAAATGATGGAAGTAGAAAAGCACTTACAATCTTCTCCAATATCAAAAGCTGATTAAGAATTCCATCTCCTCCACATGCCCTGGATGGGCAAAGCTCAGGTAGAAAGAAAACCAGCTAATATTGAGCAAAGCTCAAACTTAGCTAATGGAAGGGTCTTCGTCATCATGTCGGTTGGATTCTTAGACGTACCAATCTTCTTTATTTGAATTTTGCCTTCAGTTGTGACTTCTCTAATGAAGTGGTACTTGACATCAATGTGCTTCGTTCTCTCGTGGAACATTTGATCTTTGCTAAAATGTATAGCACTTTGACTGTTACAATGAACAATAACTTGTTCTTGAACCATGCGCATACTTGTCAAAGCGCAGGCGGCCGCCAAAGCGTTGAAGCGCTCTACTGGCTCGCTGTGTGGGAGATGCTTAGTTTTAGAAGAAAAAAAAAAAAGCGAAACGCCTTGGTCGCCTTGGCGTTTGAGCGACCGTTTCACGCCTTGGCGCGGTCCATTGTGTGGGACCCGATTAAGATCCGATTAAGAAGCAAATACCCACGGCCTACTCGCGATTCCTCTCCACTCACGAATCATCTCCCGCAAACCCCTCCCTGCTAAACCCCCGACCCCGACTCCCCTGCGATCCCCAAGCTAGCGCTGCCCTAGTTGGACGAAGCAAGGAGAAGCTGTGTCAGCAACTCCCTTGCGCCGAGGTAGGTGGTCTCCAACCTACATTGCGGCCTTGAGGGCATTTGCACCAAGCCGCCAAGTGAGCCGAAGCCACTAGCGAAAGCCGCCAGCGGAAGACGCCAACTCCAGCAGCTGAAGTCGGCGATCACTGGTAACTGGTAAGTCCTTTTTTTTGTGATTTCTTCTTCCATCTTCTCCTCCTCTCCATTTCTTCTCCATCGACATCTTCCTTTCTTCTCCCTCACTTGTTCTTCCCCCTCCCATATGCAGTGTGGACTCTGTCCAACTACCTTCTTCCTTGCGCCAAGGAAGAAGTGGAGCTTCTTGCTGCCTTGCGACCTTGAGAAGAGTTGCGGCAGTTGCCCCAAGCGGCCAACACCCAAAGGGTGCATTACAGAGCGGCAATTCCAGTAGCCGCACTCCAATAGCAGCCGACACTTTCAAGTACATTTTTTTTACAAACTTCTTCCTTATTTTTCTTACTGATCTAGCTCCATCCCTTCCCTATTACCTTTCTTCTACATCTCCTTGTTTCCCCCTCCCAACCGTAGCAAAGAACTGCTGCTACTGACTACTGACGAATTTTAGGATCAATGTCATGCTAGATTTTTTTTTCTTTATATTAATTGATCTGGTGCCACCTTAATTTTGTATGTACATTAGATTCTTCTTCCTTCCCATGCTCTTCTTCGTCACTAAGACCCAAGTGCATTTTGTTTGCTCCTGCTGTAATGTTTACTATTTGGCGCCCATGTTTGTTGTCTTGTGCTACACGCCCATGTGAGGCCTCTCCCAACAAGTGGAACTTAATTATAATTTTCAATTTTGTTTTTTGGTTCTATTTTTTGTAGATATTGATGTTCCTACTTCCACCCCTCAATCTCAAAGACTTGGGGAGATTGACCCTCGTTTTGCAGATGCAATGAATGACCCAAAATTGAGGGCAAAATCCACAGACCCAGGGTGGAAGTATTCCTTCTGGAAAAATGTAGGTGATAAGAACAAGGTTAAATGTGCATTGTGCGGTCACGTCAGTAGGGGGGGCATCAAGAGATTGAAGGATCACTTGATTGGAGGATTTCGGGATTGCATCAAGTGTCCTAAAACATCGACTACAATTGCTAAGGAGTTGCTTGACTATAAGAACCGCAATAAGAAGAGGAAGGTGGATCTTGATTATCAGTACAGTCAGAATGAGTCCAACACTCCTAATGTTGTTGATGAGGAGGGTGATGTTGTGGTTGTTCTACCTTCTACCCAAAGGTCTCAAACTACATCTAGTTCTGCAAATAGGCCACCTGTCTGCAAATATCCTTCTGGAAAAGGACCAATGGATTCTTTCACCAGTCCTAGTCCATGGGACGTCGTTGCACAAAGGAAAGAAAACTGTAGTGCTTCACAAACTACAATAGGTGATATCTACAAAAAAAGAAGCTACACAAGTTGCTTATGACTGCATATCCCAATGGTTTTATGAAGCAGGTATTCCCTTTAATGTCGCAAACCGCAATAGCTTTGATGTTATGTTTGAGGCAGTTATCCAAGCTGGTAAGGGATTCATTCCACCTTCTTATCATCAATTGAGGTTGCCTTTACTTGAAAGGCATTTTGAGAGATGTAAGGAGATGTAGGTGGTTCATGAGAAGCATTGGAGATCTTATGGTTGCACGATAATGTGTGATGGTTGACAGATAAACGTCGACGTAGTTTGGTAAATTTTCTTGTAAATACTCCTGAGGGTTCATTCTTTATCTATGCAAAGGATGCGACATCTGATGAACACACAGGGGAGTTACTGTTCAACTTGAAAGATGAAGTTGTTGAGAAGGTTGGGGAGGAAAATGTGGTGCAAGTTGTCACTGACAATGCAGCCAACATGGTGTTGGCCAGGAAGATGTTGACTGAGAAAAGGAAGAAATTATTTTGGACTCCTTGTGCTGCACATTGCTTGGATCTTATGTTGGAGGACATCTCTAAATTGGACATTTTTTCAAGGGTTCTTACTTGGGCAAGAAAGGTCACTACTTTTATTTATCAACACACTCGCCTGCATGATGCTTTCGTGAAAGGTAGTGACAATCACCAAGAGCTTGTAAGGAGTGGGGTGACACGGTTTGCTACACATTTCTTAGCTTTATCTAGCTTGTTGAAGCATCGTCCTTCTTTGATTAAGCTCTTTGTTTCTGACATATGGACCAACAGTTCTTGGGCAAAAACCATAGATGGAGATCTTATTTTCAATACTGTTATGGCAAAATCATTTTGGGAGAAGGTGGAGAACTATTTGAGGGCAACCCAACCTCTTGTGGTTGTGTTGAGATTGGTTGATGCCGATGAGAACCACCTATGGGGTATGTAGGTCGTGCTTTTGAGATGGCCAAAGAGAAGATTATTGAAAATTTTGGCCAGAGGGAAAAGGAATACAAGCCTATCTTGGATATTCTTGATTACCGTTGGGGCAAGCAGATGAAGCGTCCCTTGTATGGTGCTAGTCTTTTCTTAAATCCCGTCTATTATTATGATATGAAGCAAACAAATAGGGTTGCAGCTGGGAAATATGAGATTGACTTCATTGAATGTATTGAACGGATGGTTAGTGACAGTAAAAAGCAAGATATAATTTCTCGGGAGCTAGAGGAGTACAAGAACACTCGTGGCCTATTTGGGAAGGATATGGCTATCAGGCAAAGAGACCAAAAAACTCCATGTAAGCCATTTTCTCATATTAGTTATAGGCTTATAGCATTATATAAATATAAATATTTTAGTAATTGACTACATATCCTTGATGGCAGTGGAGTGGTGGGATAGCTATGGGGGTACCACCCCAACATTGCAAACATTAGCAAAACGTATTCTGTGTTTATGTTGCACTTCATCATCTTGTGAGCGTAATTGGAGTGCCTATGACTTTGTAAGTCCTTTTTGTAAATTAATTTTATTTTGATTGCCTAGTATAACTGTATAAGTCAATAAATATTCATTCAACTCTTTTATAATCTATTGATCCATACGAAGAGGAGAAGTAAATTAGAAGCTGAGAGATTGATGAAGCTTGTTTACATTCAATACAATACACGCCTTGATCAAAGGTTCAAGGATAGGAGGTTGGGGAACATGGAGAAGGATTTTGATCCTATTGCTCTTCCTGTGCTTAATTGGTCGAAGTGAGTGGATGATAGGAATTTATGTGGAGCCTGAGGTAGTGCCTGGTGTTACATTGAGGGTTATTGATGAAGTTTTTGGAGCGTCTGATGTTTATGATGTAAGGAGGCCTAGGAGGGCAGCTTCTCAAGTGCAGCCAAGCACTTCACAATCACATGCACGTGGGCGTGGGCGTGCCAAGGAAACACCACCACCATCTATTCATGAGGAGGAAGAGTGGGATGAGTTCATTGAGAATGATGATTGTGAAGATTATGGAGCCGAAGATGATGGTCTTGGACCAAGTTCTCACCTAGTTGATGATGCTTGATCCATATCTTTATTTATCTTGTTAGTGTTCGTACTTTTAATTTGTAATGATGACTTTAAACAACAATGTCTTGATGGTGCTCTTGCTTGCTTTGTATTTTTGATGTAGTCACCATGTTTGTCTTAGAAACAATTACTTTTGCATGAGTGCACTTGAGGATATAGGGTAAAGACTGAATTATCTTCACTTTTTGCAACATCGTAAGTTTATTGAAGATTCAGAATGTAAGTTATGTTATCTCTAATCTTCTTTCAATGTTTATCTCTTTAATATTATCACTATGTGAAGATTATAAGGTATGTGACATTTTTTTCTTGTTTCAACAAATTACTTTTCATTACTAATATACTGTGTGAAATTATTCTCGTACCTGTTTTTTATATAGTTTCATAGAAACTATTTTGATTATGCTTATATATGGTTTAGGACTGTTTAGCACATATTTCATACATTTTAAACAATTAAAACCATTAAAACCTTAATATAAAAATACATATATATCTCTAAAATTATTAATTTAATAGGTCACCTAGGCAACGCCTAGTCGCGCCTAGTCACGCCTAGTCACAAGGCTCTCAGCTTGAACGCCGTGTCGCCTTGCCGCCTTGACAAGTATGACCATGCCCAACTATTCATCAAGCCCTTGAGCCATAAAGCCTCCTTCACGACTTCCTTTGCCGCCATGTACTCTGCTTCAGTAGCAGATAAAGCAATGGTACTTTGTAGAGTAGCTTTCCAACTAACAGTTGTATCTCCTCTTGTCGAGGTCACCTGCATAATCTGAGTCCACATACCCTGTCGTGATGACCTGAGCTCCATGAAAGACTAAACAAGTATTTGAAGTGCCCTTCAAATACCTCAGAATCCACTTAACTGCTTGCCAATGTGCCTTGCCAGGATGAGCCATGTAACGACTAACCACACTGACAGCATAAGTGATGTCTAGTCTAGTGCAAGGAATGAAGTTTCGCCAGTATCGACGGTATTTCGACCGAAATACCGATAAAGTTGGGTACCGATACGAAAACATGTGTGTGTACCGATAGGATCGCAAATATCGATAATACTGACATGTATACCGCCAATACCGCCATGTTTCGATGGTTTCAGTGCAAAATGCACTACTAACTTCACTGTACCGACCGAAACCGGCGGTATACCGACGGGTATACCCTTTTTGGCGAGAATGATTGTTGCTATTTATTGGGAGGAGAAAAGAAGGTACATTTGGATGATTTTTGTCTATTGGAGCTAATACCAACCCAAGTCAAAGTAATTCTAACTAATCTCTTTCATTTCTACCATTAGCAACCTCTCCATCTCTTTTTCCTACTTTTTCCTTCCACTTTCGCCTAAAAAAGTGTTTTTTACCACCAAAGCCTAGTACTACTCCAATTTTTATATGTTTACGTGAACTATACATACATCTATGAGTATATTATGTAGATATGCAATATTATCACTAGATCTACCTACTCACAACACTATTAATTACCATTATCATACAATTTCTCTAAGCATATGACATTTAGTAGTGATATAATTAGTTAGATATTTATGTTTAGTGGAAGATGTTTTACTAAAGAGTAATGTGAATATAATACAAAGGAGTAATATACACTTATATAGTATTGCACATGAATGAGCAACACAGAACTTTGCAATAATGATGTGTATGAGGAGCATGTGACTACATACAACCACCTTTATAGGATGCACATGTATGGCCGCAATGTCTCAGTAATATCAACTCATTACTGTATGGAGAACCAACACGCCACTCAACATACAGCTGATGTGAGTTGTAAGTAAATGTGTTATATGTATGTTGTAAATTGTATACTATTGCATTATTTTGTGTATTTAAGTTTGTGGTTTGTGCTAGTAAAATTTCATATCTTAATTCCTACATTTTGTCATCAAAATCCTTCATCGAAATCCCAACGAAACAGGACAGATACCTTACCTCCCACATGATGGACCCCCTCTACACCCAATATTGAATTTTATTGCATAAAACGCTGCATTTAGGTGTAGAGATTACACCTGTAAAGTTTCATGAATTAATTCGTTCATTTTGGCGTTGAAACGGCCAGGATTGCATCTGTCGGTATTTCCGTCGATATACCGGTAAATACCTATTTCCAAGCTGTCGAAACGGCGTCGGTATCAGTCACCTTGTTCCTTGGTCTAGTGCAAACCATAGCATACATGATGCTACCAATGGCACTGGAGTAAGGTACATGCGCCATCTCTTTCTCTTCTTCGTCAGACTATGGAGACTGCAAAGTCGATAACCTGAAGTGAGCGGCCAATGGAGTTGAAACAGGCTTTGCATCTAACATGTGGAACCTGTGAAGAACCTTCTTGATGTACTTCTCATGTGTCAGGATAAGCCTTCGATCTTTACGGTCCCTTTGAATCTCCACGCCAAGAATCTTCTTAAGCTTCACCTAGGACTTTCAGATCAAATTCTCCACCTAGTAGAAATTTCACCTTGGCAATCTTAGATGTGTCTAGAAGCAATCAGCATGTCATCAACATATAGCAGTAGGTAAACAAAGGAATTGTCATCCAGCCCTTTGTAGTAGACACAAGCGTCATAGATACTCCTGAAAAATCCATTGTGTGTCATGAAATAGTCAAATCTCATGTACCATTGTCTAGGAGATTGCTTCAGCCCATAGAGTGGCCTCTTGAGCAAGCACACATGGTTCTCTTTGTCTTCAAAACCCTCTGGTTGTTGCATGTAGATCTTTTCTTCTAGTTCACCATGCAGAAAAGTTGTCTTCACATCTAGCTGTTGCAACTCTAGGTCTTCAATGGCTACCAAAGAAAGAAGCACCCGTATGGAACTATGCTTGACGACGAGTGAGAAGACTTCATTATAATCAATGCCTTCAATTTGACTGTAGCCTTTTGCAACAAGGCGTGCCTTGTATCTATCACCTTCTTCTTATAGACCAACTTGCAGCCCACTACTTTCATGCCTTTGGGAGGTACCCCCAACTCCCAAGTTTGATTTTTGTAGAGAGATTCCATCTCTTCCTTCATTGGAGCAATCCATTGTAGAGCATCATGACCTGTGACTACATCACGAAAATTGGTGGGGTTATCGCCAATATCCATATCAACGGCATTGAAAAGGGCATAAGCTACCATGGAGTCACCAAAGCCATAGCGTTGGAGTGGTTTGACGTTCCGTTTGCCTTTGTCTTTGCCTTTGGCTACACTGTAATAACTCTCTGGAATCTCCTTTTTATCTTCAGTAGGCACTAAATCATCTGGCGTAGAAGAGGGATCTTGTTCATCAACCTGTGAGTCGACATCTTCTTTAGTCTCCACCTGTTGTGAGACGCCCTGTAGAGAACATGTAGAAAAGCTATTTCTGCCTTGCATAGTAGACACCATGGCAGATTCGTTAAAAGTAACGTTGCACTCTACCAAGAAACGTGGTAAAGAAGGATCCTTGCACCAAAGGCGGTATCCTTTCACCCCAAAAGCATAACCAAGGAATATGCATTTGATAGCTCTAGGTTCTAATTTGTTAGTATCAGAATGTGCATAAGCAGGGCAATCGAATATTCACATATTCGAATAATCAACAAGTTTACCAGACCAAGTTTCTTCAGGAGTCTTGAAATTAATAGAAGACGATGGAGAACGGTTCACCAAATAACAAGAGGTTGATATAGCTTCAGCCCAGAAAGATCTATCCAAACCCGCATTGAGAAGCATGCATCGGGCCTTTTCTAACAACGTTTTGTTCATTCTTTCAGCTACACCGTTCTGTTAGGGAGTGTGACGCACTGTACAATGTCTTTTGATCACTGTAGAAATTATTGAACTTCTTAGAACAAAACTCTAAGTCGTTATCAGTCAGAAAAGTCTTTATGCTCTTATCGGTTTGATTCTCAACAAGAGCCTTCTATTGCTTGAAAGTCGAGAACGTCTCGTCCTTGCTCTTAAGAAAATAAACCCAAACCTTCCTAATGCAATCATCAATAAAAGTCATCATATATTTAACACCACCTTAAGAAGGAACACGAGAAGGGCCCCATAGATCAGAGTGAACATAATCTAGAGCATCCTTGGAAGAATGAATTTTCGTGTCGAAGCTATTGCGTTTGTCCTTCCCAGTAACACAATTCTTGCAAAAATCTAACTTTCCAATGCTTTCGCCACACAACAACCCTCTCTAGCTCAGATCATCATCCCTTTCTCAAACATGTGTCCCAAACGCATATGCCAGAGCCTTACGGTGTCTTTAGATGAAGTTGTAACCGCTGCGGAGCTTGAGATAGGGGAACCTTGCAAGATGTACAGTTTGTGTAAATTTCTCACTGCCTTCATGAGGACTCGTTCAGCTTTAAGAACATCAAGAACTCTGTTTTCATCAGAGAACTTGCAGCCCTTGTCTTCAAGTGTGCCCAATGAGATGAGATTCTTCTTCAACCCGACAACATGTCAGACGTCCGTCAATGTTCTGACTTCCTTATCAAACATCTTGATCTTTACCGTGCCAACACCAATAATCTTGCAAGGACAGTCGTCACCCATAAGGATATCTCCACCTTGATGTGACTCATGGGTATGGAAATAATACTTACGCTCGGTAATGTGGTACGTGCATGCTGAATCAAAAACCCAATCCTTCTTGTAGTCATAGCACGGCGATGAAGCAAGAACGTAGCCGTCGTCTTCAGAACCTCCATGAGCCACCTTAGCATGAGCTGCAGCATCATTTGATTTCTCATGCTTTTGCTTGTTTTGCACCTTGTAGCATTCATCCCGGGTATGACCTGTCTTCTTACAATAGTTGCACCTCTTTGATTGACGTGACTTTGACTTGTTTTTCTTTTGCTTTGAACTTTCAGGGTCTTTGTCACGTGGACGCTCCCTTCCTCTAGCGGCCAAAACTTCACCCGCTACTTTTGATGAAGTAAGATCCTTCTCTAATTTCTCTTGAGACGACAAGGCCGTTTTGACTTCATGGAGTGAGATAGTCTTTGACTCACGGAATATCATCATATCCCGGAGATTCTTGTAGGACGGTGGAAGGGTGCATAGCAACAAATTTGCTTGATCCTTGTCTATCTTCACATCGATCTGGCCGAGGTCGTGGATGATTTCATTGAACACATAGAGGAAAGATGTCAAGGAACCGCCTTCTTCCATGCGAAGCATGAAAAGGCGCTTCTTTAGTGCAAGCTCGTTGGTGATGGACTTCTTCATGTAGAGTGCTTCAAGTTCATCCCAAATGTCTTTGGCGGTCTTCAGATGGACAACCTCATGGAGGACTTCATCCTCCAAACAGAGAAAGATGCATGTACGTGCCTTCTGATCAATCTCCTCCCATCGATCATCCGTCATGGATTTCGGTTTCTTCTCCTTTCCGAGAAGAGCTTTGTGAACTCCTTGCGTGAGGCAAGATTCACACTTAACTTGCTAGAGAGTGAAGCTCTTCAAGCGATCAAACTTCTCGATGTTGTACTTCAACGTCATGGTAGAGATCCAGAGGTAGAACTTGCTCTGATACCAGTTGTTAGGATATGGACCATATGGTGCCCAACGAGCTTGTTGCAGAGATGTGAAAGCGTGAGATCGAGCAATACGTACGAAGAAGATCGACAATGAACAAACAAGCAACCACAAAGACGAGATTTATAGTGGTTCGGCAAATTCACAATGTGGGAGCCTACATCCACTGGTGGAGATGATATTATTGATATAGAGATTACAGAGATGATGATTACAGAAGAGAGAAGAAGTACCCAATCCCCTTTTTACACCAGAAAGCCAACCGTAGAAGAAGACGGTTGCTTGGAGAGAAGCTCTTAGAGGCGTGAAACCCTAAGGAAAGCCCTAGGTACGTCTGTGGCTTTAGGTCTTTGAAAAACGATGTCTCTTGATGTCTCTTCGTTGCTCTTCATGCTTGGGACGAGTTGGGGAAGTTTATTTATAAGAATAGAACCGATATCCAAAGTCCCGAAGTCACTAGGTTGTTTCCCGGCCGCGTTTACGGTCCGGCAGGGACTGTATACAGTCTGTAACACGGGTTGTATTTCCAAATCAGCAACATTTACAATCCGGCGTTGGACTGTATACGGTCCAGCTGGACCGTAAATGCAAATACAGTCCAGGAAGACAATATATGGTCTGAAGTAATGATCGTAAATACACATGTAGGTGCTCGAAACGCATCCTGAAGATGTCGAGGCTTGGTGCAGACGTCTCGTTCATCAAGGAAGCTTTTCTAGAGAATTTAAGACACTCTCTCAACAAGCATCTTTCTTTGCATACTTGTATCGAGATTTGGGCAAGCTCCTATAGATCTCCCTTTTCAGTTTAATAGCCTTTTGTACTTCATCATTCCACCACCAAGTCTCTTTCTGTAGAGGCCCACAACCGTTAGACTCCCCCAAAACCTCTTTGGAAAAAAAAATTATGCAGGAGCTCATGTTATGCCACGGTGTTAACATCAGACTCCAAGTTCCAAGTTCCTATAGATCTCCCTTTTCAGTTTAATAGCCTTTTATACTTCATCATTCCACCACCAAGTCTCTTTCTGTAGAGGCCCACAACCTTTAGACTCCCCCAAAACCTCTTTGGAAAAAAAAATTATGCAGGAGCTCATGTTATGCCACGGTGTTAACATCAGACTCCAAGTTCCAAGTTCCCTCCATAATGAGTTTATCATGAAAAGTCAATTTCTTTTCTCCTTTAAGATTTCACCACTTGATCCTGCTATCTTGGTTTTTGTTATGCTTGCCTTTATTGATCTTCATGTTAATATCCAAAACCACCAACCTGTGTTGGGTCGTGAGTTCTTCGCCAGGAATCACTTTACAATCCTTGCATATATTACAATCCATTTGCCTCGTAAGGAGGTAATCAATTTGGCTACAATTGTGCCCACTCTTGAAAGTAATCTTATGAGATTCTCTTTTCTTGAAATGGGTGTTTGCCAAAATCATATCATGTGCAACTACAAAATCTAATATCCTCTCTCCATTTATGCTGCCATATCCAAAACCATCATGAACTCTGTCATATCCAGCATTGCTACTCCCCACATGGCCATGTAAATCACTCCCAATAACAATCTTCTCCTCTGTCCGTATTCCCTGCATCAATTCATCCATGTCATGATGTCATCCCAAAAATCCTTCTTAGCATCCTCGCTAAGGCCAACTTGAGGGGCATAAGCGCTAATAATGTTAAAAATATATCCCCCAAGAACAATCTTGATAGCTACGATTCTATCACCCATCTTTGTGATCTTGACAACATCATCCTTCAACATCTTATCAACAATAATATCTACGCCATTTCTATATTTATCAATACATGTATACCAGGTTTTGTATCCAATGTCTCCAATCTCTCTACAGCGTTCCCCTGTCCACTTGGTTTCATGCAAGCAAGCTACATTGACTTTTCTTCTCATCATGGTATCCACTATCTCCAACGATTTCCCTGTCAAAGAGCCAATATTCCAAGATCCAACTCCAATCCTTTTTTTGTTAGACTTGCTTCTTTACCTGCCTTCGTCGAAAATGTTTCCCTTGCACATTTTTCACTACATCTTGACAATGACGCGGCGGGACTAGCTTCTTTACCCACACTCGTCCAAGATGTGGAAACCCTTGCACATTTTTCATCACATTCGGGCGATGATGCAACGGGACTAGCTTCTTTACCCACAATCGTCCAAGATGTGGAAACTCTTATTTGTCCTTCAACACAACCGGGCGTCGTTGTGTCGAAACCCTTTGCATATTTATTACTGCACCCGGGTGTCGATGCAACGTGTCGCTAGGTAGGGACACTCCGACAAAATTTTTATAAGGATCCATGTCATAGAAAGAGTGACAGTTTTTATGGCTGGTTGTCAACCTACCACCAACCCTCCTTTACCCGGGCTTGGGACTGACTACATTTGCACAAAATGTACGAAAACATAGGCGGAGTTTTTATATCCATCCTATAAGAAATTTATATTCTGATACTCATCTTGGTTCAGTTTTACCAATTTTACTATTGCTATTTCCACTATCTTTGTTTCTAAGACTATTGTTGAAGCCCTGATACATCCTGCATGGTATCGTGCCATGGAGGTGGAAATGAATGCCCTTCATACACAACATACATGGGATTTGGTAGATGCTCCTGCTCATGTCTCTCTTGTGGGTTGTAGATGGATTTTTACTGGTAAATATCAACATGGTGGCACTGTTGAGCACCGTAAGGCTCGCCTTGTTGCTAAAGGCTATACACATACTTATGCAGTAGATTATCTTGAGACTTTTTCTCCTGTTTCATGTCTTAACTGTGTGTGTACTTGTTTTTGAGACTTTTTTAGTTGTCGCTCGTTTAATAAATGTTGACCTCTGTTCCAATTAGATGTCAAATATGTGTTCTTGTATAGAGATTTGCATGAGGAGGTGTATATAAAGCAACCTCTCAGATTTTTTGCTCAAGGGGAGTGTTCTAAAGTTTGCAGTTTAAGAAAAGCCACTTATGGACTAAAACAAAGCCCAAGAGTGTAGTTTGATAAATTAATTCAGACTCTTGGTTTCACTTTAAGCGCTCTCATTCTGATCATTCAGTGTCTGTAAAAACAACTAATTATGGGCTATTTATTCTAATTGTATATGTGGATGATATCGTCCTTTCTGGAAGTGACCATCAGGGTATTCAGAATATTTGAGTAAACACTTCATCACTAAAGATTTAGGAAAATTGTTCTATTTTCTGGGAATCGAAGTATCACATTCCTTCTCTGGAGTACGCCTATCCAAAAGCAAGTATATCCTTGATCTGTTGCAAGAAACTGACATGTTAGGCGCCAAGCCAGTGACCACACCTCTTAATCCCAACACTAATTGGGACAATGATTCTCCTCTTCATATCCTGATAGCAAACAGTATAGAAGACTTGTAGGTAAGCTCATTTGCTTAATTGTTACACAAGTGGATATTACATCAATTGTTGGATTTGTTAGTAGGTATCTTGATAAACCTCGACAATGTCAATGGGATGTGATTTGTCACATACTCATACTTAAAAAGCTCCTCCGAAAAAGGTCTTCTATACAATAAATTAGCATTGCAAGATGATTGGGTTTTTTTATTGACTATGCTGACAGTAGGGTTGATCGTAAATCTACCTCAAGTTATTGTACCTTTGTAGATGGTAATCTTGTCACTTGTAGAAGTAAGAAGCAAACTGATGTGGCTAGATCAGTGTCAAAGTTGAGTATCGAGCCATGGCTCATACTACTTGTGAGTTGATGTGGGTTGAAGGCTTTTTCAAAGAATTCAGAATCGGTGATTCTGAGCCCATACCTATGTATTGTGATAAAAAAGCTTCTATCTTCAATGCAAACAATCCCATATTACATGAGTGCACCAAGCACATTGAAGTAGATTGTCACTTCGTCAAAGAGTCTAATCAGTCCCAGTGCATATCCTCTCCATACATTGGGACTTGGGTCGGCTTCCTGACATCTTTACGAAACCCTTGCCAAAGACAAGATTTATCTTTATGGTGGACAAGTCGGGCATGTATGACATCTATGCTCCAACTTGAGGGGGGTATCAATATATTTATTTTTCTATTATTTACTTTGTTCTTTTTTTGTATCTTGTGTTTTATCCCATATTGGTGAACTTTGTAATATCTGGCATCTTCTATCCTATATAAGGAGAGGGTCTATCCTTGTTTTACTCATCCAAATAATAAAATCCATTTAGATTCCATGAAATTTTTTTTTTGGTCAAGAAAAAAAATATTATATATATGATGCTCAGTTTAGATTCCATGAAATATTATATATGATGCAGTTTAGATTTATAACTTCTTTCATTCTATCCATACTGTCAGCTACTAAATAGTATGTATGATGTCATCGATCGTGTCACTAGTTCAACCAGTTAGACCACAAGTTGAACTGGTTAATTGGGAACCCATAGCTCTAATTCAGTCCTAACAACTATGTATTGACTACATGAGCAACATCAATCATATATATCTGACCAGAAGGTAATATCCTATTCTTTCTAATTTGACTAATTTCTTCTATCTTTGCTAGGTGAATACGTAAAAAAGTTGGCATCTATATGTATCATCCCAAGCAACCTCATTTGCTTGAAGGCAAGAGTTAATTTGAAAATGGTTCAATCATATCTGATTTTTGTAATTCAACTTCACCTCCATGGCATTGAAAACAAAATTAGACTTGTCAAGGAGAATCTCCATGGCACATAGAGGTGAAGATAAATTCCAAAAACAGATGTGAATTAACCGTTGTCAAATTGACTCTTGTTTCCTTTTTAAGACGATATATATAGTCAACTAGTCTTCCATGGGTCCATGTCGAATCCCAGTTACAGCGTCAGCATCAGCCCTGATTCTTGGATGGCTGACATAACTAAGTTTCTCAAAATATCACAGTTTCGAGCATCCTTCCCCATATATGTAGTGTATTAATATTTATAAGTTATGAACATGATCAGAAGCACTTAAGCATGTTTGCAGTTGATATGTATGGCAGACTCAAATAAAACATACCCAAGGAGGCTGGAAGTTTGGCTTTTTGGTTTCAGCAGCATGTGGTGTTGCATCAGCAGGAAGAGAAGTCTGTGACTTCGAGCAGTCAGATACAAGAATGAGGAGCCGCTCACTTCCCTAAGAACAAAACATAATGGATTGTAAAACGCAGGCTAATAAAAAGCAAAAGTAAATGGTCTTAAGAATCTTGTTCGCTTTCAATACTGGATAAAGTAGCAGGAAAACCATGCCCATAACGCATCATAAGGAATAATTATAATTGGCATGCCTTAGGAAGCAATTCCCAGAGAAATTTACCACATAATCACGCCCAGATAGTCCATCAGACGTTCTTAAACAATTTAAATTAGTGTATGACATAGTATCGCCATAAAACACCCTTCACTTAATAACCAATTTAAATAAATATAATATCACTATGATATGTCACAAAACACGTCACTAATTCAAAGTGGTTTTCAGTTTTGCTCATAAGCAATTAAAGTTCAGTACATCTTTTTATCTGTATCAACAAGTAGGGCAATTGCTTTCTAGCTTTGAATCATAACTTTCAAAGATTTCTTCTTAAGATTACCAAGTCTAGTGAATAATGTCTTGTACTTGAACTCCCATCCCCCCCCCCTCACCTGTTTCTCTTACCCTTCTCCCAGTAACAATGTGGTGGGTTTGGTTAGTGAAGTATAATAGAAAATTCACCTAACTTACCCTTAACAAAATAATGTTTGCCACTTGTAGGGTTAGCTCTGTCACATTTATTGCACCAAGTGTTGCTTCCTGACTGTCGATACCAAATTCAAAACCAAGGACGGCAGTGTGCTCCAATTGCAATGCCAGAACAATTCTGAATAGACTCCATTCCAGCCACATAGTCCCTCTTGTTCACTACTCATTACAGCCGTGTACTTTACCCTTTACCCTCATGCATATGAACACTGGCTTAAGTGAATTTCATAAAGTGACAACCTCTTGTAGACAACAGCAAGCACATTCCCCTTTCCCTTTCAATTTGCACTGGTTTTGAACCACACTACGAAAAAAGCCCCTATCATTTTTTTTCATGATCAAATGCCCCTCTACTTCATGACAGGTTAACTTTGCCACCATAATACATTATCCATGTAATGTTTTACCATGATTTTTTGCAAAGTGATACAAAGCTTTCGTTTTTAACTTCTCTTTTCTTTTTTGAGGGGACAGACAACAACCAAACCAATTTTCGTTTCCTTCCCTGAGGGGGTGTAGACAGCCACAAAGGCATATTTCAGCCTGCAGGAACAGGGAGGTAAAACAATGGCTTGAGAGAGTGAAAGGGTGAAAGAAGATGCAAACAGGCATGATAACTATTTATATGACATTTTTTACCTATTTATGACAGTCCTGTGACATTTTTTACCTATTGCATGCCATGAGGTTGCATGCAGAGTCAAGTGTGGAGCCTCTTCTTATGAGACGACGAAGGCTGGAGCTGAGGACATCAGGGCGATGCAGCGGTAGATGGCTGTTGAATAATGTGAGTGCGACGACGTCGACGGATGTGGATGGCGGCTGCTTCTGGGAAGCGTGGCAACGGTGATGGTTGCTCCTACTTTTGTGGTCGGCCGCAACACTCTTACTGGTCGTCATCGGCATGCTGGTCGTTGTCGGCTTGCTGGTTGTCGCCGGCTTGTTGGATGGATTCAGCAGCGGATGGAGATCTTTGTTGGGCGATGCTTGCTGTTGGTCGCAGTAATTGCTGCTATTGTGGGTCCTGGCAGGCTGTGGCTGTGGCTGCGGCTACGATTAGTAACCGGTAACGGCTTGATGATGGTTGTTGATTGCACCGGGACGGAGATAGCCAATGTACGGAAAGAAAAATTAAATCTTTAAGAAAGAGAAGGAAAAGACATGGAGGTCGGGATGTGCCTGGCGGGGGGCGGCCTAAGCCATGGCTACGGCGGCCGCCCGCAAGCGGGGGTTCTTCCCCTCGGTTGCTCTCTGGAAAAGACGAGTGGTGGTGGCTAGGGCTGCGTACGCACCAGAAAGGAGGAGGGGGGGCAGCTAGGTTTCCCTCAGGAGCGAACGCGCTCTATTCACGCAGGAATTACTGTTCACGCCATGTACTATTCACGCCACGTACTGTTCACCGTCGGAGTTACTGTTCACGTCGCAGTTATTGTTCAACGCTCTGATACCATGTGAACAATAAGATTGTATTGAATTGAATGGGATGGATACAAGACTGGACACCCTCTCCTTTATATAGGAGAGGGGAGACGCCCTAAGACTTAGGACACGAGTAATCTAAACGGGCTGAGATACAAAAGCCCACTAACTAATTAACCTATTAACTAAATGGGCTAATATATACTCTTTAACACTCGTCATATGTTGGGAAGCCCCGGAATCCACTACCCATGTAGAGATGGATGAGAGGCAACAAGTGAAGTCCCCGGGTTACTTGCATCTGAAACTAAATTGACAGAGGCGCCAAGGGAAGCATGCTGAGTAGCTTGTAGAAGGCGACCATACTCTTTGCAGATTCTGACATCTGATTGCACATGTTTAGAACCTCCACCTGCAGATGCTCCAGATGAATTGGCAGTATAATGTGCAGCTCCAGTTGGAGGCTGACCATGCTTAGAATAGCATTTTTCTTCTAGATGTCCAAGTTTCCCACATAAAGTACATTTTGGACGATTGCCTCCAGCACCTCGTCCTCGGCCAGCACCTCGTCCCATTCCTTTGGCAGCAGTAGCAAGAGACACCTGAGTCTCAGTGTGGTGGTCTCCTGGAGTGGCGGAGAAGGATTCAAAAGATGATTGTTGAATTCGCACAAAGGCTTCTTCAAGACTTGGTAATTTGTCCGTAGCTAGAATAACGCTCCTTGCTGAGGCATACACAAGATTTAAGCCGAATAGAAACCTTGTTATCGCTAGATCATCTCGGTCCTTCATATGTTCATCAGTTGTTAGTGGCTGGTAAAAGCTGAGTTCTTGAGAAATAGACGGGATAGTACCAAAATAATCCTCATGAGAGCGACTATTTTGTTTCTCTGCAAAGAGGCGGTCATAAATTGTATACAAACGAAGAGCATTCTTCTCATCAGAAAAATGTTTCTTTGCAGCATCCCAGATTTGTTTGGTTGTAGAATAGAAAATGAATCTAGACGCAATATGAGGCTCCATCCTATTTCATAGCCATGACTTCACCAGCCCGTTGTTTTTTCGCCAAGTAGGGTAGTCTTTGTTGCCTTCATCAGGAGGCTCCGACTCAATAGTGTCAACCTTCTCACAAGATTCAAGCACAGTGTATAGCATTCATCCAAAAAAGATAATTTTGTGAGTTAAGCTTCACAGAAGTAATTTGAGATTGGTCGTTGTAGACGACTGTAGTGGAAGCAACAGGCTTGGCATCTGCCATTTTGAAAAATCAAGAAGACATTAGCAGACAGAGTGCATGACACGTCATGTCAAGGACGGAACACGTCGTGTTTGAGTAGTGCACGACGTGTTTGTATTTCCGCACGTCATGTGCGTTGACAGAAGAATACTCCAGGTGCTCAACACACCGTGTTTGATTTTTCACACGCCATGTGAGTTGCCAAAGACCTCTGACAGAGTTTTCACACGTCGTGTTGCTAGGGGACACGCCGTGTCCAGTTTCGGAGGCGTAACTTTCACAAGCTAGGACAAGTTGTGTCAGGGATGAGACACGTCGTGTCTTCCATAAACAGTGTCGTCTAAACCGGTGAGGAGAACCTCCGTCAGTTGTCCTGCTTCGTCGGCGACAGCGGATGCAACCGGAGAAGAAGGAAACGGACAGAGGGGAGGAAGAAGCAGCGGCTAGGGTTGCAGCAACCAGATATGCTTTGATACCATGTGAGAGGATTTGGGTCAAAGTGATACCCGGTTAGGGTGTGTTCTCCTTTATTATATAGAGAAAGACTATTTACATAGTAGACCCAACAGGAAAAGGAAATCGTAAAGAGATACGTAAATAAGAAAACTATTTTCTAACAAATACATTATATATCTATTGCTTACTGCAATTCAGTACATAAAGTTATACATATATTTTCTACAGTAACAATATACTATTTGGAAATTACAGTTATGTCTAAAACTATCTTGGGTGCTTTATTTGTTGTGTAGGGTGTCTAGATTAGTAGAAAATTTCTTTATAAATATATTACTTATATACAAATATGTATATTTTTCTATTAAATTATATAAGAATTTAAGTACCCGCTTGTTCAAAAAGCGCCCGCCTGGCGCTCAAGCAGTGCCTAGGGGCGTCGGCCGCCTGCAAGGGGAGGTTTTTCTCCTTTGCACTCTCTCTCTCTCTCTCTCAGGGATGGAGCGGCACAGGAAGGCATGCTCTGATACCATGTGGAAATACAATATGATGGGGAAGTCCCCTTTTGTGTAGGTTTTTCTTATCGATAGAAAGGCAGCCCCCTTTCCTATAAATAGGATAATTAGGAAGCTTACAAACTCAAGACAAACCCTAATGGGTCAAGACTCGATTTTTGCCCATATTACAAACAGATCCAACAACTTAATTAACTAATTAAATAGACTCTCTGATGTAGGACGAGCGTAGCCATTTAGATGGTTTTTTAAGTAGTTTTTATAATGTTTTATCAGTTTCCTTGCATTTTAGGGGTTATTTGATATTTTCCCAGTTTGTCTTATAAAGCATGTGGTTTAGTCCCACATTGGCTAGTTGTCTAGTGAGTCGGGTTTCAACACCTATATATAGTCTTTGTATTGCTCTTTGCAAAGGAGACTTGATGAATGAAATCTATTGATGCATATTTATTCCTTTTGATTAGTTCTTTTAGATTGGTTTAGATCTAGATAAGTAGTTTTAGATTTTATTCATTAGGAGCGTAAACTGCCCGTTTTCCTTCCCCGCGAGGAGGGCATGATGAGCCCAAGTTATGGCAGCTCCGGATGAAGGAAGAATAGGGGTATTAAGAAAAGGGATTTTCCGAGGATCTAAAACTGCAATCCCTTTTGGGGGCCAAATACCTCCGATCTCTATCTTTTTTTTTTTGGTCTCCCAAAGCGTGTGCCTCCCTTTTTTTGATTTTTTTTTTGAAAAGTTACAGAAAGAAACAAAGCAAGAAAGCTATAACAGCTAACAACAGACTAACAGCTAGCTATCTGTACAAACTAAGTAAAGCTATCTATATCTTTCTTCACTTTACTCCAAAGCTGCGAACCTGGACAGTCCAGATTTAAGAAAGTCCTTAGGTTCCTTTCAGTCCAGAGCGCATTCACAGTTAGAAGGATGCAAGTATTACTCTTCCTGTCAATAAAAGAAGGAAACTCCTGAATCGAATTCGGCACCTTAGGAATAAGATTCTCCAAAACAGCTTCCTTCCAAACTCTCTCCGCATAAACGCAAGAGACAAAAATGTGCTCCATATCTTCTGTACACTCTCTACATAACTCACATCTCGAAGCTAAGCTGAACCCTCGATTCTTCATATGATCATGTGTAAGCAGCTTCCCAAGCATCAGCCTCCACGCAAGAAACTGACATCTAGCTGGAGCTTTGGACGCCCAAGCCCATTTATACCAGCTAACAGAAACATGCTTTTCACGCATAACATTCCAGAACTCTCTAATTTTTGTAGGAGTCCCTTTATCAAGCAACAGCTTCCCTTCAAGCTTACTCACAACTGGAGTATAAGAACGAATAGAATCAACGATCCTATTCCAGTGTCTAGATCTGCTACCTTTCCAATCCCCTGCATCAACAAGGCAGCTAAACTTAGCAAACTTCCCTTTCCCCAACTTCAAAATGTCCCTCTTATCAGTAATATCATCAAGGAACATCCCTTCAGATACCCAAGGTTCTCTCCAAATAAAAGTAGATAACCCTGCTTCAACAGAGACTCTTCTTATAATCATATCCCGAATTCTAAGAATATGTCTCCACATCCAGGAAGGATTGGATGAGCATCCAACTCTCCACACAGAATCCTCCTTAAAATATCTAGCATGGATCCATCGCACCCACATAGAATCCTTCTTTTGAGCAATACTCCAGAGATTTTTAACAGAACAAGCCACACTAATATCAGCTGTATGTTTAATGCCTAACCCGCCTTCCTCTTTAGGCCTGCAGATGTCATCCCAAGCAACAGTATGTGTGGCACTTTCAAAAGAAGCTCCTCCCCATAAGAAATTACGACAGAGAGTATCAATTTCATCAGAGACAGCTTTAGTAAGAGGAAAGGAAGAAGCCCAATAAAGATGGAAGGAAGCAAGAGTAGACTTAATTAACTCCAGCCTACCCGCATAAGAAAGATGAACCCCTTTCCAACCTTCTAATCTGTGCTTAATCCTGTCAATAATGGGTGAACAAAGAGATCTCGTCAGCTTCCCTGTAAACAAAGGCAACCCCAGATATTTTAGAGGAAGCTTGCCAATCTTAATATTCAAATTCGAAGACTCAACCAGCAGCTCAGCAGTAGGATTACAAATAACAACACTTTTATCTAAACTGATGCTCAAACCAGAGACACGGCTGAACTCATCAATCACTTTACTCACACCTTTGATTGAGTTAATATCAGCTTCCGAAAAGATCACCATATCATCAGCAAAGATCGCATGTGAAACAGCAAAATCATGAGCTCCACTAATAGGCACAAGATTTCTCTTCTCAACATTATAATTCATGATACTAGTGAACCCTTCCATGGCTAACACAAATAAGTAAGGGGCGAGGGGATCCCCTTGCCTAATGCCTCTAGCTGGTTTAAAGACATCTCCAGGGCATCCATTAATCAGAACTTGCATGCTAGTAGAGTTCAAGAATAAGTCAATCCAGTGTATATAGCAAAAAGGAAAGTTCATACTAGCCAGAATCTTTTTCAAGTACGACCAATCAACAGTATCATATGCCTTCATGATATCAGCTTTGATACACATCTTAGGCGGAACTCTTGAAGATATTATTGACCACCTCATTAACAAGAAGAGTAGAATCACTAATCGACCTTCCTTTGATGAAGGTTGACTGACTAGAACTAATAAGACTAGGCATAATAGGCTGAAGTCTATTAGTAATAATCTTGGATATAATCTTATAAAGCACGTTGCATAAAGATATGGGCCTCCAATCCCTAACACAAGAAGGACTCTTCACTTTTGGAATAAGAGCAATGTGAGTTCTACTAATTTCACCAAGGATCTTCCCACTTTCAAAGAAATTGAGCACAGCCTTAGAAACATCCTCCTTGATGATAGGCCAACACACTTTAAAGAAATGGTAATTGAAACCATCAGGACCAGGGGCTTTGTCCCCATTAGAATTTTTAATAACAGAATCAATCTCCTCTTGAGTAACAATAGCACATAACGACTCAAACTGGTCTCTGGTTAATTTAGGGAAGACCCAATTATCATTCCAACCATCCTCATCCTTATAAGATTCCGAGAAGAGGTTCTTGTAGAAGCTAGTAACATGATATTTAATAACATCTTCATCGGTATTCATAACACCATCAATTATCATACTTCTCACACTGTTTCTCTGTCTTCTATTCTTGAGAGACAAATAAAAGAACTTGGAATTCCTATCTCCAAGCTTCAACCATTGAACTCTGGACTTTTGTCTAACCAGAGATTCCTCAGCATCATAGGCTTCAATAGCTAGCTTCCTTTTCTCTTTAGCAATCTGCTGCAACCCCTCATCACCAGGATTAGCATCAACCATGTTCTGAGCTCTACACGCCTCAGCTTCAAGGATCACCCTATTCTCATAGATATCTCCAACATCCTTCTTATTCCACTCACATAGGTCTTTTTTAAGCCTCCTCAGTTTTTCACAAACTCTGAACATCGGACAGCCACTAATATCCTCCTTCCAACTGTCTTTGACGACATCCAAGAAACCAGGGTAAGACGTCCAAGCATTGATAAACTTAAAAGGTGTCTTCTTCTTATAATCATTCCCATCCAGCTGAACAGAGATAATGCGATGATCACTATGAATAGAGGCAGTAATCATCCCCCAAAGACGAGGAAACGCATCAATAAGCCCTTGATTATAGAACACTCTATCTATTCTAGACATAATAAGCTTCGTGCCTTCCTGCCTATTATCCCAAGTATAGAGAGAGCCAGAGAGAGTAGCTTCAGTAAGACTAGCAGCATTAACGAAATCATTGAAGAAAGCCATGGAGCTATAAGACGGCTCAGCAGGACCATATCTATCAGCAGAAAACCTAACACAGTTGAAATCTCCAGCAATGAACCAAGGAGCTTCACCAATAGAACTATGAATACTCACAAGCTTTGCCCAGATGACATTCCTTTTAACTTCTGGATTATGCGCATAGATCGCCGTTAGAAAGAAAGAAAGCCCGTCATAGGAGATGTGACAGTGCACAAACTGATCATCGATAATCACTAGATCGATACATATATCATCTCGATTCCACATAATAACAACTCTCCCCAACGGATGAGCGTCATGATTAGAAATCCACTTCGCATGAGGCCACGCCCTATTGACAGCCTTAACGATTTTCCTTCTTCTAACTTTCGTTTCAAGCAAACAGACAATAGAAGAATCAAGCTTATAAATAGCTTCCTTCACAGCATCCTGGCGCCCGCTTTTGTTGAGCCCACGGACGTTCCAGGCCATAATCGAAAGGCTATCAACCATTTGAGATCGCAGCTGGAATCCCGCCAGCTACGGTACCTTCAGGTTCATCAAAGAACTCAAGAACACGAAAACTATTAGGGGAAACCGGAATTCCAGTAGCCTTCTGCTGCGGAATTTTTGCCGCATTCCTTGGGGGATGACCATCCCTCCTGGTAGATTTATGAGACCAAGTGCTCACAGGAGTAACAGGAACAGGTTGTCCTTGAAAAAGAGGCGTATCCGGATTAACCAGCGAACTACAAAGTTCCTTCCAGTTGAACAGAGGGTGACACCGGCGACTGTGTCACCGGAATTCCATCAAGCACTTCCGCTACCTGCACAGGAGAATTCATTGATGCCTCATTCACAGCCTGGTCGCCCTGAGGACAATCATAGAACATTTCCGCAGAGCTTTGGCAATCAGCTTTCGCCTTCTCAACCCAAACCTGCTTCCGCTTTGGAACCTGAGTAGCTTTAACACAATCTCCTTCGCCATGTCCAAAAGTGCCACAGCACTTGCACAACGTCGGGATCCATTCATACTCAATCCGCACCACATCCTTGACACCATCATCACTAATGAGTGTCATCTCTGAAGGAAACGTCGAAGTAGCAGGAATTAGAACTTGAATCCGGGCAAAATCCAACCTCTTGAGTTTCCTAGTATAGAAGTATGGCCGGAGAGGAGTTCCTACAAAGCTTCCAACCATACCAAAGACCTCTTCATCCCAAAGCTCCAAAGGCAAGTCATAGACACGAATCCACACCGGGACCTCAGTTAATTTCAGTTTATCCAAGGGCTCCCCCCTTTGCCATTTGTTCAGGATAAGCGGCTTACCCGCAACATACCAAGGGCCCCGTTCAATAGCTGTCCTCATATCTTCCGGATCTGAAAATCTGATGACAAAGTAATCGTTTCCTCTTGATAGAATCTCGATCTCCCCCTTGACTTTCCAGATCATGGATAGGTGTCGATGCAGAGTGGGCCAGTGCGGCTTCAATCCGACGACATAGCCAGCAACTGTGTTCGACCACTTAGATGCATTCCGTTCTGCAATGGATTTGGAATACCAAACAGCTCCGTCCACTACCTCCAGTTGACAAGGTTTGAGAATAGAATCATCATCCTGCTTGGTTTCGAACAGATCCTTCCACGACTTCGTTCCTGCAGCTACTGGAACCTGCTGATTCCTCCAGATCTGGTTCTTCCGTGGTTGATGAAGCGTCTGAGGATTTGGAGGCGCTGCAAGAGGACTCCCGACGGTGCTCTTTGCCGCAGCAGGTGTCGGTGGTTCGCCGGTGTCACCCTTGTCGCCCCCCCCTGATCGCCCCCGGATCGCCAGAGCTACTCGCAGCGGTCGTCATTTTCATGGTAGTTCCGATCTCTATCTCCATTACTCTCTAATATATATCTTATGAAAAAAATGATAAGAGATTCCAAAATTAGTCGAGCAATTTCTAACAATGTTAGAAACACAATTTGGAACTACCATGAAGATATTTAGATTTGATAATGCCAAGGAGTGCTGAAAAAAGGGGTCATGCCCATGTTCAATAAGAAAGGTATTATTCATCACACACCTTGTAGCTACACACCACAACAGAATGGTGTTGCAGAGCGAAAAATAGGCATCTTTGGGAGGTCACAAGAGCTCCCTTGATTCAAAGAAATGTTCCCCGAAAATTCCGGTGTGATGCAATTTTGACAACCGTCAAATTCATTAACAGGATGCCTAGCAAAAAAATTGAAGGAAAATATTTTAAAGACAGTTCTATTTGGCGACAAAAATTGTTTTACATTTACCTCCAAAAGTTTTCGGTTGTACTCACTATGTGCATAACTCGAAACCAGGGAGATCAAAATTTGATCCATGGGCTATTAGAGCCATTTTTCTTGGGTATCCCATAACAAAGAAAGAATATAAATGTACATCTCTATCAACCGGAAAATACAATATTTCCAAAAATGACACATTGCATGAGAATGTACCTTTCTTTGTGAGTATTGTTCCTCTACAGGGGGAGTCTGCAATAATATTTCCAATAGAGGAACCAATATGCCTTCCTAATATTTTCAAAGGCACAACAGAAAAGACTCATCAAGAGAAGAGGTTTGGACAAATGTATGAAAGAGGAAGGATCAGAAAAGCAATCGACATTGAGAATGTTGATGCCAATACAAATCCCAATCCTCCCAAACTAAGTCCAGAAATCGTGATGAAAGACGAGGTGGATATGTTGGTCGCTCTTAGGAAAGGAACAAGAGAATTCGCCAATCCCATCCAGAAATATGTGACCTATTCACGATTGAGTTCAAACTATAAATATTTTTTGTATGCTTTGTCAACTTTTGACATTTCCTCGGTTCCCAAGTCTGTTGATCAAGCCTTAAAAGACTCAAAGTGGGGGCATGCTATGAAGGAAGAAATAATTTCTCTGATAAAGAATTCGACATGGGATATTGTGAACATTCCTAAAGGAGCTCATCTAGTTGGATCCAAAACACAAGTAAGCACATTGTTGATGGGACTATCGACATATACAAGACCAGGTTGGTTGCAAAGAGGTTTTTCTCATAAATATGGCATCGATCACTTTGAGACCTTTTCTCATGTAGCAAAAATCAATTTCGTTAGAATTATCATTGTTATCTCTGTTCATTTCTCGTGCAAAATGCATCAGCTTGATGTTAAGAATGATTTTCTTAATCGTGACATAAATGAACAAGTCTTTAAGCAACTGCCACCTGGCTATGAACAAGCAGGAAAATGTTGCAGTATAAAGAAAGCTTTGTATGGTTTGAAACAATTTCTGAGGGCTTGGTTTGAAGACTCCGAAATTTATGAAACAGTTGGGGTTTCCAACAAGGAAATGACGATCATACATTGTTCATTCAGAAGACCTCAAATAGCACCACTCTAATGCTAGTTTATGTCGATGACATGATTATTACAAAAAGTGACAATGAAATGATGAATAAATACAACTCCTAAAGACAAGGCTAGCCAAGGAATTTGAGATAAAAAATCTGGGTGAACTAAAGTATTTCTAGGGTACAGACTACAGAGATTGCAAATTCAGCAAAAGAAGTAAATATATGTTGAAGAAAATATGTATTGGATATTCTCAAAGAAGCGGGACAAATG
The DNA here is from genome assembly GCA_963693085.1 of Alisma plantago-aquatica. NCBI lineage: Eukaryota > Viridiplantae > Streptophyta > Magnoliopsida > Alismatales > Alismataceae > Alisma > Alisma plantago-aquatica. The sequence continues at coordinate 942,574,245 of OY856414.1, read as the reverse complement.
GAATGCAAACCCGTAGGGAACCTATAGAGGAAAATCGCAAGTAAAGCTTGAAAGATGGGATTCTTATGGATGATGAAGGTAAAAACATGATCAAAGATTGGTTGGAAAACTAATATAGCTCACTTTAACTAACCTGACATTACTTATGCTTTGAATGTTGTGAGCTAATAGATGCATGCACCTACAGACATACATCTAAAAGATGTGTTATCGCATTCTAGCATAACTAAAAGGAAATCTAGGGAAGAGTCTTTTATTCACAAGAAGCAATGACTTAAATATTGAGAGCTTCACTGATGTTGAATGGGCAGGATCCCAAGATCACAAAAGGACGATTTCACGCTACTGTGTCATCTTAGGTGGAAATCTTATAATATGGAGAAGCAAGAAACAAAATGGGGTCTCTAGATCAAGCGTTGAAGCTTAATACAGAGTTGTGGCTCAAGGGGTCATTGAATTTTTTTGGTGAAGATTCTTTTACAAGACATGGTAATGTCCTCTATGTCCTATGATGTTATACTGTGATAATAAATCAACCATTTATCTAGCAAATAATTAAGTTTACCATGATTGTACGAAGCATGTAAAGGTTGACCGACATTTTATTAGAGAGAAGATTGATTCGGGAGAATTATGTCTCCCTTGTGTTAAAACGGGAGAACAAGTGGCAGATATCTTTACAAAGGGAGTCAACAAATCTTTTTTTCTGAATGTTGTAGGTAAGTTTGTCATGTTTGATCTGTATGCCCAACTTGAGGGAGTGTTAAACTTATGTCTCTCGTGTGTCTGTTGCTAAATGGATCTTGGGCTTGGATCCATATAGCCTTTAATGCCTCTATACAGTGCAACAAGTCCCCTCCCATCTTTGACATCAATAAAGTAACAACAACCCTAGACCGCTGGTGATGGCTAGGGCTTTTCCGTGGTTTTTACCTCGTCCTTGGATGGTTTTTCCAAGTTAAATCTCGTCTCTTCTCTTTCTATAGTTTTAATGGGCGCCAATGAAATGATAGCACAGATGTGATGAAATTGTATTGAAATAAATGTGATTGAAAGCTCTGATAACAACCACCCTAACTTCACTAGCCAAAAAGTAGGCCTCTTAAAAAATCTTTGATAGGTCGTAGCAAAGATCTTAGATAATTAATCTATACAGCCATGCCATTAGAAATCTATAAGAATTAAAGATATAATTACACTGAACCAAACTGTGGAATTATTCGGACAAAAAGTAGACCCCTCCCCCACACTCAAAAAAGGGACAAAAACAAAAGAAAGAAACAGAAATTGCATTGCATCAGAAACATAAATCAGAGATATATACCTTTAGGGCTCTCCAATTAGAGTAGGCACGAAATAAAGCCCAAAAAAAAGGTATATTAGGCAATGGCAAGACCTAGAATTAAACAAAGGAAGTGAGCACATGATAAGCAGTAGTTTAAAAAAAACAAATGCAAAGAAGTGAGAACCACAAACAGAAAGATCACAATATAAAGCTTTAAAGCCACAGTCACTTTACAGGAGTAAATAATTTTAACAAAATGTTACAAATTTACATTAAAAAATAATTTTGGCCCAAGTTTAAACTAAGATGTGATGCGTTCCCAAGCATATTAGTTAGGATCAGTTACCTTTATAAAATCCATAGTGAACCCACACAATGCCCAACTAAATGTTGCAGTTACCAACCTTCCAATATAACACCCAAGTGATTGCTTGAACATTAGTACGTTACTTTTCCTCAATTTAATACATAACTATGCACATAGGTCAAGTTTTCCACCAAAATGCATTTCTAAAACTAGTGCAAGATGGAGCAAGAATTTTTAGCTAATGTTGGCTCTATCACTGCACTATTGCTCCATGAGCTGGAAATACTAGCTATGCTAAATCTTTAGAGCTCTTAATTACTTAAGGTGCAAGACTCCATCCCCTCACTCTCAAGCCATGGATAGTTTATCCAACTCTGCACGGAATGTCCGTGGTCATAATAGACCTAGACATCAAGAAAAAGTATTAAAAAGGCAGAACTCGAATACCTTGTTAGTGGAGTAAAAAGTCAGAAGAAGAAAAAAAAAAGAAAATACACGCTTTGGACAGATTTAGCCTATGACTAAGTGGTCGACTAACCATGATTATCACCCATTGGAAAGTATTATGGTTTGTTGGAAACCCAGATATCGTCATGATTATCAAGCTATGTCGTGCTTCGGCTTGCCTGCGCAGCTAGGCCCATTGCTTGTTCTTTATTTCTGGGTTTTTTTGGAACTAGTATTGTCGTCGTCAGCTAAGCCTTAGTCCCAACCATACTTGTCAAGGCAACAAGGCACCAGGCTCAGCGCTTGCACCTAGACGGCTTTAAGAAAATTAATTTTTTTTACAATTTACCTATACGTATACATGTCTCATGATTTTTATAACATCCCCCCCTTCATAGATATGTGAATACACCTAAGTCGGTACATGTGTTATTATTTTTGCAACATTTTCCCCATCATATATACATATATTATATTTCATATATATATATTTGGAGGGGGGGGGGTAAATCCATAAAGTTATGGTTAATCTACTGATATACATATGTTTTACTGGAAGAGAACATATTGTATTGTTTTATACATGGATATACATATTAAACACAGCAAAACTTGGATAAATACAATTTTATTATTATTGACATATGTTGTGGTAATATGGGTATTTGAGGTTCCATTCATATACGATACATACATTTATATAAGTTCTGTAATCCACTATATATCATTTAAGACTTGAGCAAGGAATTAATGATAGCGGTGCTTTACATAGCATCAGTAGATAGTGTTCATTTCAGTAGATAATATTCATTACTTAGGGTTATTTTCAGCTTATACATACATTTTACAGTTAATATGGCTGCTTGAAGTTTCTACAATAAGCAATAAGGGATTTAGTAACATGATATTTATATTGCAATTGGATGGCTATTCAGAGGAAGAAAATGCCTGCCAAAGTAGTGGCACCCGAATGGTAAAGTTGAAGTTGTATGACCGAGGGATCACAAGTTGGAACCCCCCTGGCGACGAACGAATGAATCGCCAAAAAAGAGGAAGAAAATGCCTCAACATTAAAATCAGATTTCTAGCAACTACCTAGAAAAATAGTAAAATACATATCAAAAGTATTAAGTCCAGATAATAATGATATTGTACAACAAACATAGGTACATAAACTTAATTTGATTACTAGAACTGTTAATATGTGTATATAGGGACCTACTTGTAAGTGTGATAAAAGTCAGGGACCTATGTGTAAAGTCTCTTGTATGTAAATATAGAAGCACCCCAACCAGCACCCCAACAGTGAGAATGGGTTGAGGGCTAGGAAGCACAGACACTTCTAGACAGCCCTCGTATCCGTGTCGGACACGTTTTGGACGCGGACACTTCCTGGACACGGCTGGGATGTGTCCATTTCATGTTGGTCTTTTTCTACACCCCGAACACAGTTGGACACTGCCCACACACTTCTTGGAAAGTTCACTGCAGTGTTGCTGCTGCAATCTATCCTATTTCAGAGTGCAAATGTTCAACATACAGCTACTGTTTATGTCTTATTACTGAGAAAATGTTTCATAGAGCTGAGATCTAATCACAATTACAAACAAATCTGTTGAAAAAAATCAATATGTAAAGTCTATGCTGAATCAGATACTATGAAAGTATGAATCAAGTTATAGTCTAATAAGTTGGTTAAATGAGTAATACAAACTCATGTATATTCTCTAATCTACTATATTTACAAAAAGCACACGTTTAGTTTTCTACTTCATATTAATTATACTACACATGAGGACACCTCTTTATGCATTAGGATTATACATACATAGATACACTAATCTGGATAAATTTTAAGATAAATTCCAGTTCATACATCATACACCCACATATATGTATATTTTAAAAAATATTTCCCACTCATCCAATGTTGTGCCCGTGTCGTACATTTTAGAAATTTAGCGTGTCCCATGTCTGTATCCGTGTCAGTGTCCGTGTCTAGAAATGTGTCTGTGCTTCCTTGGTTGAGGGGCTCTCCCACCTTCTTTTAGCATTCACATGGTATCAGAGCTACAGGGAAAACCCTAGGAGAGCTGTCAATCTCTCCAAAGTAGTCTTAGTAAGTTGTCATCAACATCTTGAGGTATGCAAGCATCAGGGAATGATGACAACTGCAAGTTTTCCATTCGTTGCTACAGTACCGTACTGTAGCACGACGACCGTTATGGTGGCTGTTGCTCCCTCTCTGGTTGAACTTGGGTTCTACCCTTTTGGAAAGTCCTTCCTCTTGGTCCTAGCTGCCCTACGGTGCTTGTGGCTAGCTGCTACGTCCCTATTTCTTCTCCAAATCAACATCGCATTCAGCTGCTGTCAACAGCCTTTTATTGCAGCATGAAGTTTGGCTTCCAACAAAGGGTTTAAGGCATGTTTTCCTCCCTCAAATCTGGTCAAAGAGGGGTGTCCCTGAACCTACTACCTTGCCCTAGAAGGTCACGGGCATAGGTAATCCAAGGAGGGAGCTTTCGTCATTCTCCCAAGCTACTTTAGCCGCGGAGCACTGTAGCACAATTGCTATAAAGTTTGTGAAAGTTTGTTTTTAACGCTAAAAGGTCTGGTTTCAAAGTTCATAGTTTCCACAAAGTGTGCAAATATCTAATTTCAAGATCTTTATTGTCCCTTAGTGAAGAAAAAGTCTGATTTCTTGAAGAGAAAAGTCCGATTTCTTGAAGAAAAAGTCTGAATCTTTGCTAGAGTCTGATTTGTTGTACCCTTGTCTGCTTTTTCCCTATCTGATTAATCGGTTGGGTGCAATTTTGATCAACATGGCTCATAAAGAATTCGCAGTTCACCAATCCACTACGACAATCCAAGAAGAGTTACATGGATTCCATGTAAAACCCACCAATATGGCTGTTGTTGATGATACTCTGATACTCTAGAGCAGACTACATACCATATGTCTGTCTAAAGAAGAATATGCTCAATTGATGCTTCTTCGAGCTTCAAAGCAGGCAACGACTTCAGTCTCCAGTGCACAAAGATCTGATTTGTCAGCATGCAATTCACAGGCATCCAAGGCATTTACCTCCAAGTCAGACAGGGTCCTTGATTCTAGTGCAACTGATCACATCACCGGAGTATCAGAGATGTTCACCACCTACAACCATAAGCTCAACCTATTGGGTGCCACCCTTGCAGATGGCTTTGTTGCCTTTGTTAAGGGAATAGGAACAGTGTCACCAACTCCACATGTATCCCTACCATCTACATTGTTCATTCCCCATTTTCCCTTTAATTTGTTATCAATTAGCAAATTAACTCGTCCTCTTTAAGCCTCTGTTACTTTCTTACCAGATACTTGTCTTATACAGGACTTGAAGACAGGGAAGAAAATTGGCGAAGGATATGAACTGGCAGGACTATACTACTTGCAGCAGCTTTCCACAGCATGGTCGTCTTAGTCGTGCGTATGTAGAAAAGCTCAAGGTTTTGGTTCCAGGTTTGTCCAACCTAGAGAGTTTGCAATGTGAATCATGTCAATTTGAGAAACATACAACAAGGTCTGTCTTTAGGTTTAGGGAGAGTCAAAGAACGTCATGTCACATCTAAACTTGGATTTTGATATTTTGTCATTTTCGTCAATGATTATTCTTATGCTATATGGCTTTATTTGATGGAGCGATATGAACTTTTGTCCATATTCAAGTCTTTTTGTCCAGAAGTGGAAACCTAGTTCAAAAAGAAAATTTCTACTCCTCGTTCTAATCATAATCACAATATACTCCGACTTTTTGAGAAAGCCGCGTTTAAAACGCAAACTTTTTCCTAGACGTATGGAACTCCCAAATAAATCCCAATTCCCGAATATTACGTATTATTCTCGTATTTTTCGCGAATCAATCATGTTTAATGTTTTTTTCCGTTTTATACGTTCCTTTCCCGTATTATACTGATTAAGACTAACTCAGTTTGAGTGTATATATGTGTGGGCATGTATGTAATATATGTATATGTATATGTAAGTAATAGTTATAGATATATGTATGCGATATATATGTACAGAACATATATATACATACATCTGTATGCAATATATGTATATATCCTCCGATTTTTTCCCGACTTTTTCACGAATAGTCGACCATACTTTTATCGTACGTTGACCGCTTGTCACCAGATTTTCCCGCATAATTGTCAAATTCCGAACTTTTCAACTCAACTGAACGTATGCCGAACACTGAATCTGTGACTATGGCTCCAACAATGCTAGAGAATACTTCAGTCATGACTTCATCCATTCCACCTCCACAAATGGCATCATACACCAATCATCTTGTCCACATACTCCACAACAAAATGGAGTCATTGAGGGAAATCTGTCATATTGTTGAGATTGCTCGCACTCTTGTCCTTTATATGCATGTTCCTAGAGAATTTTGGGGGGATGAAGTTCTCACAACCACCTACCACATCAACTGTATGTCATCATTCGTTCTTCAAAACTGCAAACATGTTCAAATCCTTCATCCTATAAAGCCATTGTACAATGTTCCACCTAGAGTGTTTGGATGTGTTTGTTTTGTCCATTGTCTTGATCCACATATGGATAAATTGAGTCCAAAGTCCGTCAAATGTGTTTTCTTAGGTTATTCTCGAGTTCAAAAGGGGTACAAGTGCTACAGTCCTACCTTACATCACTTCTTTGTATCTGCAGATGTCACCTTCTTTGAAGACACATCCTATTTTGATGATAGTTCTCCAGTGACACCCGTAATTACGGAGGAACTCTTGCCTCTTCCCATCATTGTCAAGTCTCCTATTTTTGAGTCCCCTAGCGATGATAGTTCTCGTGCATAGCCACAAATTTGGTATTCGGGATACGTTCGGTTGAGTTGAAAAGTTTAGAATTCGGCAATTATGCAGGAAAATCATGTAAAAAGCGGTCAACGTACGGTAAAAGTACGATCAACTATTAGGGAAAAAGTCGAGAAAAAAGCGGAGGATATATGCATATATTGCATACTTATGTACGTACATATATGTTTTGCACATATATATGTACATATATATTGCATACGTATATCTATAACTATTACTTACATATACATATATTACATACATACACACACATATATGCATGTACATACACAGTGACATGTATAAACTCAAACTAAGTTAGAGTCTTAATCAGTATAATACGGGAAAAGAATGTATAAAACGGGAAAAAAATCAAAAGTGATTTTCGCAAAAAATACGGGAATAATACATTAATACGTAATATTCGGGAATTGAGATTTATTCGGCAGTTTCATACGTCTAGGGAAAAATTCACGTTTTAAACGCGACTTTTTCAAAAAGTCGAAGTATATTGTGACTATGTTCTCGCAATGTTATTCCACCCAGCCCAGCTAGACCACCAGTCGCTAAGGTTTACACTCGTCGTACAGGTACAAGTGGGCAGTCTGGTTCTGGCATCAATGCAGGTGGTACATTCGGTCCTACTAGTTCAACTCCTTCTCCAGAGGCTTCCTTGTCAGAAGGTCAAGTAGAGACAATTCCTCCATTTTTTCAACATAATCTTCCTATTGCACTGAGTAAAGGCATCAGATCATGCACACTTAAAAAAATTCAACATCATATTTCTAACTTTGTTTCATATAGCCACATCTCACCTGCATATCATGCTTTTATTTCCTCTATGTCATTTGTCTATATACCTCCGTCTGTTTCTATTGCACTTGATCACCCACATTAGCGTCATGTTATAGATGAGGAGATGTTAGCTCTTAACTAGGGCAAGACATGGTCTCTTGTTTCACGCTCGCATGGCAAGCCTGTTGTTGGATGTTGTTGGGTTTACATTGTTGGGTGCAGATAGTTGTGTTGATCGACTCAAGGCGTGTTTGGTAGCCAAGGGCTATACTTAGATCTATGGTGAGGATTACTCAGAGACCCTCTCTAGTGGCAAAAATGACATCTATTCACATTTTCTTGTCTCTAGCTGCTATTAACTCTTGGCCTCTACACCAGCTTGATATTAAAAATGCATTCCTTCATGGTGATTTAGATGAGGAGATTTATATGGAGCAACCACCAGGGTTTGTTGCTCAGGGGGAGTGAGATCTAGTATGTCGTCTTCATAAGTCCCTCTAAGTCTAAAGCAGACACCTCGTGCCTAGTTTGACAGATTCAGTAGTGCTCTTTCAGAGTTTGGTCTCCAGAGATGTACTATGGATCACTCATTCTTCCACAGACAATAGAGTTCTAGGAGCATTTTTCTAGTGGTATATGTTGATGATATTGTGATTAGTGGTGATGACATGCATGGCATTGCACAGTTAAGATATTTTTACAAGGCCAATTTCTGACAAAGGACTTGGGTAGTCTCAAATATTTTCTAGGGATTAAAGTTGCCAAGTCCAAGTTTGGGATAGTTATCTCACAAAGAAAATATGTCTTAGATCTTCTCACTGAGACAGGGATGTTGGGTACCAAACCTGTTGATACTCCAATGAATCCTAAAGTCAAATTGTCCATGGAGCAGAGGGAGTTACTTGATGATCCATGGAGATTTAGACAACTTGTTGGGAAGTTAATCTTTTTTACTATCACTCGGTTCAACATTGCCTTTGCTACTAGTGTTGTTAGTCGGTTCATGGATAAGCCATGAATAGGTCATATGGAGGTTGTGATGCGCATTCTGAGGTTTCTAAAGAAGTCTCTGGGCAAAGGGCTTCTATATGAAAATCATGGACAACTACAGGTTCAGGGTTTCTCAGATGTTGATTGGGTTGGATCTAGTATTGACAGAAGGCCTATTTCTGGCTATTGTGTATTTGTAGGAGGAAACTTGGTGTCATGGAAAAGCAAAAAGCATAATGTAGTTGCAAGATCTAGTGCAGAATCAGAGTATAGACTTATGGTCGTAGCAACATGTGAGTTGTTATGGGTACGTCACTTGCTAGAGGAGCTTGGCTTTATTCAAAAAACTCCCATTGACTTGAAGTGTGACAACCAAGTTGTTGCCCACATTGCCCAAAATCTTGTCTTTCATGAGAGAAGCAAACATATTGAAGTCGATTGTCATTTTATGCGAGAAAAGAATCAACAAAATTTGATTCAGTTGTCACCAGTCAAATCAGAAAATCAGTTAGCTGATTTGTTTACAAAGTCCCTAAATGATTGTCTTGGCTTTATTCAAAAAACTCCCATTGACTTGAGGTGTGACAACCAAGTTGTTGCCCACATTGCCCAAAATCTTGTCTTTCATGAGAGAAGCAAACATATTGAAGTCGATTGTCATTTTATGCGAGAAAAGAATCAACAAAATTTGATTCAGTTGTCACCAGTCAAATCAGAAAATCAGTTAGCTGATTTGTTTACAAAGTCCCTAAATGATTGTCAGGTTCAATGCTTATGTAACAAGCTGGGTACATATGATATATATCTTCCAGCTTGGGGGGGGTGTTAATATGTGCTTAGGGACCTACTTGTAAGTGTGATAAAAGTCAGGGACCTGTGTGCATAGTCTCTTGTATGTAAATATAGAAGCACCCCAACCGTGAGAATGGGTTGAGGGATTCTCCCATCTTCTTTTTAAATTCACAAGAACATGTGTATGTCAAATAAATACATGTATACCTTCAAAAAAATACATGTACATAGGGTCAGGGGTTCATAAAAAACTTTAAGGCGGCATTTTAGTCAAGGCATGGGTGCTTTACTGTCTAGGCGCACACCTTAACAGGTATTGTCCCAAGTACCAACCACGTTGCAGTCAGCTCTATGGAACCTTTCCAATTTAACTATATTTTTTGTCATATTCTCATTAGCAAGCAGCAACCAATCTCTCATTAAATATTTTCCCCAAGTTAATAAAACTCTTCTTCTTTTGCTCTGTCTAATAGCACCCGTTTCTTCAATACTTGTTAAGGCGCGTGTTTAGGAATCAAAGCGCAAAAGGGTTAGGTGGGCCCTAATGGGCCTAACCAGCACCGGGACTTATGTGCAGCCTAGGGTCCTATTGAGTGATTGACGGTAATTAATGCTCACTTTTACGGTTCTACAGACCGTTTAGAGTATTTATTTTTTTCCTTGTTAGGTATCTAAATTTTTCAATATAATTAGAAATTGAGTCTAATGTTAACTCTATATGGCAAAGTATGAACTCCTGCATAACAAAAATTGCTAAAGAGGTTTTGGGAGAGTCTAAAGGGTGTGAGCCTCTATAGAAAGAGACTTGGCGGTGAATGATGAAGTACAAACAGCTTTTAAACTCAAAAGGGAGATCTATAGGAACTTGCCTAATTCTAGAGATGATGTAACTTCTCAGAGATACAAAAAAGTAAAGAAAGATGCTAAGAAGGCAGTTCAAGAGGCAAGGTCCATATACATTGATAAGATATATAAGAAGTTGGACACTAGAGAAGGGGAGAAAGATATTTATAAAATGGCTCGTCTAAGAGAAAGGAAAGGAAGAGACTTGACTCAAGTAAAAGGCATCAAGAATGAAGATGGTAGAATGTTGGTAAAGGATGTTGATATAAAGAACCAGTGGAGAAACTACTTCCACGGGTTGTGAACGCAAAACGGGGCAACACCCTGAGTGTACCTACCACCACAAGTTCATCCACTCTAATTTGTCAGTACAAGCACGGATACCATCCACGCTATGGTCGTGGTCATGGTTGGGGCACACCCATCTAGCTCAAACTCCACATGCTCAAACAACTGCTACACCCGGTGCAAATAACAGTGAGTTCTTCTCATGTCTCGCTCACTACAAAAGAGCGTGATTGTCTCCTTCAGGCCTCATAGCAAGTTGGTGCCCCCCCCCACACACATTCAATCAGGCCCTCCTGTATACCTGGCATAGTTTGACAGGCAGATGATCAGTAACTTCCCAATGTTTCCTCAATCAGCTCCATCCTAAGTCCACCTTACAAGTGCCCACCACATTACAAAAGAGCATGATTGTCTCCTTCAGGCCTCATAGCAAGTTGGTGATCCCCACCCCCACACACCCTCAATCAGGCCTTCCTGCATACCTAGCATAGTTTGACTGGCATATAAGCAACTCCCCAGTGTTTCCTTAGTGGGCTCCATCCAAAGTCCACCTTACAACTGCCCACCAAGGTAATGTTGGGTCCTCCATGCTTGCTACAAATTCCTATTAGATTTAGGGGAATCAAATGGATTGATGATTAGCAGGAGCAAAACTGAGTATATGCATTGCAATTTCAGCAAATCCCGCAATATGAATGATGGAGCCAAGCTGGACGGAGTAAATATACCAAAATGTGATAAATTTTGTTACTTGGGTTCTATTATTCAAATAGATAGGGATGTCTAAAATGATGTTTGTCACAGGATCACTGCAGGATGGTTGAAATGGAGGAGTGCAACTGGAGTATTATATGATCGAAAGATCCCTCTCAGGTTAAAAAGTAAATTTTATATAACAACTATACGACCAGCCATGCTCTATGGGAGTGAATGTTGGGCGGTGAAGAAACAAGGTCTCAACAAGATGAACATGGTTGAAATGCACATGCTGAGATGGATGTGTGGGAAGACAAGAAAAGATCGCTTGAGAAATGATTATATCAGGAATAAAGTGGGGGTGGCGAGCATTGAGGACAAGTTGCGGGAGGGCCGACTCAGATGGTACGGACATGTGCAGCGCAAACCGACTAATGCGCCTATACGAAGCAATGTTATTGAGTCAAGCACAATAAATAGAAGAAGAGGAAGACCTAAATTAACATGGGATGAGCTTATAAAGAGAGATTTTGAATCTCTACATCTCAACCAGAATATGGCCCATGATAGAGCTGAATGGAAACGAAGGATCCATGTAGCCAACCCCAACATAGTTGGGACTGAGGCTTAGATGATGATGATGATTTAGGACTCTAGTGCTATCCAACATATGAGTGGGTATAAAAAATTGACTTACCACCTCTACATCCCATATTCCTCAGCCTTATGTTACATTAGCTAATAGATCCATACAAACTATGGGAAATCCCACTCCTTCTCACTTCTCTCCACCGTTAGTCTATCTTTTATCCATTATGTTCATAACTTCCCTTGCATGTGTTTTGTTGCTAAATTGATCAATTGCTTAGAATGTAATATAACGTCTAGGCCTACTAGTTTTGTCTTACAAAATTTGAGTTTGATCATGATTGGATGGGGAGCTTGTTGTGGTGATCTCCTACTCTTTCTATGCACGTACACTGCCTTCATCACCAATAGACCATTACAATAATATCTTTGTTTTAATCATCTCTCTTTCAAAAATTAAAAGATTTCTATCCTTATGTATTTTCCCTTTCTTTGTTATAATGTGAGACCTGTCAATTGGCAAACAACACCCTATGTCGTTTTCTACCCATACCCATGAAACAATATATAAAACCTATTGGATTAATACATAGTCATGAATATGACACATCGAATGCCTTGTTACAATGGTTATAAATATTTCTTGACTTGTATTGACAACATTTGTCAAATGACATGGCTTTCTTTGCTGGAAAATAGCAGATTGTTTTCCCCTTATTTAAACTTCTCATAAAATGTCTTTTATCAAGACTTTGAACTAATAATGCCTTTAAATTTATTCAAAATGTGGTTTCCTCATTTTTTCGTGGAGCACATATGATCCATCAGAGTTCATGTGTTCATACCCACAATAAAACACAATTGTATCGTAAATAAGCTACCATCTTCTCGACATTACTCGCTCTTCGCCTAGTCATGCTAGCTTACCAGAAACGTTCTAGTCTAGGGCTATTTAGCGGGATTTTTCTATCAATTGTCAATCGTTGTTTGTTTAAACCCTTTTCCCTCTCACCTCCAGTTTTACGATGTGTCACTTTTGTGCATGCAAAGGTCAATAAGCTTTCCCCCCGAGCAAATAAAAGTCGCCCTCTTGGGCTACTCCCAAATTCAAAGGGACAAAGTTCCCCTCTTAGTGTATATGATCCATCAGAATTTATGTGCTCATACCCATAACAAAACATAACCGCGTCATCAATAACCCCGCCATCTTCTCGACATTACTCGCTCTTTGCCTAGTCATGCTAGCTTACCAAAAAAGTGTTGGACTAAGGCTATTTTAACGGCATCTTTTCTATCAATTATCAATCATCGTTTGTTTGAACCATTTTCCCTCTCACCTTGGGTTTTAGACTTTTAGGATGTGTTGCTTTTGTGCATAACTTGATGCAAAGGCCAATAAGCTCCCCCCTCCCAAGCAAATAAAAAGTTGCCCTCTTAGGCTACTCCCAAATTCAAAGGGGCTATAAACGTCTCAATCTAATTGCAAAATGCATGTATCTGTCTGAGAATATAATGTTTCATTAAGATAGTCTCTTTTTCATACCATCACAGGTCCTTTTTCTTACTCGTGCGCCCTTAAATATATTCAAAATATGATTTCCTCATTTTTCCATGGAGTATGTATGATCCATCAACGGTGATGTGCTGGTACCCACAACAAAACATAATCGCATCATGAATAAACCGCCATCTTCTAAACACTACTCGCTCTTTTGCCCGATCACGCTAACGACAAAAAATTTCGTCTGGGTTATTTAACATCTTTTCAATCGTCATTTGTTCTTAAATGGAATTTGTTCTTAAATGGAAATCTCCCTTCTTTGTCCTTCACTCCATAAACTGTTTTCCCTCTCACCTCGAGTTTTAGGATGCGTAGCTTTTACTTGATGCAAAGGCCAATAAGTTTTCCCCACGAGCAAATAAAAAGTTGGCATCTTAGGCTATTCCCAAATTAAAAGGGGCTATAAGTGCCTCAATCTAATTGCAAAATGCACATACATTTCTATTAATGTAATGCTTCATGAAGATAATCTCCTTTTCATAAAATAGATATCATGGTTCTTAGCCGCCTGAGTTTGTTTCTCTATCCCTGGACTCTGAACATGTTATATTATGTCGTCAACATGTCTCGCCACTAACACCTCCACCTCCACTGCCTCATTTCTACCCTAAGTTGCACCAACAATTGACAGTATGTAATCCTCTAGGAGGTCCTCCACCATCATCTTCTATTCCAACGAAATCTGACAAATTAGTGGCTCTTTGCAAAGGTGTTCAATCTTGCATAGTTAAGCATAGGCATGAAGTTCAGATCGGTGCGGCCCAATCTAACCCAGGTCCTGACCCAAGTAACGTGAATCCGACGAACACGGTCCGTATAATATACATGAGTGAGCCAACCTAAAAAAATTTAACTAAATTTTGATACAGGCTGAGCCAAGCCCATGGTAAACCTAGATACCTAGATCCATTGCATATACATATATATAACCACATGTTTATATATAATATGTATACTTTTAAGATACAATTGACTACAAACTTTCCAAATTGATTTTATCTGAATATCTTTGGTTGATCATTTTAATAAGGCTAAATGAACATTTTTCGATCAACAAGGGAACCCCTCCTGGGCAGGGCCGCTCACCGACCCCGATAGGGTAAACTCTTGAGGCTTGGCATGTGGTGGCAGGTCACCCACATGACGTGCCTAATCAGCATGTATTGTTGTTTGGGGAGCGCTTTGACCAAGAATCGAACTCAGGTCCTTTTGTGAGGGGACGCCCTGCTTGACCACCTATGTCACTCTCCGCATGCGGCTAAAAGAACATCTACCACAATACATGTTATATGTACACCTTTGATATTTAACATGTTTGCAATAATCTGCAACATAATCTAGCCTTCTAGATTAGATGTGTTTCAAAACCCATCTTAATTGAACATTTATGGATCATAGTTAAATAAAAAGTGCATTTTCTAATCAATGGTAAGTTGTGAAAATTTCAAAAATGGTTGGATGATTTTTAGTTCTATCTCAGCATATAAATGGATATGACTATAATTTTTAAGACATGTCTAATCAAGCCAATATTAATTTCTATGGTTGAATTTACTTAACAAGTAATAATTGTAGTAGTCTTATGGATGGTACATATGGGTCACATGTACCGACCAAGACACACTACCTAAACTACGTTAGTAAACAAGTCTACATATTTTTTAAATATCTTCCATTTAGTATGTTACCACAATTGGCCTAAACCCAACCTATAACCCAAATGTATTACACAAGCACAAGTATGCGCCGAGATTTTTAAACATTACTCAAGCCTAAACTTGGTCCACATACCACTTAAACGATATGGATTTGGACACGAACCTGCCAAACCCCATACGACTCAACTCGATGCTCATCCCTAATCAAGCATCATATTTATTATACCTATCGTGTTTCTCACATTTGTTCTTCTGCACATACTTTTGTCATCGCTCTAGACTCCACCATTATTCCCAAACATCATGAGGATGCCCTTCAAAACCTTGGTTGGAAAGTTGCAGTTGCAATGGTCGATAAGATAACGGACACTACGAGAAAATCGTACACACGACCTGGCTGATCTACCCCATGGCAAGAATATTGTTGGCTTTCGTCGGGTCTTCTTTGTTAAGCAATATTTCAATGGGTTAGAGGAGCATGTGAAGGCATGATTAATCACTGAAGGTTACACTTAGACTTTTGGATCCACTTCTTTTGCACATCCTCCTTGCTAATCAGATTGCCTCTGTCAGCATTTTGATCTTTGTAATGCTAGGTTAGCCTTTGTATCATCCAGACGTCAAGAATGACTTCCTGCACAGCAATTTAACTGAAGAATTGTATATGTAGCAACTTCATGGATTTGTCAATGAGGGGGAGTATTCTACTAAAGGGTGGACTTCTTCGCTCTCTATGAATTGAAACAACCTCCTCAGGATTAGTTCAATAAGCTTACTAACGCATGTGATTAAAGTGATCATCTAGCGACCATCTCTCTTTTCATCCCCTTTCTCCCAGGGTCACATTTTGCTCATTGTCTATGTCGGCGAATAATACATAGGGGGCTCTGAAGAAAGCTCTCCAATCAAATTTTTCAAGCTAAAATCCTAAAGAATTTTCAATATTTTATTGGTATACAAGCATTGCGATTTAAGGACGGGGTCAATCTCATCCAAAGAAGATAAGTCATGGATCTATAACATAAACAGGGATGACTAATGCAAAGCCTACTCCTATGGATTATCATACAAAGCTTCAGAACGAGAAGGAGCCTTTTCTTGGTCCTCAGAAGTAGGAATGAGTCATAGGAAAAATGTTCTACCTAATAATAACACACCCTGACATTTTCTATGTGGTTGGTGTCATTAGTCAACATATGAGCTCTCGTCTACAGTCCTACCAGAGCTGTATACATCAAATTTTGAGGTTCTTAAAAGGCGCACCTAAAAACGATCAACTCTATGAACGACCACATGAGAAGACGCTCTTCGTCATTGGATATGCAAATGCATATTGGGCAAGTTGCTCCCAAGATCAACTATCTACATTTTTTGCATCCTACTAGAAAAACATCGTGTTGCTTGGAGGAGCAAGAAGTTGTGATTTCTCCGTCAAGCATAGAAGTTGATTATAAAGCTACGGCTCATGCCTATTGTGATTTACAGTGGGTACAATCCATACATTTTTGGATTTAGGATTCTTGTCAAGCCACGGATACTCTAGATTGGAATAAACAAGTGCCCGTTTACATCACCAGCAATCCCGTTTTGCACAAGTGCACAAAGAGGACCATTTTGTCAAACCCACAAATACACTAGATTGTGACAATCAAGTTGCCATTCACATCGGCAACATCTCGTTTCACACGAGCGCACAAAAAGAGGACCATTATGTATGTGATCGTGTCAAAGCCAAGAGAGAGTCACGTTGTATGAAAAGATAGGAGATCAAGTGTTCGACAATCTTGCTAAATACTTCATCCTGCTCTATTCCAATACATGAGTAACAAGCAGGCACTACACAATGTGTACTCTACGTGGAGGAGGACAGCATGTATAATTTTTTATTTAGTTATCGGGCTACACCCACAAATCCATTGTTATTTCTTATTTCACTCAAGTGATGATCCATATATCACTTAGGGATCCATGTAGCTCCTCACTCCTATATATAAGAAACCATGTACTTAGGTATAAACCACATGGAGTCTACTTGCTCTCATTTTAATTGTTGAAACAGTATTTTTAGCCTGCTATGGACAAAATTAAATAAATTCCATGTAGCTAGCTTATCTATCTTTTATCATCAATGGCTAGAAAGGAATTACAATATTATTGAAGGAAGAATGAAATCCATAGCCACTCTTTGAAAATACATAAAATATTAGATAAACCATTTTTTTCATAAGCCTTTGTACATTTTTATCTTATTATAGTTTGTTTCCTAATGTCTTACAGCTTCCTATGCATATTTAGAGGGTACTTCCGATGCATTCGCATATGTACTTTCTTTTCAGAGAAAAAAACATAAAGAGAAGGGCACACACTTTCTCACCATATAAATGCATAGATTGTTAAATAGATAAACTCAAGGATATATCCACAAAACAAAACATCATTACTCATGGGGGCACAACAGTTAGTAGTGCCAACGTTACCGACAACCACTACACCAGTCCTATTGGGGATTACCAAAAGCCAAGCTGCCACCCACACCAATTGGTAGTAATGGCCAGAAGCATCTACAATGGAGCCAAGACTGTTTCTAGTTGTGGCTAAAAGCAGCCATAGCATTAAACAAGAAGCAACATGCATTTTTCCTAGTAAATAGCTCATCCTTGGCCAATTTTTTCATGCTTCCTCCGGGCTCCAGCCCTCTGATCCCCCTCACCCTCACTTGGACAGCTAGCCATGCCCACCGCATCTCCACTAGTATTCATACTTCACATGTGTCCAGGAGATCCACGGTACACTTGTAGATTTTTTGTGCTTCCTAGTAGTATCCACGACCAGATAGCACCGACAGCTTCGGCCCACTAAGGGACGTATATGTGCCTTCCTAGAAGTATTCACGGTCGCATTACCCAGCGATAGCCAATATTCCATAATCTCACATTGGATCAACATTTCTATAAGATTTTACATATGTGCAACTAAAACTATATACTAACTTATAAAGAGGTTGTTCAGCTTCAATGTATACTTCTGTTTTTGTTGGAACATAATTCAAACGATAGTATATTGGAATACCCATCAATGTACTTCTTGCCTAACCCTCAGCAAATGGCTCATAGTCACAAATTCAGTATCTGAAAGGATATGTTCAGTTGAGTTTAAAATTCTGAACTTGGGGAATTATGCGGGAAATTCGAGTAACAATAGTCAACATACAATAAAAATACGATGACCGGTTGAGGAAAAAGTCAGGGAAAAATTAGAGAATATACATACATTATATAAATATATAGAAATTACACACACATATATATGTATATATATCGCATATCGATAGAGAGAGAGTCGGGGGAGAATACACTCAAGTGTATAAATCATGTCTTACAATCAAGTGGTGTTTACATTTTAAGACCAATTTTCTAAGAAATCCAAACCATTGATATTCATTGTTATAACAAATATAGGCCATGTGCAACATTTGAGCTTATTTGATACCTATAAGTCACTCATCCAAGAACAACAAAATCGACATACATAACTAATTTCAGGTGCGTCATTTTTGTTATCTTTAGATGTATGACCTATACATGTCCAAATGAATTCATATTTATATTTAGGCTATTTATAAGATATTTAAGAACATCAATGATTTGGATTTTCATAAGATGTTGCATGATGAAAAATTACTTGAGTGTATTGTGTCTCTGGTACACGCGATAATTTGAGTGTATTCTAGAGTGTGTGTGTGTGTGTGTGGTGTGTGTACATACACACACACATATGCGTTGCACGAAATATGTGTATATATTGGTACATATATTTACATCTATTACATATATACATACAAATACATATATTTATATGCATATACACAGACACACACACGCACATATATACACTCATGCTAACTCGGCGTCTTAAACAGTATAAAATGAGAAAATGTGGGGAAAATCTATAAAACGGGAAAAAAATAAAACATGAATAATCAAGAATAATATGGAATAAAACATAATATTCGAGAATTGGGAGTTATTCAGCCGTTTCTTGAAGGGAAAATAGCGTTTTGGATCTGGCTTTTTCAAAAAGTTGAAGTATATTCTAACAGTGTGTCCATCTAGAGCACAGTTGATATGTACAACAATGCATGTCAAAAACACGCACTTATTGCTTATACAGAGTTGGAATTTTCTGAACAACATCCCTAGAGATAGAAGTCGTACATGTCAGTATATGTTTTCCTTATGGCAGCATTAAATTGGGCCAGACTCTTGATACATTTTTAGTAGCTTGCTTTGAATATGAATGATTTGGAGCGTCGCAGTATATGCATACCTCAAACTTTACAACATATTTTTCTTTAACCACCTAATTTATAAACAACTTAAGGTTGAGTAGTTGATATGTCTAAAATTGCTCAATCCAACACTTACCAAAACATAACACCACCCTCTTAAACAAGAGAAAGGGAAAATAAATTAAAACCATGCACCCACAGTTACCCAGTAGCCTATGATGATTCAAAGGGTTCCTTAAATCGTTGGTTGACTTATGTGCAAAGATGTACTCCACGACCTCCTTAGAGGAAACAACTTCGTTTCTGTCACGCTCCTACACACACTAGCAAGTAACCAGCACTAACCAAAAGGTTCCAAATATTCAGGGTGCCAAAATTCGATAGGACATTTTTTTGGTAGCATGAAAGTACCTTGAATTCTAAAAATAAGCTACTGTATTAGAAGACTAAGTAACTACTATCTAATTCTTACAGTGAAAATAGTAGTCAGTGGCAACATTGTAACAGCACTGTAAAAGTACTTCCGATGAACAATGGAACCCCTGCAGATGCACATCATCAGCAAGAATATAGCAACTCAAAGAGCCATGCCACTTCGCACACTCCTAAAACTAAAAGTTACCTCAAAGCAATGTGTCGTAGCCGTCTACGAACTAATCTTGGGTTGAGACTGCAAGCAATCAATGTGACCCCAAGTAAAAACAGAAACAGTCAGCTATATGAAATAGGGATAAGTATTTTTGCTCGAAACTAAAATAAGCAATATCACTGGGGTAAAATCATAATCAGATATAAAAGAAAGATTCAAGCCTGAGTTTGAATTGGACTCGAGAGTTGAAGGACAGGTAAATGTAGTGAGTACTGCTAAAAGTTTGACAAATAAAAGGACAAAGAACAGGGCAAAGGATGAATTTTCCACAAATCATTAAGAGGGTTTTACATTCTCCGGAATAACATCCACGGAATAAAAGCTAAATCAGGAAAGCAAACCTCGCAGGGTAAGTTATATCCACCTTCGTAATATCTTTTGAAATAGATTTCAAGAAGACCTCCGAGGGTTTCACCCGAGACAATAACTTCAAGCCCAAACTGCGTGCAATTTCGCTATGGTTCAGCATTAATTTGAAAATGCATAAAGTAACGAATCATTTAAGCCAGATACCTGTGGACCTTTTTCTTCATCGTTCCATCCGGCGCTTTCTCGAGATTGCACCAGGCATGATTCATCTGAGAGGGGAACAACCAGTTTCTTCTCAGAAACGCCTCATAACAGGCAAAACTAAGAGCATCTAAAAAGTATCCCGACCTTATCTGAAACGAAATCAACTACAAACTCGGTGTTGGATTTGAACGACGCTCCCTTAGAAGAGATCCTGTACCAGAGATCCTTCAGCGTAGCAGGAGCAGTCGAGGACGAGGAAGAGGATGGAAGTGAGTCGACGACGGATCTAGTGAAGCACCAGTTCCTGCCCTTAACCGGGAACACCACTACTCGAGCATTCATGATCGGAGAAACCTAAAGCCTGAGGTTGAGCGTGAAACAGTGGATCATGGTACAGCAATTGTTATATATTGTAAAATCATCTAATTAACTTCATAGCTATATGGCCATATCTGTTCTTCCCGGTGGTGTGTATGTTCGGTATATAGTATTGTATACAAGAAGATACATGGAGAGTTCCTGACTTCTACTTTTATAAATTACAAAATAGTCCTCATATTTTATCTATATCAGAAAGAGTACGAAAAAAAGAGTTTGTTAGTTTTTTGGTTATAAATCCTTCTTTTATTCTAATAAGTCCACATTTCCAAGAACACTGAAGGTTTTAGATGTAGTTTTTCATTAAATTTTATGAATTACAATTGGTCCTTCTATATTATAGTAGTTTATACGAAAGCCCATGGGAGGGATTATTGTAACTTTTGTCTAAATTTTTAGTTACAAATTGGCCTCATATTATTTATATTATATAAGAAATCTTGTGGGTTTCTCTTTAATTCTTTTTCTTCCATTTTTTTTTCATATTATATAAGAAAGTCAGTGGAGGGTAATTTTCTCTTCCATTCTCTTTACTTCTATTTTTTTCTAAATTACAAAATAGTCATGTTATTCTATTTATGATGTACAGGAAAGGGTGTAGGAAGTGTTGTTTGTGACTTTTGTATATATTTAGTTATACCTTAGTCCTTAGTTTTACTAAGGCGCCTTTTCAAGAACAAAAATGGATTTGGATGCAGTTTTTATCTATTTTTTTAAACTACAAATAAGTCATTTATATTCCAGTTAGGTTAATATTAAAGTTCAAAGGAAGGGTTCGATGCAACTTTTACCTAAGTTTTAAATTACATATTGGTCTTGCCTTATTACTATATAAGAAATCCTTTGGAGGGGTTTCTCTGTAGTCCTTTCTTCCATGTTTTGAAAATTATAAAATAGTAATATGTTATTTTATACCATATAGGAAAAAGTGTAGGAGGTATTATATGCAATGATTCTGATAAATTTAGATGCAGCTTTTTATTATTATAAGGCACATGTGCAAGAGCAAAAAAGGATTTGAGTGTTTTTTTTCATTTAATTGTTTGAATTATAAATTGGTCTTTATGCTTACTAATAAGGCTACGTGAAAGGTCATATGATGAGTTAAATGAAATGTTTACCTAAGTTTTACTAGTTACATGGTGTCTTTGTCTTTCTATACATGAAAGATCGTAGGAAGGGTTGCATGTATAAGTTTCCTGAATTACAATTTGGGCTTTGTGTACTCTAATATATTGTGTGCACAATCTCATTGGGGGGTGACTGGTAGTACTCTAATATATTGTGTGTACAATCTCATTGGGGGATGACTCCTACCAGTATTTGCACTTGTGTCGTCTTTTAATTGATATGGTTGGGAGTGTGATACAACCAAGATTGAAGGAGGTGGAGGATGTGGTCACATTGATGTACCATCGAGTGGGGTATGTGTGGTGGCGTTGTCAACACCAGTATATATTTATTATTACTTTTTTCACTTACTTCTCTTTTTGATGATCTTCTTCTTCTTTCTTCGCACTATGTATCATACGACATTAGTTGAAATAAGTTTAAAACTCCCCCATACATCTTATGCAAATATAGTTGATCCTAAACCCGAGTTGAGGAGAAGGGTTGGTGATAGGTTGACAACCAGCCATAAAACTTTGTCACTCTTTTATGACATGGATCATTATGAGTATTTCTTTGGAGCATCCCTACCTTGAGGCACATTGCATCTGCACATGGTGTAATGATAAATATGCAAGGGGTTTCAACACAACATGTCCAGTTGTGTTGAAGTGCATGCAAGGGTTTCCACTCTTGGATGGGTGTGGCTAAAGAAGCTAGTCCCACTGCATCATTTCCCGAATGTAGTGAAAACTGTGCAAGGAGAACATTTTTTTAGAGGCTTATAAATAAACAAGTTGAAAAAAAAGGATTCAAGTTGGATGTTGAAATATCATTTCTTTGACATGAAAGTCTTTAGAGATAGTGGATACCATGGTTAGAAGAAAAGTCAATATAGTTCTCTACTGAAAGCGAATTGGACAGGGTAATAGTGCAAATAGATTGGTGATGTGTATGCTGAGATGGATGTGTGGAAAGATAAGAAAAGATTGCTTGACAAATGACTATATCACAAACAAAGTGGGGGTGGCAAGTATTGAGGACAAATTGCACGAGGGTCGTCTGAGATGGTATAGACATGTGCAATGCAAATTGACTAACGTGCCTATACGGAACAATGCTATCAGGTCAAGCAAAATTAAAAGAAGAAGAGGCAAACTTAAATTAACCTAGGAAGAGCTTATAAAGAGAGATTTTGAATCCCTACATCTTGATCAAAATATGACCCATAACATAGTTGACTAGAACATGGTTAGGATTCATGCTTAGATGATGAAATAAGTTTTAGTAGTCATTTCATTTCTACCTAACTTACTCACAATGTAATTATTTATTAAACCAAATCTTATTAAAATAGTTAAAATAGTATTCAAAGTAATCTTATATTATCAAACATGTAATGCACAAGATATACTTATAGATGAAAGTGCATTCTAAGCACATAGGAACATAGTTGAGTTGTTGTAATATGTCAAAATCATGCATAGATGACATATCAAATTTAAGATGTTTATAACTTCAGAATGCTTTATATTTTTCTCCATTATATTGAAATGCATATTTTTCAAAAAAAATAAACACATGAGGTGCCAATGAAGCTCATTCACGAGGAGGCATTTCACCTAGAAGCAAGATTGTGTTAAGCCACTCATATGTGAGGGTATTTTGGACTATATATAGAATTATATTCTCAGCATGCAAGATGATTGTAAGGAGGTGAGATCACACCTTACTAAAATTTAACGGAAAATACACAACATCCATCTATTTTTCAAATAACTTAGACAATGAAGGATGCATGCATAATAATTACATTTAAATAAGCATGATTCAGAGACAAAAATGTCAACAACAGCAACAGAAAGAAAAGACTAAGTTATTACATGGATTTGATCTAAGTTCACTGCATGAGTTTCATGAAACAAATTAGAAAAGGAAACTACAAGATCTAGTAGTAGCAACCTAGACATCTCAGCAAAGTCTTCATGAATCTACTCTTGGGCAGGTCCTCCTTGGTCTTGTTCCACTCCTTGTCCTAGACCTGGGTGATTGGGATCACCCAGCAAGATAATAAAACAAGGTATTTGTCAAATAAGGAACAAGATCAAGATAAGAACAACAAAGGAAAAGTTTGGGTAAGAATATGGAGAATCAAAAGTATGAGGCACATAACAAATAAGATTCTTGCCATAACAAATAATAAGAAAGCAACGTGCATGATTAATTATATGACTAAATTAACTAAGTAGGGTTGAGTCACCTACCAAACCTCAACTAATAGGTGAGGGGAGAGTAACAAATTCATAGTCACCTACAAAATATTTATATATGGGGGAGAGTAAACACAGTCCCCATGTCAAAATAACACATGCCCAACTATGGGTGGTTGTACATAAGTACCACTACATTAGCTAATAAGTTAAATAAATCATCATGCTAAAAGAGATCATATGGCAAGTTTAAATAAAATAATTATTGCAGATGGAAAGACCCAAGTAAATATTGAAGTAATTATGCCAAAAAGAGAAATAATAGGAACATGGGCTTTAGTCCATGCCTCATTAGGAAATTAGAGTTTAGTTATCAAAAATACTCAACTTAAGGGATAAGATGCACATACCTCAATTCAGAGTCCTAATTATCACTTTTCACCAACTTAGAAGATTCCAAGATCACCTTTGCCTAATTTCAAGTTATTCACATGTATTAGGGTTTTATAATGCATATGTGTAAAGAAACCCTAATTTTATACCTTTTTAGAAAACCTTGGATTTTTTGTCACAAAACCTAAGCTAATTGATTCCTTAAGTTTTTCTAATCAATTAAACATATATATTTGCTTTATTTGGAGATTATATGAATTAGTTACAATTTTTAGAGATTTTTAAATAGTTTATTAGATTCTCAAAAATCAACCATAAAAAATGTTGAAATCGAACTCTAGGATTATTTTTATTAGAAAGGTCACATTTTTTCAATTCCAGAATATATTTTTAGAGAATTCTTGGACAAAGAAGTAATTAGATATGATTTTGCACGTTTTGCCGATCAGAAAACTAAAAAAATCCACATAGTCAGAGAAATTGTGAGAGAGAGGAAGATGTTGGTATGTATGCCTAGAGAGCTAATCATATGATGATGGAAGTGTGGCATTGGATACCTGATTTGATAATAGTAAAAGGGAATTCTGTCTATTATGTTTGTGTCAGTCATGAGATGATGACACAAACATAAGTAGATGTCTAAAGAATGATATTACTCAATGGCATATGTTTTCAAGTACATGACTTGAATAATGAGATCATATAGATGTTAAGCATATACATATACATTCTTGTTATGTCCCTAGTCAGATATTACTATAGAAGCAAAATAGACAACAATAATACATAAGACTAGAGTGAGTGTTGATTGATGACAGAATATAATTAGCCATGATATATGATATCAAGTCACTCACACAGATACATATTAGAGAGAAGTGTATCGGACAAATCCACCATGAGATACATGGAGACCATGGAATGGTAGTCAAAATCATATTTCATAGTGATAGTGGTGATTGTAGTTCTTAGACCTGAATTCACTACATTCATCACAAGTTGTTCACTATACTTTGACATCATCCAACGTAATCTTGAAACAAGGGTTGCCATTGTAATGATGATTGGGTAGCTGTGACACATGGGGATTCGAGTGTGAGTGATGTAGATGGGATTTGTCCCTCCTACATGAGTTTGATATCCAAGGCCTCTTGATAAGCAAGACTGAGGAATGTACGGACGTACTCATGTGATTCAATATATGATATCTAAACTCACACGCATCTCAGAGAGTCTGGTCTAGTTCAAGGAACATAGATTGAACGTTGAGAGGATGACGATTCCATGCCTCGAAATCCGGATATCAGAGACAAAGGAACTATATGATCACGATAACAATAATCACAGATTGTAGTTTGAAGTTTTTCTCCAAATTTATGAATTACTTGGGTAGCGATGATGTGTGACTAAGCACTGCTCTTTGCTTGTGATGTCATAATTTGTTATGGACATTCACTGTAATTATGGACCTACAGGGTCACACACATTGAGAAACCCCTAACCTTGCTTAAAATATTGAACAAGCTTAATTATCACAATTTAATGCTTATAACCTTGTTATATGCTTTGGAATCATAAGATAAGCTTAAGTTTCAAATTTGGTCCAATTTGGACAATGTTTGTGCAAGTTATGCAGTTTTGCGCACATTTTGGACTTTTATGCAATTTACCCAAATCTGAGGTTTTACTTGCAATTTTCCACATGCATTATGTTCCTTAGATGTTATATTATCATTATTGAGCTTGTTGATCCATGGGGAACCTAGTTGAACCTTAGTTTGAAGGTGTTTTCTTTAAGGATATTTTAGGGTTTGCCCCTTTATGGATGAGCTACCTTTAGGAGCTATCAAGCTATGGTTTATTTGATTGGCTTGGAAACTCAAAAAATAGTGGTGAAGAATGTATCCATGAAAGGTGAGGCATTTTCTTATGTGTCTTCTTGTATTTCCTTGATATTTTAACGCCATGGACACATGGAGAGCTATTGGGACACCTCAAGTTTTTCTTTTTCTTTATCCTAAAGTTTTATATACTTGTCCTTAAGCACCCAAACAAAACCTTTAGTCCCCTATCTATTCTTATCTCTCCAAATCTCATCTTTCCCCTAGTGATAGGTGGAGGAGTTGCCCATGGAAGAAGAAGGTGTTGATCTACTCAGTGGAAGCACCTAGGGTTTTGTTTTGCTTCCTTTAGGGTTTCTAAAGCTTCGTTTTTGGTGATCTTGACCTAAACGAGTAAGTATCTCCTTCTTTCCACCATTTATTTCTCTATTCTTATTATTCGTACCTTTCTCCAGGTCGGAACTCTATTGTTCCATAGTATAAGTTGCTCTAAAACTCAAGAATCTACCTTTCTTGCTTCTTCTTCTAGGGTTTTGCTTCTTTGTGGAGAAAATTGCCTACTTGGCCGAATTCATATATGTATGTTGAGTTTTCTTACCTTCTTTGCTTGAGACTCTTTCTGTTTGGGATATGAAATACTCTCTAGAGGTGAGTTGTATAACTGTATTTACTTATATTGCTTGCTATAAGCTTATTAGCTCATGTTCTTGCTTAAAAATGGTGATTTAAGCCTTAAGAAGATAAGCTTGCTTGAGATTTCGAATTTTTATGGTGTTCCATGTTCTATTCCAGTTCTAGATGAACCTGTAAATAGGTGTGAAACCTTAATAAGGTATAGTATGGTCTAGAATAGGTTGATAGCACAACCGATGGTGCTAAGCACCTAACAATCAATGGTCAAATTTAGGGTTTTCAAGCTTTTTCCTTCACTACCACACAACCGATGGTGATACCATGCAACAATCAATGGGGTTGTTACCTTGACAACTTATGGTGGTGACCAAGGGTGTCAACCAGTGGTGACAACCAAAGGTACCCCTTAGGTTAGGTTTTGGGTCAATTAGAAGCTTAATGATTAACGACTAAGCACCCTAATGAAGATATCAACCAATGGTGACATCAATGCAACAGTCGATGGTGAAAGATGACAATAATGTTGATACTATTAACTGATGGTGACACCATGTGCCACAACCAATGGTGGGTCAAGTCACCATAGTTGATGGTGAGTTAAGGTTTTAGATGTGGCTTCAATTAAGCCCTAAACCAAATGGTTTCTTGGTTCAATTGATCTAATGGTTAGACTTACACTCTGATGCATGGTTTTGAAATATGAACCTGACCCAATGGTTAGGATTTAACACTTCTCCATATAATGATTTTGGATAATGGACTTGATACAATGGTTGATATTGGATGCTTCAACATCCAATGGTTTGGATTGAAACCTGTAGATTACATTGATTTCAAATAATCTGAATTTAATGGTTTTCCTTATGCAATCAATTTATGGAGCTTGATGGTTGAGATGATGGATTACTTAAAATATACAACCAATAATGGGTTTTAACCCCACAACATATAGTGACCCTTTATGTTATTAAATAAGGGATGTTTAGGGTTAAATGGTGACTCTTTCTAGGTCACAACTTGATGGCTTTACATATGGCTTGTTTAAGGTGTTTATTTATGTAAATAAGCAATGTTCTTACCTTTTAACATCCAAGGGTTCTACGTGATGTTGTGGTATGGTGATATGGATTGAATGAGGTTGAAACTAATGGAGGTTTGCCCTTAATAAGGTAGTCTTACCTTTGCCCTCATATGAATAAAATAAATAATGAACATCTTGTGTTGATATATAACCCTAATGGGTTGTAGCTTGCTACACTTAATCCTAATGAACTCAAATGATAATGATTAACTATGATTGACCTTCCTTAGTGGAATAATAGAACAATGTATTACTCTCTTATTGTTGTGGAACACTAGTATACTATAATCCAGTGGTAGCATTCTGAGTTATACATGAATCCATACTTGAGAATGGTATGGAATGTGATGATGATGTTATACCTTATGCATCTAAGATTATATGAGGATGTTATGGCTTAAGGTTTTTGAATGAATTTTTAAATATAACTTTAATGTAACCTACCTTGCTAAACCTAACCCTATTGCAAGTAGAGAATCGTGATTAATCATATTATCCTTTCTTGTATGATTAACAAAATAATAGAATGTCCTTCCAAAAGATTGATTGAAACTGTAATGTGTTTAATTGGTGCTCATCATAGTTTCATGATCTATGTTTTCTTATACTGAAACTTGTACATTGTCACTTGATTATGGCCAATTATACATCTTCCTTATATGTTGATATAATAAAGGAAGGCTCTTAATGCTAAGATATTCTCGCAATGCTATGATGTAAACATCAGTTAGTTCTTTAATGCAATATCATGGTAAGCTTGTGTATCACATGAATGGTGATGTAAGTCAAGCCTTGCAATAAGGCATGGAAAGATAATGATGTACTTGCAGGAAATGATACGATGGTCTTAATGACCTTTGGGCATGGTTGAGCCCTGAATGAGGTATAATCCTCTTATGTTGACAAGGGTTGATACACTTTGATGTTGTGATAAGGATTTATATCCTGTGACAGTATGATGACAAGTGTAGTCTCATGAATGGCAAGTGAATAGTACCATGTGATGATGAGATAGGGAACAATAAATTACATATATAATATATCTTCTGAAGTTGTTATATGTTATTTCCTACTAGAGATGAATTAGGGTTTGTATGTCCACTTGTTTCATGCAGCCTTAATTCACCTAATTGGCAACAACTAATCAAGTGAAATTCTAATCATGTAGTGCCTTGTGCCATAGATTCATCTGAGTGTCAGAACATGCCATATGGAGAAACAAGTATTCCTAAGGGAAACTCAGAGAGCATAATGTTGAGTGTGCGGGGTGCTTGCCATCCTGAATCCAAGTGTTTGGGGAGGATGAATGCAGTCATACCTAGCCCTCAGTTTGAGAACAGTTGCGGTCATGTCTTGGTGATTATATATGTGATGAGATTGGAAGACAACTGCGGTTGTACCTCATATGGTAGGGTATGCATACCCACCTCCTTTCATTAGTGTCGTGACCTATACCAAGGACGGACTAGGCTGTTAGAAGCTTGACCTTATGTGTCGATGTGGCAAACCCTTACTGATCGATGACATAGAAGATCTTGGAGTCTGACTCTTCCCTAGATCTTATATGGCACTGATTTTGAATAAGCAGTGGTCAATTGGGTTTGGGTGGTACGACTCAAATCCTCAGGGCATTAATAAAATATGTAATACAGCTGTGTAGTATATCTGTTTAGGGTTATGCACAACACCTCACATTGGATGATAACCCTTGTTTGCTCTTCTTACACAGAGATGATTTATAGTACAATAAGAGATGTTAGATATGCTTATGTTGTAGACATGCTTATGTTGTTAAATCTACTGACACTGGTAGTTAAGATGATGTTGCTAGCTATGTTTAATATTACTAGCCATGCCTTAGTAATCAGAAATGCTAAACATGCTTATGTAGTTAGTCGTGTTTATGATGTTAGCTCTACTTATGATGTAGTTTGGTTCACTTTATTAAACATGCTAGTGTTGATAGCCATGTTATACTACTAGACATATTCATGATGTTAAAGATATTTATGCTACTAGTTTGCTTGTGCTGTTAGCATGATATATACATTGATAATCACACTTGTTGCTAAGCTTAACTGCTTAATCTGTTTAGCATGCTTGAATTGTTCAATCTACTCAGTTGACTATTAAATACTTCATCTGCTCAATTATTTACTGTTTAGTCTAATGTAATCAGTATCTCTTAGAGAGAGTTATATCTCTCGCTGGAATTGGGTCTCACCTCATGGGTCACCACTTCTTTTTAGGTGATCGACAATAGTGGAAGCAGAACCATAGAAACAAATAGAACCTGAGGTGTTGAACCCTAGAGATGGTAGTTTAGTTGTTTAGTGTATCCTAGAGTCGTCCTTTTACTCTCATGTCTGGGGGAAAAGTTTGTATATGATCTTTAGATTTAATCTAGCTTTCGATAGCATGTTGATGCTTATATATGTGAAATAAGTGGATAGTGTTCCTTTGTAAAGTTTATGTTGTAGCTGAGGCTACATGGCAGTTGTAAAGAATATTGAGCATTAGGTAAATGTTCATGGGTAATTGGGAAAGGTTGGAATCGGTTTTAATTTACCCTATTTTCTGGGTTTGTGTTTAATTAATAAGTAATCATGTTTTATGTTTTGAGTAATCTCATTTAGTGTAAGGGGTTCTCACAAGATGGTATCAGAGCTCTAGGTTTGCTAAGTATACAGGGACACTAGGACTGAGGACTAGGATGATGTCTAAGTTTAGAATATCACATAAAAATATAAAGCATACTACCTAATCTCAGTACTTGGATGCCCTGGCTAGGTATTCAATTATTGAAGAAAAGGGGCAAGTATGGAACTCTTAGATTGTTATCTTTCAGATTACTATGATCAAGTAGTCACTTTGAAGAAATCTAAAGAGCATAACAAAATAGAAATCATGGTGTAGATATCTCAATCTTACCCTAAATAAGATGAGAATTACATCATAACCTTTCAAAACTTGAATATTTGGTAACTGTAAGAGAAAGATACAACACCATGAAACCTAAATATGAA
This sequence comes from Alisma plantago-aquatica, assembly GCA_963693085.1. Taxonomy (NCBI): domain Eukaryota; kingdom Viridiplantae; phylum Streptophyta; class Magnoliopsida; order Alismatales; family Alismataceae; genus Alisma; species Alisma plantago-aquatica. The sequence goes on along the minus strand of OY856414.1, from coordinate 942,543,016 downwards.
TACAAATAAGCAAAAGAGTAGTTCTTGAAGCTATAATTCAATAACACAATAAAGTTAAATATAGATAAGTATGTGCTAATAAAGTGATTCAAGATATGAAATTCACATATTAAGGAGAGAGCTCCTGTTATAAGTATAATATGAGAAGATGAATAAAGTGGAATTTGAGTTAATCTCAGACCAACCTATTTGTGTAATAAGTGATAAGTAAAATATTCATGACATATGAGAGAAATTAAGGGATATGATCCATGTCTAGTGAACAAAATTTGGAATACGATGATCCATTCCCTGATAAGTTGTTGAGAAACATGATAACATGAAACAACATGCATATGAATGATGAAGAGTTAATGAGGAAAGAGTGACAAGATGTGATAATCTTAATAATTCCTATGCTACTGGCAAGGAACCCTAGCTGTAAGAGGTAAGATGCTACATAAAAAGTGTAACCTTCATGGAAAAAATAAAATAAAATTGGTTACCTTTTGCATGTGACCCTAGATAATGTTGTAATGATGTGGGAAGTGTGTTTCCATTTGTGTTCCTTCTTTTTTAGGCATAGCCTTCAAGTGGATCTCATGCCACTTAGTATGCATGAATTCACTATAATCTTGGGATGGATATTTTGATATGATGTGTGATTGCCTTGGACTACTTTATGTTTTGTAATGAGCATGCTTTTTAAGCCTTCCAAGAGTTAGGGGGATTCCTCCTATATGTTCTTAGCTGGTTATGGTGTTAAGGAAGTGGATGAAACTAGGGTATGAGTTCTTTATAGAACTTGTAGTAGATACCAAGGTCATGATTCCTAGTATCTAGAGTGTACCAGTTATATATGAGTTAGAGATATCTATTACATGAGCTGTCCAATGTTCCTCTCTGATAGAGAGAGGCAGTTGATGTTGATCCTCCAAGTGTTGTTTGGGAAAAGAAGAGTGATTCTATAATTTTGTGTACGATTTGCTGATGGTTGGATAAGACCCCTATCAAGGATCGATGGTTTGTTGATCAACATACATGTGGTATCGTGTTCCTTCAAGATAAACCTAGGATCAGAATATCAACAGATAAGAGTTAGAGCGGATGACATAAGTTGCATGACGATGATCAGTTTAGGGTTATGTTGTTTATACTAACCAATGCATCAATAACATTCATAAATAAGAGGAATAAAGTAATCAGGTTATGTCCCATAAGTTGTGACAAGTTTTGAATGATGTCATCTCAAAGTATTTCAGAGATGGTCAGTAGCATGGTTAACATCTTTGCTAAACCTTAAGAATGTTGAAGTAACTATACTTATGTGTGACAAGTTCAGGAAGAGTCAGTTGGGGGTTAACTAGAGTACCCTCTTGGAGTTACGGTACATCTTCTAAGTGGGTTGTGTGAATCCTGATAAGATGAAGATAGTTTCAATGCCCTGCCTCTAACAAGGTCAATCAGGAAGTTATAATTTATTACGGTTAAAAACAAGTGTATGATTCTTGAACTAGACAGATGGCCAGTCCATCATTGAGATAATTGAAGAATCTTCTAAGAACATATGACTTATATTTCTTGACAACTAGGGGATACTCAGCTGATTGATTGAGTTGCTAATTAAAACAACCATCAAAGGAGCATATAGATGAAACTTTTTAAAGTTACAAATGAAAGAGATACATGATGTTTCATGTTTAGTAAGATCCAACAAGTATGGCCTCTGAGTGATGTGTGGTACGATAGATAGAATAGTTCAGGATGACAGTTAGAGTGCCAAGTTGAAAGGTACTCGCAAACCTATACAAGTGGCATAATAGTTTCTACGTTGAACAAAGGTGACACATGCAATAGTTGAGAAAGGAAAAAATATGAATTCTATGATAATGATGTGACATCACCATGATATAAAAGTAGACATGAGAAGATTGAGAATGAGGTGCACGAGAAGTATCCATCTATGTTTACCTTGGATTTTGGGGGTGAAATCCATGTTAGGGGTTTATGGTTGAGGGACCACTAACCTTGATTAATGTTGAACAAGCTTAATTATCATAATTTAATGCTTATAACCCTAAACTAACCTTGTGACATGCTTTGAAATCATAATACAAGCTTAAGTTTCAAAGTTGGTCCAATTTGTACAATGTTTGTGCAAGTTAAGCAGTTTTGTGCACATTTTAGACTTTTATGCAATTTACCTATATATGTGGTTTTGCTTGCAATTTGTCACATGCATTATGTTCCTTAGATGTTATAGTATAATTATTGAGCTTTATGAGCCATTGGGCTCCTAGTTGAACCTTGGTTTGTAGGTGGTTTGTAGGTGTTTTCTTTAAGGATATTTTAGGGTTTACCCCTTTATGGATGAGCTACCTTTAGGAGCTATCACCTATGGATTATTTGAATGGCTTGGGAAATCCAAAAAATAGTGGCTAAGCAGGTTTTAATGAACAACGGGGTGGTTGCTTGTATATCATTAATATTTTAAGGCCATGAACACATGGAGAGCCACTAGGACACCTCAAATTTTGCTTTTCCTTTATACTAAATTTTATATACCTGTCCTTAAGCACCCAAACGAAACCTTTTGGTTCCCTATCTATTATTATCTCTCCAGAGCTCATCTTTCCCCTACTGGTAGGTGGAGGAGTTGCCCAAGGAATAAGAAGATGCTAATCTACTTGGTGGAAACACATAGGGTTTTGTATTGCTTCCTTTAGGGTTTCTAAAGCTTCCTTTTTGGTGATCTTGACTTAAATGAGTATATCCTTCATTCCTCCATTTATCCAGGTTAGAACTCTACTTTTTAATGGTAGAAGTTTCACTAGAACTCAAGAATCTACCTTTCTTGCTTCTTTGTAGAGAAAACTGCCTACTTGGCCGAATTCAGATCTATATTTTGGGTTTTCTTACCTTCTTTGCTTGATACTCTTTCTATTTGGGATCTGATCTACTCTCTAGAGGTGATTTTTATAACCCTCTTTACTTATATTGCTTACTATAAGCTCTATAGCTCATGTTCCTGCATAAAAATGGTGATCTAAGCTTTAAAAAGCTAAGCTTGCTTGAGATTTCAAAATTTTATGGTGTTCCCTATTCTGTTCTAGTTCTAGATGAACCTGTAAATAGGTGTAAGACCTTCCTAAGGCAGAGGATGGTCTATAACCGATTGATAGAACAACTGATGGTGCTAAGCACCTGACAATTGATGGTCCAAGTTTTCAAGCTTTTTCCTTCACTACCACACAACTGATGGTGATACCATGCAACAATCGATGGGGTTGATACCTTGACAACTTATGGTGGTGACCAAGGGTGTCAAGCGATGGTGACAACCAATGGTCACCCCTTAAGTCAGGTTTTGTCTCAATTAGAAGCTTAATGATTAACCACTAAGTACCCTAATCAAGATATCAACCAATGGTGACATTAATGCAACAACTGATGGTGAAATATGATAGTAGTGTTGATGACACCATGTGCCACAACTGATTGTGGATCAAGTCACCACAACTGATGGTGATTCAAGGTTTTATATGTGGCTTCAATTCATCCCTAAGGCAATGGTTTCTTGTTTCAATTAATCTAATGGTTAGACTTATACTCTAATGGATGGTTTTGAAATATGAACCTGATCCAATGGATAGGATCTAATAATTCTCCATTTAATAGTTTTGAATAATGGACTTGATCCAATGGTTGTGATTGGATGCTTCAACAACCAATGGTTTGGATTGAAACTTATAGTATTACATGTGATTTCTAATAATCTGAATTTAATGGTTTTCCTTATGTGATCAATTTCTGGAGCTTGATGGTTGAGATGATGGCTTACTTAAAATGTACAACCAATGATGGGTTTTAACCCCATAGCCTATAGTGCCCCTTTATGTTATTAAATAAGGGATGTCTGGGGTTAAATGGTGACTCTTTCTAGGCCACAACTTGATGGCTTCACATATAGTTTGTTTAAGGTGTTTATTTATGTAAATAACCAATGGTCTTACCCTTTCAACATCCAAGGGTTCTGGGTGATGTTGTGGTATGATGATATGGGTTGAATGAGGTTGGAACTAATGGAGGTTTGCCCTTAATAAGGTAATCTTACCTTTGTCCTCATATGAATAGAATGAATAATGAACATATTGTGTTGATATATAACCCTAATGGGTTGTAGCTTGCTACACTTAATCCTAATGAACTCAGGTGATCATGATTAACTATGATAAACCTTCCTTAGTGGAATAATAGAACAATGGAGTACTCTCTTATTGTTTTGGAACACTGGTACACTATAATCTAGTGGTAGCATTCTAAGCTATGCATGAATCCATACTTGAAAATGATATGGAATGTGATGATGATGTTGTACCTTATGCATCTAAAATTATATGGGGAGTCTGTGGGTTAAGGTTTGTGAATGAATGCTGAAATATAACTTTAATTTAACCTACCTTGCTAAACCTAACCCTAATACAAGTAGAGAATGGTGATTAATCATATTATCCTTTCTTGAATGATTAATATAATACTAGAATATCCTTCCTAATGATTGATTGAAACTCTTATGTGTTTAACTGGTGGTCATCATAGTTTCATGATCTATATTTTCTTATACTAAACTTGTACATTGTCAGTGTGATGATGGCCAATTATATATCTTCCTTATATGTTGATATAATAATGTAATGCTCTTAATGCTAAGATAATCCTGCAATGCTATCCTGTGAACATTTGTTAGTTCTTTAATGCAATATCATGCTAAGCATGTGTATGACATGAATGGTGATGAATGTCGATCCTTGCAATAAAGCATGGAAAGATAATGATGAACTTGTAAGAAATGATATGATGGTCTTAATGACCTTTGGTCATGGTTGATCCCTGAATGAGTATAATCCTCTTATGTTGACAAGGGTTGATACCCTGTGGTGTTGTGATAAGGATTTATATCCTGTGATAGTATGATGACAATTGTAGTCTCATGAATGGCAAGTGAATAGTACCATGTGATGATGAGATGGGGAACAATATGTTTCATATGTTTTATATCTTCTGAAGTTGTGATATGTTAATTCCTGCTAGATATGAATTAGGGTTTGTATGTCCACTTGTTTGATACAACCTTAATTCACCCAACTGGCAATAACTAATCAAGCGGAATTCTAATCATGTAGTGGCTTGTGCCATAGATCCATCTGAGTGTCAAAACTTGCCAGATGGTGAAATGGGTATTTCTATCACCCCTCCCTAGGGTTACATACATAACCAGCGGAAGCACAGCCTAATCCCCAACATTATCCATAATGTGGGGTACTTGGCATTTCAGGGAGGGATTATCACAACCATGATATTCATTGCACAAAATAGAGTTTAAATAAACCATCACAGGATCAAGATTACAATTTCTCATTCTCAAACCTTAACAAAGTCTACATGTGCATACATATGGTAAAAGGAAAAAGATCTATAAACTGGGTATGGTTGGCACCCCACCAAAGCTCTTCTCCTTGTAGGTCCTTGAGCTAGGGTTTCCTCCTTAGATGGACTTCCCTCCTTAGCTAGCTCCCAACCTGTGGGCATCACGCCCCCAGCCATGCATCAAACAAATGGTAAGTGGATTGAACATGTTATAATATAAGAAAACTTGAAACTGAAAATAAGCATTAGCATTAAACATTGAACATTGAAAAGACATGCATTTTCTTTTAGATCAATTTCTTTTATCTTAACCTATATAAGTAACCTCGGGTTGCACAAATGTGCCTCTTCTCTTATGCACCGAAGTGCCTCTTAGGTTGCATCGAAGTGCCTCTTCTCTTATGCACCGAAGTGCCTCTTCTCTTATGAGGTACTTATATAAGCTTCATTTTATCATTCTCTTTCTCTTAATGCTCTTTATCTCTACTTTAAACTTTATTGGTAACGATTATCACTAAAGTTCATGAAGGTGATAGCATACCTCATAAGCAACTCAAACCATATCAATCTTACTGACTTTAAGAATTAGAAACAGTAAATAATCTAAACATGACATTCATTGAAATTCATACACGCATAATAATTCAAAACAAGATAATTATATGTTCAATCGCATGGACCACTTACCTTTTCACTTGGAGAGTATCTTCTCTCTCTTCCTAGGTTGAGTAAAACCCTAATCACGCCCTGGGTCAGAGAAACCCTAATTATCATGTTTACAACATGTTTCATATTATTATACGTTTTATTCACCAAATTAAACCCTAATATCCATTTCTCATAAAACCAAGGTTTGGCGATTTAAAATCAGACTCTGAAAACTACATATTTGGATTCCTCTCGAAAAATCCTTTCCAAAACATAATTTTTCTCATTTTTTTTAGCATCGAGCGATTTATTATGAATTAAAGAAAACAGACCTATCAGAAATTAGAAATATGCCACATGGGCCAATGAGAGCCCGCCACATAGGCGCGGTCTCGCCCAGGTGGATTAGCGGTCAAAGGATAGAAACAATGTGAAAAACCAAAATTACCCATGTAAGAATCACGACGAATTAACCTTGCACGGGGGGTACTTTGGTCATTCAATGACCAAGCATCTTCCACCCCCGCCCCCTTAGACATGGCGTCGAGCGCTTGGACAGGAGATGAAACCTCCAATCATAGACCAAGAAGGGCGCGCTCTTGTGGAAACCAGAGGCACTGGGCGAATCGCTCGTCTCAAGGCGAATCCATTGAGCCCGATCCCAAACTCAGGCGAGTGGTGGAGCTCCATAGGAAGGTCGCCGGAAATCACTGCCTCCCCGGCCAAAACTCGAGATAACAAACACATGGGGTCGATCGATAAACTGGGGGTCCAAACGAAAACTGTGAGGTCACGATGAAGACTAAGAGGTCAGTTCTGAGGAGTAAAACGGCCATAGAAGACACCTACAAATACCATGAACAGGCGGAACAGGGGAAGCATGCTCGAGTCTACCCGCGATGAGTCCAGAGCACGTCATCGCCAACTGAAGACAGACTAATCTCCATCTGAGTCTATTGGACTCGCCCAAGGTCTCGCCCAATCTAGAGGTCTACTAGGGAAGCATGGCACAGAACGCCGACAGAATCCATGGACCTGTTTATAGGGTGCGAGCATTGGGGCGACTACAGAACAAATTGGAAAAGCAGAAATAAAGGGAAGGTCCTAGGGATGCTCACCGCACGCGTGATTGAACCGCGGTGGACTGAGGAGGTCGGGCGAAGGTGAGGTCACAAGAGATGCTAACTCGAGTAGGTCGGGGAACCTCGTGAATCTAGGGATGAAATTGAAGGTGTAGGAGGGAAAGGAGGAGGCCGACGGTGCTTTAGAGCGCCTGATCGACCAGTGGAGGAGGCTAGGGTGGCGGCTATGTTTTTCGGCGGAGAGGACCGTCCAAGCCCTAATGGGCGTTTCCTTAAATGAGAACTAGAGGGGGAGTTCTAGGGCTCGTTGGGTCCGGGAAAATGAGGCGAAGGCGTTGGCGAAGGAACTTTGTGAAACCGTCGTGAGATGAAAGAGAACGGGATTGGCGAGAGACGACCTGTGAAACGGCCGTGACCCGCAGATACTACGGAGGTAGAAGATGAGGCGGTTGTCGTTAGATCGTGGATCGACGGCTGGCGTGTGTGCGTGAATGAAGGTAACGCGTGACAGCAATAAAATCCCAGACTTTAGGCAAATCGGTTCCATTAATGAAATTTGTAATCAATTTTCTATTAAAAACATATGGAACCCTATTTATTTCATTAAGGGGTCAAACAAACTCCAAATGAGTCCAAATTTGGACCATTGACTAATTAAAGGGTCTAGAATATTCCTAGCCAATTAGATTTAGGTTTTCTCAACATTTGGTCCACATTTTCTATTTTTGTTCCTTATCTTAATTTAAGTGTACAAAATAATTAAATAATTAATATAAAGGTTTCCTTGGTGAGTTCTTGCTCCAAATTATGAGATATACAATAATTGCCTATTTCAAAATCGTTCCACACCTCTTTATTGCCTTCTTGTGTACTTTATTTGGAGGAGAGAGAGAAAATGAACATTAGAGGTTTTATTTTGAAATATATAAAAAGGAAAGGCATACTTGTTGTCCAAGTGGTTTAAATTTCGAATTTCTTTATTCTTCCTCTTTCTCTTTCTCTTCCCTTACTTTTATATTTATTTAATAAAAGAAAAGGGTAAGACATATTATCATTATTACACCTATTTGCAACACATTAATATAAAAGAAACCTATTTGGAGCCCTTTCTTATTTCTCTTTGTATTAAAATCCTAGAAATGGACAAATTGCAATAAGACTCTTAACAAAATATTATTTAAGGAAAACTACATAAAATGTTTTATTTTACTCTTAAAATTAGGGATGTTACATTACTATCCACCTTAATAAAATTTCGTCCTCGAAATTTCGCTAGGCTACCCACCTTAGGAATTTTCATACTTTTAAGATAAAGCATTGATATATTCTCATTACCATGTAAAACCATAGTTCCATACATTGCATGAAAGATAAAGCTTTGAAAGGAAAGGAACTATACTACTAGACTCTACTCGGTCTTATCATCTTCACTATCATCTACCATAGCAAAGACTCTAGCATGTCTCTTTTCCTTAGGTGCTTGGTTGACATTAGGCTCCTTCTTTTGAAATTTGGGGCAGTTAGGTCTAATGTGGCCTTTCTCACCACACACATAGCAAACACCTGTTCCAAACCTACATTCACCTAGGTGATATTTGGAACACTTAGCACATTGGGTCTTCCCTTCCTAGTTTGCATTCTGGTTTGGAATAGCTTCAGCTGGCGCCTTCCTTTTCTTATCATTGTGGTGATTGGAGTTGTGGTTGTTGTGATGACTCTCCTTCTTCCAAGCTCTTCCTGGATGATCCTCTAACTCTAGGGCAGCATCTAGGGCACTCTGGAGTGTGCGGTGCCCACATCCCGCCAAGGCAAAGCTAAGGTCTGGCTTGAGACCTCGAATGAACTTCTTGGTCTTGCGACTTTCATCATAGTCGTAGCCGTACTTCTGCAGGATCCGGAACTTCATCGCATATTGGGTGACCGTCATGTCACCATGTTGACGTAGGTTCCAAAATTCTTCCTCCTTCTTCTCGATCATGGCCTCAGATATGTAGTGGTTTTTGAAGGCTTCAGAAAATTCATCCCATGTGAATGGAGGAGCATCAGCTTCATGAGAACCTAGTAGGTTCTCCCACCAAGTCCTAGCAGCACCCTTCAACATATGCATCCCAAAACGGACCTTGGAGTGGTTGGGGCAGTCTAAGTCACGGAAGCAATGTTCCATGTGCTGCATCCAACTCTCAGCTTTTCCCACCACATCCACCTCTTCTTCCCCAGCAAAGGAGTCAGGCTTGATCTTCAAAAAGTCAACTAGGGAAAGCTCGCGGTTGACCCTAGGGTTGTCCATTTGTCCTTCTCCTCTTCCCATGGCAGTGGCTAGGGCTCTAACAAGGACATCAAAGGGAACCATGGGGGTTTCATGATGTGGAGATCCTCGTTGTTCTCCCATTTTAACAGATTCACCTTCATCTCCATCCATGGCTACCTTTCTGCTCTCACCTCTCTTCTTAGGAGCCATCACTGTGAAAAATACATAAACTACATGAGATCACGAGAAAAGCCTGGTGGCCAACCATATTTTGGCTCTGATACCATTATTGTAACACCCCTCCCTAGGGTTACATACATAACCAGTGGAAGCACAGCCTAATCCCCAACATTATCCATAATGTGGGGTACTTGGCATTTCAGGGAGGGATTATCACAACCATGATATTCACTGCACAAAATAGAGTTTAAATAAACCATCACAAGATCAAGATTACAATTTCTCATTCTCAAACCTTAACAAAGTCTACATGTGCATACATATGGTAAAAGGAAAAAGATCTATAAACTGGGTATGGTTGGCACCCCACCAAAGCTCTTCTCCTTGTAGGTCCTTGAGCTAGGGTTTCCTCCTTAGATGGACTTCCCTCCTTAGCTAACTCCCAACCTGTGGGCATCACGCCCCCAACCATGCATCAAATAAATGGTAAGTGGATTGAACATGTTATAATATAAGAAAACTTGAAACTGAAAATAAGCATTAGCATTAAACATTGAACATTGAAAAGACATGCATTTTCTTTTAGATCAATTTCTTTTATCTTAACCTATATAAGTAACCTCGGGTTGCACAAATGTGCCTCTTAGGTTGCACCGAAGTGCCTCTTCTCTTATGCACCGAAGTGCCTCTTCTCTTATGAGGTACTTATATAAGCTTCATTTTATCATTTTCTTTCTCTTAATGCTCTTTTTCTTTACTTTAAACTTTATTGGTAATGATTATCACTAAAGTTCATGAAGGTGATAGCATACCTCATAAGAAACTCAAACCATATCAATCTTACTGACTTTAAGAATTAGAAACAGTAAATAATCTAAACATGGCATTCATTGAAATTCATACACGCATAATAATTCAAAACAAGATAATTATATGTTCAATTGCATGGACCACTTACCTTTTCACTTGGAGAGTATCTTCTCTCTCTTCCTAGGTTGAGTAAAACCCTAATCATGCCTTGGGTCAGAGAAACCCTAATTATCCTATTTACAACATGTTTCATATTATTATACATTTTATTCACCAAATTAAACCCTAATATCCATTTCTCATAAAACCAAGGTTTGGCGATTTAAAATCAGACTCTGAAAACTACATATTCAGATTCCTCTCGAAAAATCCTTTCCAAAACATATTTTTGCTCATTTTTCTGAGCATCGAGCGATTTATTATGAATTAAAGAAAATAGACCTATTAGAAATTAGAAATATGCCACATGGGCCAATGAGAGCCCGCCACATAGGCACGGTCTCACCCAGGTGGATTAGCGGTCAAAGGATAGAAACAATGTGAAAAACCAAAATTACCCCTGTGAGAATCACAACGAATTAACCTTGCGCGGGGGGGGGGTACTTTGGTCATTCAATGACCAAGCATCTTCCACCCCGCCCCCTTAGACATGGCGTCGAGTGCCTGGACAGGAGATGAAACCTCCAATCATAGACCAAGGAGGGCGTGCTCTTGCAGAAACTAGAGGCACTGGGCAAATCGCTCGTCTCAAGGCGAATCCATTGAGCCCGATCCCAAACTCAGGCGAGCGGTGGAGCTCCATAGGAAGGTCGCCGGAAATCACTGCCTCCACGGCCAAAACTCGAGATAACAAACACATGGGGTCAATCGATAAACTGGGGGTTCAAAAAAAAACCGTGAGGTCACGATGAAGACTAAGAGGTCAGTTCTGAGGAGTAAAACGGCCGTAGAAGACACCTACAAATACCATGAACAGGCGGAACAGGGGAAGCATGCTTGAGTCTACCCGCGATGAGTCCAGAGCACGTCATCGCCAACTGAAGCCAGACCAAGCTCCATCTGAGTCTATTGGACTCACCCAAGGTCTCGCCCAATCTAGAGGTCTACCGGGGTAGCATGACACAGAACGCCGGCGGAAGCCATGGACCTATTTATAGGGTGCGAGCATTGGGGCGACTACAAAACAAATCGGAAAAGCAGAAATAAAGGGAAGGTCCTAGGGATGCTCACCGCACGCGTGATTGAACCGTGGTGGACTGAGGAGGTCGGGCGAAGCCGAGGTCGCCGAAGATGATAACTTGAGTAGGTCGGGGAACCTCGAGAATCTAGGGATGAAATTGAAGGTGTAGGAGGGAAAGGAGGAGGCCGACAGTGCTTTAGAGCGCCTGATCGAGCAGTGGAGGAGGCTAGGGTGGCGGCTGCATTTTTCGGCAGAGAGGACCGTCCAAGCCCTAATGGGTGTTTCCTTAAATGAGAACGAGAGGGGGAGTTCTAGGGCTCGTTGGGTCCGGGAAAGTGAGGCAAAGGCATTGGCGAAGGAACTTTGTGAAACTGTTGTGAGATGAAAGAGAACGGGATTGGCGAGAGACGACCTGTGAAACGGCCCTGACCCGCGGATACTGCGGAGGTAGAAGATGAGGCGGTTGTCGTTAGATCGTGGATCGATGGCTGGCGTGTGTGCGTGAATGAAGGTAACGCGTGACAGCAATAAAATCCCAGACTTTAGGCAAATCGGTTCCATTAATGAAATTTGTAATCAATTTTCTATTAAAAACATATGGAACCCTATTTATTTCATTAGGGGGTCAAACAAACTCCAAATGAGTCCAAATTTGGAACATTGACTAATTAAAGGGTCTAGAATATTCCTAGCCAATTAGATTTAGGTTTTCTCAACATTTGGTCCACATTTTCTATTTTTGTTCCTTATCTTAATTTAAGTGTACAAACTAATTAAATAATTAATATAAAGGTTTCCTTGGTGAGTTCTTGCTCCAAATTACGAGATAAACAATAATTGCCTATTTCAAAATCGTTCCACACCTCTTTATTGCCTTCTTGTGTACTTTATTTGGAGGAGAGAGAGAAAAAATGAACATTAGAGGTTTTATTTTGAAATATATAAAAAGGAAAGGCATACTTGTTGTCCAAGTGGTTTAAATTTCGAATTTCTTTATTCTTCCTCTTTCTCTTTCTCTTCCCTTACTTTTATATTTATTTAATAAAAGAAAAGGGTAAGACATATTATCATTATTACACCTATTTGCAACACATTAATATAAAAGAAACCTATTTGGAGCCCTTTCTTATTTCTCTTTGTATTAAAATCCTAGAAATGGACAAATTGCAATAAGACTCTTAACAAAATATTATTTAAGGAAAACTACATAAAATGTTTTATTTTACTCTTAAAATTAGGGATGTTACAGTATTCCTAAGGGAAACTCGAGTGCATATTGTTGAGTATGTGGGGTGCTTGTCATCCTGAATCCAAGTGTTTAGGGAGGATGACTACGGTCATGCCTAGCCCTCAGTTTGAGAACATATGGGTCGTGTCTTTGTGATTATATATGTGATGAAATTGGAGGACAACTGTGGTTGTACCTTAGATGGTAGGGTATGCGTATCCACTTCCTTTCACTAGTGCCATGACCTATACCAAGGATGGAGTAGGTTGTTAGCAGCTTGACCTTACGTGTCGATGTGGCAGACCCATACTGACTGAGGGTGGAGAAGAAGTCTGGATCTTCCCTAGATCTTATATGGCACTGATTTTGACTTAGGACAAGTCAGTTGGATTTGGGTGGTACGACTCAAATCCTCAAGATAGTAATAAAAGATGTAATTCAGCCGTGTAGCATATCTGTTTAGGGTTATACACAATGCCTAACATTGGATGATAACCATTCTTTGCTCTTCTTACATATAGATGATTTATAGTACAATAAGAGATGTTAGATATGCTTATGTTGTTAAATCTACTCACACTGATAGTTAAGATGATGTTGATAGCTATGTATAATGTTATTAGCCATGCCTTTATAATAAAAATGCTTAAACTGCTAAAATGCTTATGTAATTACTTGTGCTTATGATGTTAGCTCTACTTATGATGCAGATTGGTTCACTTTATTAAACATGCCAATGTTTATAGCCATGTTATGCTACTAGACATATTCATGATGTTAGAGATACTTATGCTACTAGTTTACTTGTGTTGTTAGCATGGTGTATACATTGATAATCATACTTGTTGCTAAGCTTAATTTCTTAATATGTTTAGCATGCTTGAACTGTTCAATATGCTCAATTGACTATTAATTACTTCATCTACTCAATTATTTACTATTTAATCTGATGTAATCAATATCTATTGGAGAGAGTTATATCTCTCACTGGGACTGGGTCTCACCTCGTGGATCACCATGTCTTTTTAGGTGATCGACAACAGTGGAAGCAAAACTATAGAAACAAAGATAATCTGAAGTGATGAACCCTAGAGATGGTAGTTTAGTTGTTTAGTGTGTCCTAGAGTCGTCCCTGTACTCTTAGGTCCAAGTGAAAAGTTTGTATATGATGTTTTGATTTAATCAAGCTTTCAATAGCATGTTGATGCTTGTATATGTGAAATATGTGGATAGTGTTCCTTTGTAAAGTTTATGTTGTAGCTAAGGCTACATGGTAGTTGTAAAGGATATTGAGCATTAGGTAAATGTTCTTGAACAATAGGGAAATGTTGGAGTCAGTTTTAATTTACCATGTTTTCTGGGTTTGTGTTTATTTAATGAGTAATCATGTTTTGTGTTTTGAGTAATCTTGTTTAGTGTAACGAGCTCTTACACACGTAAGATACACTTGGATTGAAGGACTATATTCATGAATGATGTTTAATTTGATTACTAAAGGTGTTTAGATATTCAATTAAATAATAGATCAACAAACTAGACTTAGAATCATCAAGTTCAAGTATTGGTCTGACTGATTAGAGTGTCAGGTTGATTGAAAATTGAATTGGCTAATTTCTACATGACTCAAGACACCAATCGATCGGCTCAAGCTGGTGAGACAACTGGTTCACTTAGTGAGCAATCGGCTCAGACAGGCCAGTCGAAGGTTCTGGTGACTTTCCTGAATCATGAGAAAAGTTGATCGTTTCACTTGTTCAATTTTATTGGTACAAGGATTAATGTGGGACATTAATTAGAAACAAATGTCAAATTTAATTACAAATAGGAAACATGCGAAACGACCATTTAATTGTGCGAGATGACCATTTCACTCACCAAACGACCATTTGGGAGTGCAAGACGAACATTTCACGCTGCACAAGTTCTAGAACATTCATGATTTCAGACCCTTCTACTCCCACATCGTCTTGGAATCCTTACACCAACCCCTCCTATAAACATAGGGTACTGGTGGCTTCCCAAGATGCACACTTGAGAATTAGTTGCTCTAATGATTGTTTTCCTTTCTGGTTGTGGTAACCAATAGATAGCTCGAGTAAGTCCTACCCGTTAAAGGAAGGGATAACACGGGAAAGAACAACTAAGGATCAGTTGTGGGAGAGCATGTTGGCGACTAATACGCTGAAACAAGGGGACAATTCCTTCTTGTTAGCTCTGGTAGTGCAATGTGGAGTTCTTAGTGGTCCGCGTGGACTACTCTAGAGGCGGGAGGTCATTGTATGCCGCTAGGAGGACAACATCAACCAATTGTTTGTGGCGAGCGGAGTTGTTGTAGATGACTACGTTCGAGTTTGTTGTCCATGGAGGAACCTCATACGAGTCCCAATGCAACTAGAAGATAGTTGAACATTTACAATGACGAGGAGTATGTTGTTGGACTTGCTCCAGGACCAGGTATATCACCGAAGCCAACCTTTCCATTATATAGTTGTTGATGTGATCCGCTGTTTTATGGGGAATATGACAATAATTTTTTTTTGTTTCTGTTTCCTATTATGTCACCCTATTTCCCTACAGTGGTATCAGAGCCACGTCAATATACTATATTTTAGGATAATCCATACGATCAAATTTTGGTTTTATTGTGTGTGATGTGAATAATTTATTATCCAATTAAATACCATGATAATCCCAAACTCATATATATATATATATATATATATATAGAGAGAGAGAGAGAGAGAGAGTCAGGCTAGAATACACTCGAGTGTACCCAGAGCGGAATACACTCAAGTAGTTTTTCATGATGCAATTTTTTTTGAAAATCTAATCTGTTGACTCTTAAACATCTCGTGAACATCTCATATATAAAATTTGAGCCCATTTGGATATGTATAGCTCATGTTATGAAGACCACAAAAACTATACATGTAAAATTAGTTTTGTGCGTCGATTTTGTTGCCCTTGGATGAGTGACTTACACTCGTCCAAATGGGCTAAAAATTTATATGTAGCCTAGTTATAGTATGACAACGAAGATCAACAGTTTACATTTTACAAAAAAATAGTCTTAATATGCAAACACACTTGAGTGTATTCGTGCGATCCGTATACTCGAGTGTATTCTAGCCTGACTCTCTCTCTCTCTCTCTCTCTCTATATATATATATATATATATATATATATATATATATATAATTACATGTGTCGCCATAAAAGTGAGTTTTGATGGTGGATGTGCAGCATGGTTATGGCCAATGACCCCTATTATCTGTGTATGGTTGTGTGGCTGGTTAATCCTATTTTATCTCAGTATGCATACCGAGCCTCTATCTTATCTTCCCAATGTAAAGTTAATTCTTTCCTACCCTTGCTCCCCACAAATGTAACTCGAGGTTTCTCTTTAATCATGCAATAGTAGGATAGTTTACTTTCCTATTGTGATAAAGAAGAAAGACATTCTGACGATGCCAACCAACCATCTTGGAGATAGTCCAATTGGATGGAGGACCGAGGAGGACTAGAAGGACGAGCCAAACCGACCAACTGGTAAATCCAACTGATCGGCTGGAGGAGTCAGCAGATGGTGGATAGAAACTAGATGGCCGGTGAGATGACCAAATGACCGACCAAGAAGCGAGCCGATCCTTTCAAAGGTTGAACCTAACAACCTAGATTGACAAGCACAAATCTTCATCAACAACATGTCTATGCATTTGATGTAGACCTAGGTTGTGGTAATTCCTTATGGCTCCAAGGAATTACATTAGGCTGGCCATAACAATTGCTTTTTGTTTATTGCTTGTTTTTGTTGTCAGATATAGCATATATATGATACATACTATATATGTGATGATTGGATAAAGTATATGTATTTATAAATACGAAACCCCTCAAATAAAATATTAAGTCTAAGAAGCTTTCCATTATAAACACACATGTAAAGCTTGATCGACCAAGCATAGGTTACTGCCAAAGTGTGGTGCACCATCTATCTCGCATAAGTGTGATGGTAGATTGTGGGTTCTGCCAAAGCAGGGTGCATGTTCTATTGTGTTCGTTATTGGGCTAGACTTAATTGGTGATTCTTAGAACATCTAAGCCCAGAGGCTTGATGTTGATTATGGCAAAGAGTTGTACATATCATCTATCTAAGAATTGCATATGATGCAATTTGCAAGTGTTGCCTACCTAAATAGTCAAGTTGTGGGTGATCAGCCAAAGCTGACTCATGATTTGATGAAATATGAATCTTGTCCACTAGAAGATTTTATGCACAATATTCCTAATTGATATATGATGGTTATCAATTTGAACAAAATAGTGGGAGCAATAATTAGTTGAAGACCTAATCAATATTGTTAACTTATCAGATCAAATAAATAAAAAATGTTTTTAAAAAGTTGCAATATTTCTTTGTAGAATTGAATGTCAAACACAAACATGTTTTAATGTGACCAGTCCTTAAGAAGGACAAAATGGGATAAATTTCCACATCTGGTTTAGGACTTTGAGAAGTGTTCTCAATCATGAGAGAAAGCTTTATGTCCTTAAAAGGCCAGAGCCAGAGGAACCCACTCCAAATGCGCCTAAAGGCTAAATGGATGTTTATTTGAAGCATGCCAAAGATGCCATAGACATTGAGTACCTTATGGTTAGCTCTATGAACTATGAGTTGCATGAACAACATGAAAGCATGGAAATTCTCGAGATGGTAACACATCTTAAGAATCATGTAAATCAATAAAGGTATAATGTCTCTAAAGTGCTATTTGAGTACAAACTGACATAGGGAGGTCTAGTAAAGCCCTGCGTGCTCAATATGATTGGGCATATGGAGTGATGGGAATTTCTCATAGGTCAAGAGTTGACTATGGATATGATTCTACATATTGTTGCATGAATCATATAATCAGTTTATCAAATTCTTGGCATGTTGATGCCAAAGTCAGAATGAAGAAGGACAAATCTGTGATGGTGATCAGCGAAAGTGAGTCCAAGTGCAAAGGCAAGGCCAAGAAGAGTTCTGAGGCTAAGCTGAAATCCAAGTCTTCTGCACTCAATATATGGAGAAGGGTAAGTGCAAAGGAATTTGACCTTTTCACTTAAAGGAACAAAGGAAAAAGAAAGAGATAGAGATCTCTACTTCAGGACCTGAGAATAAGTAAGATAGAACTGTATGGAGAAAGGGCTGTTGTCTTTACAGTTGGAAGTTGTTATTCATGGGCACACAATAGAATTAGTGAATTGCTATTATGTACCTGACATTGATGAAAACATCATCTGACTTGTGTGATAAGAGCATTATGTTTCATTTGAAAAGATATGATTTTTCATGGCAACGCCCTATGTCTTATAAACTATATTGGATAGTTTTAGAGACAAATGTGTATGACACATATATTGAATGGCTTGATGACTCAAGCATTTGAATACCTATAGCATTGTCATCTAAAGAACATAAATGAGAAGTGTGTTTCTAGAATCCATATGATAGTTATCAAGACTCTTTTGGTTATTGAACCAATAGAGACATGCATATCTTATTTGTTGTGCAATATGACAAAAGAATCTTCACTAGATGTAGTGGGGGAGCGATTGTTTTATTAGGGCTCATACATACTAATGTATATATACCTTTTAGAATAAATGCTAAAGGTGGTTGCTAGTACCTCATTATATTTACCGATGCTATCTGTAGATATGAAATTTGTATTTAATAAAATACAAGTATGAATCTCTTGAAGTATTCAAGGAGATTGTGAATAAACTACGTAACTAACTTGGTAAAAGTATTAAGATACTTCGATATGGTCGATGTTGAAATACTTTAAACTAAGAGTTTGAGAACCTTCTGAGGAGACCGTGATGAACTCCACCTGAAACACAGTGATAGTGTATCATGAAAGTGTATCAGATAGAAGGTATCACACCATGTTAAGTCATACTACAATTATCAATTAAAATCTAGCTGATCTTCCAGTTTCTTTTGGGCACATGCTTAACACTAAACAATGTACCGTCTGAAATTGGTTCAAAAGACACCATATGAGATATAGCATGGGAGGTGTCTCGATGTGTCTTGTATAGTGATTAGGGATGAAACATATATATAAGAAAATTGTTTCTTACAAAATTTTGTCCATACATCACATAAATGTTATTTTGTTAAATACTACTCATCCCAATATGACAACAAAAGTTTTTGTTGGTCTGGATGATTGCATTCCTAAAGGGAAACTTAGTTCATAAGGAATAAGTGGGAGTAAAAATAGAACTCGAAATGTTCGAGACAAACAAGAAAACTTAAAACCTAAAGAGGTACAATAGGAACAAAGAGAATCACAAGCTATCGTGGAATCTCAAGTTCCTTATGTAACACAAAATCTTATAGGTCTAGTATAACATGCCTGGAGTTTGAAAGATTATGATATCTTATAACTCAAAAGGGCGGTGAGTTGGTCATATATGATGAGTCAACAATCTACTAAGAGGATATTGAGGGACCATAATCTGAAACATGGCTAGAGGCCATAAGATCCAAGGTGGACTCCATGTCCACCAGCAAGGTATGACCTTGGTGGATCCACCTGAAGGGGTAAAACCCATACGGTGCATTTGGGTCTTTGTAAGAAGACCAACATGGGAGGGTAAAATGGTTGCCAAGAGTTTCAAACTAGTTCAATATGTTGAACATGATGAATTCTTTCACCAGTTACCATAGTTAAATCCATATGGATCATGCTTGTTGTTGCAACTTAATATGATTGTAAGATTTGGAATTTGGATGATAAAAATGTATTCCTTAATTGGAATAATTTTGAGTATGTGTATGTGGCACAACCTAAAGGTTTTATAAATCCAATAATGCAGATAAAGTCCATAAGCTACAAATATCAATCTGTGGATTGAAGCAAGCATCTCAGAGCTGGAAACTTCAATTTGATAAGACAATCATAGAGTTCGACTTAAGTCAAAATGAAGATGAAACCTATGATTACAAAATATTTAATAGGAGTATATTTATGTTCCACATGATGATGTGGAATAATGTCCTTAATCCCGCATATGTTAAAACCTGGTTGGAAACACTTTCTCTGTGAAAGGTTTAGGCAAGACAACCTATGTGATAGGGATTGAGATCCATAGAGATAGATCTGGAAAGTCTCTTAACCTAAGTAAGAGAACATACATTGACAAGATGTTGAAGGGTCCAACATGCAAGTCTCAATGAGAGAAAACGTGTCCATGTTCTATAGAGTTAGTCTCTCAGGAGCCTAATGTCTAGTTCTTATGAAGAATGGGAACACATGGAATAGATGCCATATGCATTCACAATTGGATCTATCTTGAATGCAATGTTATGTACTTATCTTGTTATCTCATATGTATCTAGTTATCTCGTATGTATTTGACATGATGAGAGGATATCAAGTCATCTCATATGTATTAGACATGATGAGAGAACATATATATCCCTACTTAGCAATCTTATATGTATTAGACATGACGAGAGGGTATATGTTAGATACCAGTGAGAGTCATTGGACTACCAAAGAACATCCCTGGGTGTTTGTGAAGCACTAAAAGGATCCGTTCCTTGGTTATGGTAATAAGGAAGAGTTGGGTGTGAAGGGATACACTAATGCAAACATCTGAAATGACATATTAATGATCACAATCTAAATTTATGTTTGACATTGAATGAGAACTGTAAGCTAGAAATAGTTCTAAGCTAATGACAATTGTTTAAATCTACAGAAGAAGTCGATTATCTCTATGTTATGAGAACAATAGAGGATACTATATGGATCAAGAGTTCATATGGGTGAACTTGTGTGAGGTTCCAACCATTGATGACACAGTAGAAATACTATGACAACAATGGAGATACTATATAGGTTGGAAATCTCAGATATCATACTACGACACTCCCATCTCATACGAGATGTTGTACAAGAAGAGATGTGAAAAATTTCAAGATACCGACTTTAAGAAAATGTTGCTAAACCCACTATAAAAGTGCTTGCGCAGTAGAGACATGATGGACATGTTAATATCGCTTGGAATAAGATTCGTGGGTGATTGGCTCTAAGTGAAAGTGGGAGTCTGTTGGTATGTATGCCCAAAGAGCCAATCATATGATTATTGGATTGTGCATTGGATACCTAATTTGATAATAATAAAGGGTAAGTACTTGTCTAAAGAATGATATTACTCAATGACATATGTTTTCAAGTACATGACTTGAACGATGAGATCTTACACTTGTTAAGAGTATACATATATATTCTTGTTATGTCCCTAGTTAGATATTAATGTGTAAGAAAAACAGATGACAATAATACATAAGACTAAAGTGTGTGTTGACTGATGATAAGATCTCATTAGTCATGATATATGACATCAAGTCACTCACACATATACACGTTAGGAATAGTGTATTGGACAAACCCACCATGATAGATACATGGAGACCATGGAATGGTAGTTAAAATCATCTCTCATAGTGGTAGTGGTGATTGCAGGTCTTAGACTTGAAGTCACTACATTCATCACATGTTGTTTGGTATAGTTTGACATCATCAAACGTAATCCTCAAATAAGGGTTACCATAATGGTGATGATTGGGTAGTTGTGACTCATGGGGATTTGAGTGTGAGTGATGTAGATGGGATTTGTCCCTACTATAGGAGTTTGATATCTAAGAACTCTTGATAAGCAAGATTAAGAAATGTACGACCGTACTCATGTGATTCAATATATGATATGTAAACTCACACACATCTCAAACAATCTGCTATAGTTCAAGGAACATGGATTGAACGTTGAGAGGATGATGATTCCATGCCTCAAGTTCAATCACGATATCAGAGACAAAGGAACTATACGATCATAGTAACACTAATCACAAACTATAGGTTGAAGTTGTTCTCCAACTTTCTGAATTACTTGGGTAGCAATGAAGTGTGACTAGGCACTGCTCTTTGCTTGTGATGTCATAATTTGTTATGAGCATTCACTACCAACATATTTCTGGACCTATAGGGTCACACACATAGGATACACTTGGATTAAAGGAGTATATTGAATGATGTTTAATTTGATTACTAAAGGTGTTTAGGTATTCAATTAAACAACATATCAACTGATTGGACTCAGAATCATCAAGTTCAAGTGTTAGACTGACTGATTAGAGTGTTAGGTTGATTGAAAATTGAATTGGTTGATTTCTACATGACTTAAGACACCAATCGATCGGCTCACAGGGTGAACTAATCGGCTCAGGTTGGTGAGACGACCGGTTCACTTAGTGAATCGATCAGCTCAGACAAGCTAGTTGAAGGTTCTGGTGACTTTCCTGAATCATGAGAAAAGTTTATCATTTCACTTGTTCAATTCTATTGGTACAAGAAATAATGTGGGACATTAATTAAAAATCAATTGCAAATAGGAAACTAGAAAAATGACCATTTTGCTATACGAGATGACCGTTTCACTCACGAAATGACCATTTGCGAGTGCAAGATGACTGTTTTGTGCTGCTAAGTTCTAGAACATTCATGACTCTAGACCCCTCTACTCCTACATCAACTGGGAACCCTAACCGTAACCCCTCTTATAAATGGAGGGTTACTAGGGGCTTCCTACGACACACAATTGACAATTGTTATCCTCTCTGATTGTGGTAACTGATAGAGAGCCTGAGCAAGTCCTACCTATTAAAGGGATGGATAGTAAGGGAGAGAAAAACCAAGGATCAGTTGTAGGAGAGCATGTCAGTGACCAGTAAGCTGACAGAAGGGGAGAACTCCTTCCCGTTGACTCTAGAAGAACAATGTGGAGTTCTCAGTGGTCTGCATGGACTAATCTATAGGCGGGAGGCCATTGTCTACTGCTAGGAGGACAACATCAGCCAACAGTCAATGGCAAGAGGAGTTGTTGTAGACGATGACGTTTGAGTTTGCTGTCTGTGAAGGAGCCGCATACGAGTCTCAATGCAACTAGAAGACAATTGTGCATCTGCAATGATGAGGAGTATGTCGATGGACTTGCTCCAGGACTAGGTATATCCTCAAAACTATCCTTTCCATTATATAGTTGTTGACGTGATCTGTTGATTTATGGGGAATATGATAATAATTGTTTTTGTTTTTACTGCCTATTATGTCACCCTATTTCCCTTTAGAAGAGAGATATTTGGCCTAGATGACTTAGCTTAATCAGATGCAGCCAAGTCATCCAGTCAAGGTCAGCGAGACCTCCCCCAAGACAACAACCAGGGGCTAAAAGACTAAAATGCCCTCGTATGAGAAAATAAAGAAAGAAGGAACTCAGGAGTGTAGGAGAGTAATAACATCGAGGAGATTTCTCCTCCTCAAACCCACAACATGAACAACAACAACCTACCTATTCTTGCAAGATTCAGGAAAATCCGCTACAGGCAATGATTCGAGAAACCAAAAGCACATAAAGAAAAGAGGGAGGTTCAAGGATCTTACGGCCAAGTGCTATTGAACGGAGGTGATGAGGAGAAGAAGCATGACCCACCGCAAGATTGAGTGAAAGTAACAATCACCGGTGGCAACACACATGAGTAAGAGAGCAATTGGCGTGAGAGAGAAATAACACTGGGGCTAGTGGTGATCATGCTACCATATTTATAGGTGTGGGTTGGCTTTAGGGCTTTGGAGGTGGGTAGCCTCGAGAAGCTTAGAGAAGAAATTGGGCATTTTATAAAAACTCAATGATAGATCTTGAGTTAGAATGGATGTGTGAGGAATCTTATTAGGAACACAACGATGAAGAAATCTCGCGAAGAGGTTGAGAAATGAGAGAGAAATCCAAAAAAATAAAAATTGAATGTGGCGGTCTGTTTCCTTTTGGGGCGTGAGGTTGATGATGAATTTTGAGTCATCCGATCACAGATCCCACGGCCGAGATCAAAGTGCAAAATTATAAAGGGTGCATGACACATAAAATCAAAAACCTTATCCAAATTGAAATCAAATAAAGTGATGTAATAAATTTATTTCTCTTTTTTTCTCCTTGTTTGAGGGTGCAAACAAACTTTAAATTAAATGAAATTTGATACCTAGCCTAATTAGGACATGTTGAATCTAATTTTAGCATTAGTTTTTAATTTTGGAGACTCTAAGTATTTTATTTTATTCTTTTAAAGTAAATCATATTTTCTCTTTCCTCATAACTTAGAGACATCTAGAAACTGCCAATTAATATGAAACTTCACCCTCAAGCAAACTTAGACTTGTGAAACATGAATTTGTCATTAATTTCCTATCTTGGGATTATGTAACACATTATATAGTATTTTGGGATTTAATTACACTTTCTCTCTCCTAAACACATTAGAGCATTAAAGATTGTCCAATTATTGAAAATTTACTCATAGGCTAGTTTTTGGCATGTAGATTTCAAATTTGAGATTTGTTTTCCCTTTCAAAGTCATCTAATGTTTTGTTTCATATTTTGGGTTTGACTCCTATTTTATTTTCCAAATTGAATTAAAATATTTATTATTATACAAATAAAGTGAAACTTGTCACTCAAGTATTGAGTCCCAATGAATTTTGATTTGAAGTTATTTTTATCCAATGAGTCTTGTTTTTGTGAGTTTTATCTCCTTTATACATTATTATCACTATTTATCAACTTAAATTATTTCATCCCACATTATTATGTTTAATCCTTTGTTATTTGTTCCTTTTTCTCTTACTTGCTCCATAATTCTAATGGAAGTTCTAGAATGAAATTATTTTATTAATATCTTACTTAAGAGGTAATTTTACATCTTAGACCCTGATTGGAACATTAAATGAGAAATTTGTGCATGAACCCATACATTAACATGAATAGTGATAAAAAAACTCCAAACCACTAATAATTTGACAAATTCAACATCAAGGACAACAAAGATAGGAAGGACGATGGGGAAAACTTAGGAAAAGGGCTAGATTAAGAATATATCTAGATTTTAGTTTGTTACATCACTCCACCCTTTAAAAAGGATTTCATCCCTGAAATCTCAAGCAAAGAGAGAATGGTGAGTATGCAGCATCTCATCTCTAAGCTCTGAGGCTATTTCCTCCAAACCATGGTACTTCCACAAGACTTTCACTACTTAACTCGGGAGTCTAGAATCATCACATGAAACTCCTCATAGGTCAGATTCTCATGGATCTCTGAGGGTTCTACTTTTGAGATTTCCTTTTATGACATATAACACAATTAACAATTTTGTCTTCTTAGCATTATATTTATTATGATATTACATCATCCTTATTATTCTTTTAACTGTGTCCTATTATATTCACTTTGTTACCAAAATAGTTACATTTCATCATTATGCACAAAACCATGTATATTTATTATTTATCTCATTAAAAGTTTTAACACAATTAGAGTTTACTCAATTGTCTCTCTCTCTCTCTCTCTCTCTCTCTATATATATATATATATATATATATATATATATATATATATATATATATATATATATATATATATGACCATTATCCTCAATAATGTGGATTTAGACTCCATTATCACCATATCAAATTATATCAGATTATTTTCACAAAATAGGCAATTTTATCCAATTTGTTATTAAGTCTACAGTTAACCCAAATAACATCACATTACTTACTTCTACCTATATTAAACATCTATTAATTGTCACATAACCTCTCCTACTGACATTGTAACATTCCAGGATTTGAGGCCTCGGATAAGTTGATCTTAAAAGGAATGATTGGACTACCCATATCACCAAGGTGCACCTCCTTTTCCGGGAGCCCATCACTAAGAACTCCATAGTTAAGCGTGCTCAGCTTGGAGTAGTACTGGGATGGGTGACCTGTCAGGAAGTTGATCCTTCCATGCGCACGAGTGAGGACAAAGCGCACAATTAAGGCTAGTGGTGGTCTGTGGGGACAGTCGTCATTCCTGAAACTCTACTAGAGCCTTGGGTAGTGGGCGCGTTACAAATGGTATCAGAGCCATAACCCCTCTAGTAGGTGGGGCCCACATGGGCATGTGACATGCCAGTCTTGAGTCGTGCGGTCCAGGCATGCAGGAAAGGGCTGTCCATGGTTGACGTAGCCACCCTTGCACTGGTATTCTGTGATCGGGAGCTGGGTGTCCATGGGCCATTGTGGGTCTGTACTGAAATGGGGTCAGATTATGAGGCCATATAGTTGAGACTTGACGAGGACGTCAAGAGTCTAAGTGGGGGAGATTGTAACATCCCAAAATTTGAGGCCTCAGATAAGTTGATCTTAAAAGGAATGATTGGACTACCCATATCACCAAGGTGCACCTCCTTTTCCGAGAGCCCATCACTAAGAACTCCATAGTTAAGCGTGCTCAGCTTGGAGTAGTACTGGGATGGGTGACCTGTCAGGAAGTTGATCCTGGCATGCGCGTGAGTGAGGACAAAGCACATAGTTAAGGCTAGTGGTGGTCTGTGGGGACAGTCATCATTCCTAAAACTCTACTAGAGTCTTGGGCAGTGGGCCCGGGCATTATAGACATTGTTCTCCTCATAAATCATTCACTCATATATATCAACTTTCTATTATTGATTATGCACATTTAACACCACATTAGGCACTCATGCATATTTATGTGAATCAAATTACTCATTAACCATATTTGAGTCATTAGGTGTATATTAGTGAACAAGGTGAAACATATTATATATTAACGAATTGATATATATATATAAATTTAGGATTATGTGATTTTATTTTATTATGACAACTAATATCACTAATGTATCATGAATGCCATTACGGATGCATATATCGGTGTTAGATGATTACAACTCAGGGGTTTAGGTCAACATGATCATTATACTTCACTTATACCTTCTTATTAAGTCTAGGGTTAGGTTCCATTTATCTCACTCATCATAACATTAGGGCTGATTGGTCCATGACATGGTCAACATCATGCGTATCCACAATTAGGATTAATATGCGAGTTACTCATATTATGTACATTATATATTCATTAGGGTTCAAACATGTAAACTATTCATCAAGTGACCATTGTATGATCATTAGGATCTAAACAAGCATGTTAGGGAATAAGTCTAACCTTGTTTGGTCAAAACTAAGGATCCAAGCACACTAACCTCCTAATCATGGATTTAGAGTTTCTAGAATCAAAGTAGCTAGATTTCAATATGTTACAATACTCCATCCCTTAAAAAGGATTTCGTCCTCAAAATCAGCATAACCATGATCTATCAAGGTACTACTACTAACCCTCCACCCCTTTAAAGGTTTGACCTACCAAGTCAAACTAAACCTAGAGGTAAAAGGGTGATTACAACTAAACCATGTACAAGATCTATCACTTCAACCTTAAGGTCTAGGTTCTAGGGATAGTCTACCAAAACACGTGGTCCTACATGACATATGGGAATTATATCGGGTATCCATATTCAAACAAGCCATGAGGTCAACATATTACATTACTAGGAGTATCCAACATGGATGTCTAAGGTTACTATTGCCTATGGGTATGCTATTTCAAACAATTACTATCAGCTCAGGCCAGACATGTATCATATGGATCCGGGGGTCCTCGTAAACCAAATTAGTGGTGCGGAGGAAAGTCTTGCCAGCCCTCAAACCCAGATCCTTTCAAGACATCCTTACTTTCAACTTATGCCCTAATAGCTACCTAACATGCTATGATACCATGTTGTAAGGAGGAGAGATCACCCCTTACTAAAATTTAATGAAAAATACACATCATCCATCTATTTTTCAAATAACTTAGATAATGAAGGATGCATTCATAATAATTCCATTTAAATAAGCATGATTCAGATACAAAAAATGTCAAAAGTAGAAGTGGAAAGAAAAGACCAAGTTATTACATGGCTTTGATCCAAGTTCACTACATGAATTTCATGAAACATAAACTAGAAAAGGAAACTACATGATCTAGCAGTAGCAACCTAGACATCTCAGCAAAGTCTCCTTGAATCTACTCCTGGGCAAGTCCTCCTTGGTCTTGTTCCCCTCCTTGTCCTAGGCTTGGGTGGTTGGGATCACCCAACAAGAGGAGAAAACAAGGTATGTGTCAAGCAAGGAATAAGATCAAGATAAGAACAACAAAGGAACAATTTGGGTAAGAATATGGAGAGTCAAAAGTATGAGGCACATAACAAATAAGATTCTTGCCATAACAAATAATAAGAAAGCAACATGCATGATTAATTATATGACTAAATTAACTAAGTAGGGTTGAGTCACCTACTGAACCTCAACCAATAGGTGAGGTGAGAGTAACACATTCCCACTCACCTATAAAATATTTATGAATGGGGGGAGAGTGAAAACATTCCCCAGGGAGAAATAAAACATGCCTAATTATGGGTGGTTGTACATAAGTACCACTACATTAGCTAATAAATCAAATAAATCATCATGCTAAAAGAAATTATATGACAAGTTTAATAAAATAAATATTGTAGATGGGGTTCAAGACCCAAGTAAATATTGAAGTAATTGTGCCAAAAAGAGCAATAATAGGAACAAAGGCTTTAGTCCATGCCTCATTGGGAAATTAGAGTTTGGTTATAAAAAATGCCCAACTTAAGGGACAAGATGCACATACCTCAATTCAGAGTCCTAGTTATCACTTTTCACCAACTTAGAAGATTCCAAGTTCACCTTTTCCTAACTTCAAGTTATTCACATGTATTAGGGTTTCATAATGCATACAGGTGTAAAGAAATCCTAATTTTAGACCTTTTAAAAAACCTCAGATTTTGGTCACAAAACCTAAGCCAATCAAGTCCTTAAGTTTATCTGATTAAGAACATATATTTGTTTGCTTTATTTGGAGATTATATGAATTACTTACAATTTTAGGACTTTTTAAATAATTTATTATATTCTCAAAATTAACCATCGAAAACATTGCAATCAAACTCTAGGATTATTTCTATTAGAAATATCTCAATTTTCTGATTCCTTAACATATTTTTATAGAATTTTTGGATAAATAGATAATTAGATATGATTTTTGCAAGTTTGGCCAATCACAAAACTCTAAAAATCCACATAGTCAAAGAAATTGCGAGAGAGAGGAAGAGATACTAGGCCCAAATGACTTGGACCAATTGGATGCAACCAACTCATCCGATCAAGGTCAGTAAGACCTCGCCCAAGGCAGCAAAAACTAGGGGCTAAAAGACTAAAATACCCTCACACAAGAAAATAAAGAAAGAAGGAAATCAGGAGGGTAGGAGAGTAATGACACTAAGGAGATTGATCCTCCTCACACCCGTGTCATGAACAACAACAACGAACTGTTTGTTCTTGTGATATTTGGGCAAATCCACTACATGTGATGATTCAATAAACCAAAAGCACAAGAAAAAAGAGGGAGGTTCTAGGATCTTACGTCCAAGTGCTATTAAACGAAGGTGATGAGGAGAAAAAGCACAACCGACCCCAAGATTGAGTATAAGCCACGATAACCAATGGCAATACACATGAGCAAGAGAGCAATTGGTGTGAGAGAGAAATAGCACTGGGGCTAGCAGTGATCAGGGTACCATATTTATAGGTGTGGGTTGGCTTTAGGGCTTTAGATGTGGGTAGCTTTGAGAAGCTTGGAGAATAAATTGAGCATTTTTTAAAAACCCGATGATAGATCTTGAGTTAGGTATGGATGTGTGTAGAATCTTATTGGAACATAACAATGAAGAAATCTCACAAAGAGGTTGAGAAACGAAAGAGAAATCTGAAAAATAAAAATCAAGTATGGCGACCTATTTCCTTTTCGGGTGTGAGGTTGATGACGACTTTTGAGTCATATGATCACGAATCCCATGACCGAGATTGAAGATTGAGAT
Source organism: Alisma plantago-aquatica (assembly GCA_963693085.1). NCBI lineage: Eukaryota > Viridiplantae > Streptophyta > Magnoliopsida > Alismatales > Alismataceae > Alisma > Alisma plantago-aquatica. The sequence goes on along the minus strand of OY856414.1, from coordinate 942,513,334 downwards.
TATAAAGGGCGCATGACACATAAAATCAGAAACCTTATCCAAATTAAAATAAAATAAAGTGATGCATTAAATTTATTTCTCTTTCTCTCTCTCCTCATTTGAGGGTGCAAATAAACTCCAAATTAAATGAAATTTGATATCTAGCCTAATTAGAATGTGTAGAATCCAATTTTGGCATTAGTTTTCAATTTTGGAGACTCTAACATTTTATTTAATTCTTTCAAAGTAAATCATATTTTCTCTTTCCTCATAACTTAGTGAGATCTAGAAACCACCAATTAATATGAAACTTCACCCTCAAGCAAACTTAAACTTGTGAAACACAAATTTGCCATTAATTTCCTCTATTGGGATTATTTAAAACATTATATAATATTTTGGGCTTTAATTACACTTTCTCTCTCCTAAACACATTAGAACATTTAAGATTGTCCAAATTAGTTGAAAATTTACTCATAGGCTAGTTTTGTCATGTAGATTTTGAATTTAAATTTATTTTCCCTTTTTTTAGTAATTTAATGTTTTATTTAATATTTTGGCCTTTACTCCTATTTTATTTTCCAAAGTGAATTAAAATATTTATTATTTTTGCAAATAAAGTGAAACTTGGCACTCAAGTCAATTGAGACCCAAGGAATTCAGATCTGAAGTTACTTTTATCCAACACGTCTTCTTTTTATGAGTTTTATCTCCTTTGTACATTATTATCACTATTTGTCAACTTAAATTATTTAATGCCACATAATTATGTTTAAACCTTTATTATTTATTCCTTTCTCTCTTCCTTGCTCCATAAGGCTAAGGGAAGTTCTAGAACTAAATTATTTCATTAATATCCCACTTAAGTGGTAATTTTGCATCTTAGACCCTAATTGAAATATTAACTGAGGTATTTGTGCATAAACCCATACAGTGGCATGAATAGTGATAAAATGCCAAACCACTAATAATTCCACAAATTCAACATCAAGGACAAAAATGATAGAATGGATGGGGAAAACTTAGGAAAAGGGCTGGATTAAGAATATACCTAGATTTCAGTTGCTTACAATGATCATACTTCAAACAGAGTTCATATAGTAAATTATAGCAATTCTAATATGCCTCTAAATTGTAAATTTTGGTACTTCTTTTGGCTCATCAAAAAAGGTTTTGTGTTATTATAGACATATTTTATAGAAATACTCAAGGTGACATGGGACCCCAACCCACTAACCATGTATCATGTATTGTCATACAATTAAAATAAACATCTTTTTTGTAACCATAAATGTATAAATATCTGCCAACAAGGAGTGTCTCAAGTGGTCAAACACGATGTCCCCTAACAAAGGGACCTGGGTTCGAATCCTAGTTGCCTCCTTGATTTACCACCCTCCCGGATGCTTGGCCTCCGTCATGGGCATGGGAGAGGTGGAGAGAATACCTCTCTTAATCCCATAAATGTATAATAAACTTGTTACTACTAATAATTGGCTAACTAAGTTGAAAAGGCGGTCATATGGCACCTTAGTTAAGTAGTTATTCAACAGGGTGACAATGGAAGGAACAAATATGCTTAATTTACTTTATAGTTTCTCTCACATGAGATGAATAGGGATGTTGGAGGCTATATATATAAACATGGATGAATTTTACATGTCAGGATGTCAAAGTTAATTCCAAATATGCAAATTTAACTCATTTGAATTTCTATATGTTGACTGTCAAACAATGAGTAACTTGTTCTTATATTTAATTTAAATAAATTGTCATATGATTTTAAGTATGGAATCTAAGCAAATAGATATCTCTAAGTGCATTTGGTAGATAAAAAAATATCTCAAATTAATAAGAGCATGAAAACATAATCATGATCGTCTCTCTCACTTGCTTATATATGATGGACACATGGCAAAAATTGAGTCTTGCGTATAGTGAAATATATAAAAAAAACATGTAATCCAAAAGAAAATGTCGTGAAAGCAAGTTATTGGAAAACTACACAACCAAAGAGGAGACATTGGATATTAAATACTAGAATGAGAAGGAAGACAAACACATGAACTAGAAAATCTAACACAATAAAAATGCAAACAAGCATGATGAGCTTAATACGCAATTAAGCATTCAGGTCAAACAATCAAGGCATCAATTTGATTAGAAAATAGGTTAATCAGTTCCCTCTCTTTTAGCATATAAATATATAGAAGATTAGTTGAAAGCACATGCTGAATAATATTGACTTAGCACGATACGCGTTAAAATAACATATGGTATTACATAAAAAAGATTGGATTTCATAAGTTCATGATTTGATGCTCTTCTAGAACATACACAAATATATTTTTTAAACGCTAATGTAAAAGATGTTGACTATATAGGCATCTAGGCGAGGAGATATTGATATATGTAGTTTACATTTGACAATAATGACAAATTGAATTTCAATTCAGGAAAATCTAGGCCATATTTTAGCACATTGTGTTGTTAAGAAACCTCACCAGGTGGCATAGGAAGAACAAATGTCCTTGATAAACATTTTTTTTATCCCATGTTATATAACCGAGGATGTTAGAGGGCAAATGACATAAATATGGCCGAAAGGATCATGTAAGTAGGGTCATCAATGATACATTTGAACCAGTGAAATTGACCCGATCAACTTTCCAAAGGTTGTTTACCAAAAAAATACTTAACATGTTCTTCTATTTTATATTATAAATTACAATAGGATTATAAAGAGGTCATGTGTTCAACCTGTGAACCCAACGCATGAAAATTCACAAATTTTGATTTGAAAGTAATTGAGTTGTATCTAAGTTTTTTACTTATTATTGAATATGTACACTATTCTATAAATTGTGGGTTCAATTCCCAGTTATACATCACAAACTCAAGTATGGTTATTATTGAAGTCACTAAAAATGTTTTTCCAAGCCCGTTTTTGGCTTTACAGTTTTGCATCAGCTAGAATGGTTGCTTGTCTTGGAACCAACCCAAAACTGATTGTTTGACACTGCTAGTCAGCATTATTCTAAGTTGCAATGAAAATGTAATGCTAGATGAAAGAAAAGGTAAAAGAGCAACATACCTAGAATATAATAAAAAATATGCAAGCAAGTAGTATGGTGGGTAGAAAAATAAAGTGATGAACTTTGTCTTGATGTGGCTGGTTCTGGTTTCACCACTTTCAAAAAAGTATGGTCTTGGCTAGGTTTTGGGTTGTCTCACCAACATTTTTGGTGTTCAATCCATAATCCACTCTTGTTCATTTCTACTTTCCGTCCTCCTCTCATTGACCATCCTTTGTATACATGTTGTCTCACTTGTGAAAAAAATTATGTATAGTCAGCCATAGACTCTCTTGCTGCCCTCATTCCACCTCACTAGAAATTGACTACTAGAGAAGTTGGTAAGGACACACCATAATCACACAAAGACTTGAAGGAGATCCAACACCATTTTCTATGAATGAGTTCATATTCCCCAACGACAACTATTCGTACACCTCTATCTTCCTCCACTTTTTGTAATGTCCATGAAACTCAGATCCACCCCTGAGCTTTGTATGAAACTATCTTACATTTTCAATCTAATCATCCGTGACATTGTTAGGCTCTTGTTCGTATTGTGACTTATTTACTACTTGTCATACTCTATTTTTGCAAGAAATAGTGATGCTTACCTAGTATAGTCTAACATATGAGTGGGGTGTATGGCCCTAGTTGTACATGCTCCTTGAGTGTAGTCTCTAAATCTAGAGTATATGGCCATGGTTTATTCCCTAAATAGGTATTTTGTGATGGTGGAACTACCACTTCCGTTTTGTTATACGTTACTAGTTGAGTTGTTCACGTTTATTTTACTTGTCAATAATTATGCATTGTTGCAATTTTATTATCGACAAGTTAAACCAACAGACTAATTGAAATCCTCTGAAATGATTGATAATCTTACTTTAGCATAAATCTTCATTGTATCTCTTGTGGGACTCTATCTACTTTTATTTAATTTTATGCCACTTGCATCTTAACCTCTTTTCTAAATCTTTCTTCATCTTGCCCACATAACACTTCTAGTACATACCAACATTTGTTGATGTCTTTTAGTTTTCTTATATTTTGGGTGTTCTAAATACCCACGTCATGAGATAGTTGAGGACAAGACTAATACTTAGAATTAGTGTTTTCAAAATCGAACCAGACCAGCTGGTCCGACTGGTCAAATTGGTGGCTGACCGGTCTGGAAGCCTAAAAAAATGGCTATGTGTTCTTTTCCGGTCCAATCAGTCACAAATACGGTATCTGACCAAACCAGATCAACCAGTGGTTCAAATAGAATAAAAAAATAAAATATATAATACAAAATAAAAGTTGTAACCCAAATAACTAATACCATATTCTTATTAATAAAAGAAAAAAAATGCTTTACTTGCTTAGTCGGAGGAGGACACACACACACACACACACACACACACACACACACATATATATATATATATATATATATATATATATATATATATATATATGTGTGTGTGTGTGTGTGTGTGTATCTATATATATGTGTGTGTCTATATATAATTATATATATATATATATATATAATTATATATGTGTGTATGTATATATACATTTATCTATATGAATATATATATGTATATGTATATATCTATATATACATATATACATCTATATATATGTTATATATATATATTTATATATGTATACATATGTATATGTATATATATGTATATTTATATGAGTGTAAATATGTCCACCAATATATATACATGTATATAATGTGCCATGTTCATCTGGTTCGACCGGTCCGACCGCTAATTGCCTTACATTTTGGTGATCGGTTTGATTTTTCTGGTTCAATTTTTTTGACGTCATGCTGACGTCATTTCCGGTCCAACTGGTTCAACCACTCTGGTTGAAAGCGGCTCAACCCAGTCTAAGTCAACACCAGTCCAACGACCGGTCTGGTTCTTCAAATATTGCTTAGAATTAAGAGGTGGTATTTGAGGAAAGAAGAGAGAGTTGGCCAGGTTTCCCTTTGTGGGTCTTAGTTTAATTCGATTTTCTCTTTTGGCCATGTAATAACTCTTGAATCTAGCCTTTGCTTTGAGGATAGATGCTAGACCTTGCCACTGTTTAGTTATTTTCATCTATGTTTACATACAACTGTGCTTGATTATCTGAAATCTCTTAGGATTTAGTTTCATGTCTAAATTGTGTCACATCTATTAAAATATTTAGTTGGGATTGGGTATATCTTGTTACTGAATGTAAAGTTGGGGAACCACAAACCACATTTTTACAGTATATTGACTTGAATTTTTGTTTCTATGCCAGTATATTGACCTTGCCAAACTCGGGTCCAATTACCTAACACAAATACATGTAAGTTAAGGCCTTATTGCAAGTGTTCCTATGGAATGTTTGAATCTTTATCTGATTCTAGTATTCTAACTTTTTGGTAATATAGTTAATTAGTGTTTGGTCGGTGTTTAGGTTTTTGAGTAAATCTTGTTTTGTGTGGAAGGTTGTCACAATCAATCTCATGGTTGTTTCAAACATACATTAATTTTGAAAAGACTAATGGTAGGAGAAATCAATTGATATCTATATCATACACCAATTGTAGTGGGCATGTAGCATTGTTGAGGGACATAGCCCCCAAATCTAGAAATAGACTTAGCCACTCATGTCTATGTAATATTCTTGGTTTCAAACAATTAAGATATTATGCCTTATTCAAGATGAAGAATGCAAAAGAGAAAGAGGTAATAAAAGAGTGAGCGTCCAGACATCTCAAGTGAGAAGTACATACATGCAAATTTACATTCTAACTTTGGTTGGGTACTTTTATACACAAAAACACATTATCCTCCTAGAAATATATTATTCATGTCAGTGAAATTACATCATTCATGATTTTTCAAATCCTACAGATATATATCATTCTTAAACCAAGGTCAACACCCACTTAGGATACTAGGTTTATTTTTTAAGAAACATGATGGAAAAGATGGTCATTGATATTTTGATAATACTAGGTTTTACAATCCTCCTAGGTAGATAATAAGGATGAGCTTGGACAAGTGATGAGTTTTAGATAGATAGAACATATAAGTTATCATTTAGAAAGCAAGGCATCATGATAGTTACTTCATGCAAACGAGGAATGATAGGCCATATCTTAAGTTTAATGTTGAGGTTTTTAATTATACTAAGCATGGTAATTGATTGATGTAAATGCGAAATACAAATCAAATGGGTTCATTGTATCATATAAACTTGATTGATTTGACATGGGTTAACAACATCCACCTAATGGATTATTTCTCACTATGTCAACTTGTATGCTTTTGGCTAGTTAGATGATGTATTAGCAACATGAGAAGAATTAGGAACGCGATATACATATGTAGATTATTATCTAGGTCTTCCACTTGATTTCAATTTATGTGATGCATTTGATCTAATCATTTAAAATTTGATTTGGATATAGAGCTTATTTATACATTATGGTTTTACCGATTAAATAAAAGTAGAAGAATGGTGATGTCGAGCAAAAATACCAATCAAGTATCACTTGTTCAAGCACCATGGCATTGTTTAGGGCTACTATCAGAGAGCAAGGAAGTCTCAACAATAGTAGCACTTCAATCAACCAAAGCCGACATTGCCCAATTAGAAACTTGATAAAAAACAATAAAGTTTAGGATAAGTAGAGGTATGTTGCAACCCTATTTTAGGACTTTATCTTGTGCCTTTTTGTTACTTCATTCACATCTAAACATGTTCGAATGCATGCTTTGCATAATTGTCATGTACTTGGACCATATTTGGATTGACGAGATAGAAGGACTATGATCTGTGGGTTCCTCTACCTTTAGAGGAGCCTAAGGAGGGTCCAAGAGCTTCCCCAAAAAACCCTTAGTGTCCAAGAGTCAACCCAAAGTAAAGAACTCCATGGATGGTGAAAGTGAAGTCCAAAGTGCAAGTGAAAGACCCCAACATAGTCGTGGTACCATGGAAGAAATACCTAATTACTATAAACAAGAAAACACACTAAGAAGGCAGGTAAAGAAACTAAACTAAACAAGCATTCACTAAGCAAGAAGGCAATTAGGGTTTTAAGAAATTAATGGGAGTGTGGGTAGTTTGGGGTAATGTGACTAGAACCTAGGTTGGGGAGTCATAACATGCAAATCATACTCATTCATTTAGATTGTTAAACTAAACAACAAGATAGATTCTAGAGAATTGTCCTAAACTACTAATTATCCATTGATGAAATAGGGTGTGTGAAGGGGAACTACAAGCTAGCACCCCCTATCCAAAATTGAGAGGCTCGTTTGGATTAGGGTTTATGTGGAATTCTAAAGGGATCCAATAAAGTATAGGTTTCTAGGATAGAATTGATTAGGACAATTTGGGACCAATGGTAGTAATAGAGGGTGGAAATGATTATATTTCACCTCGCATCACCTACCATCTATCCTTTAGATAGATCCAAGTCGATTGCATTAAGTGCTTCTGTACTAGCTACTTAGATCACACACATAGGAGTAGAAGAAGGTGTATATATGTAGGAAGATGGGGTTCTAGATAGGGATCCACTAGTTGGACCTAGGGGGAAATACTAAAATAGATAAATATAGTCCATTTTTATCCTAGAAATAGGTGGCTTCAAGCACAAATCACAAGATAATTCATGTTTTCAAGCACAAATCACAAGATAATTCACGTTTTCAAGCAAAAATAATAAGATAAAAGGAATGAGATAGAAGTAGAAGATAATCTTTCACAAATGAAATTATAGAGTTTACATATTAATTTCTCCAACATGGTATCAAAGTCACATTTGAACCCCAAATAGCCCATCTACGGGGCTTAACTACTCATAACAAAACAAAAGAAGAAAGAAGAAAGAAGAAAGAGTGGGAGTAAATAGCCATGCAGTCTCAGTGAAGACTTGTGACGCCCCGACGCGCCACAAATGATATTACTCAAAACTAAAAGTGGAAACAACAAAGCAAGCAAATTACCAAAAAACATAGAAAATTAAATTTTATTTCATAAAAGTACCAAAGGCTAAAAACTTTCATATATAAGTCCTTAACATGACACCTACATAACATGACACCTGCATAACATGTCATATATCACAAGATGCTTACATCATTGTTCTCAAACATCCCTATCATCAACCTATTACATGAAGAACCTATTTCACATATATACATGTACATATGCCATAACTATACAAAATGGCACACATGCCAAAAAAACCATATCGACAACATCTCCATAAAACACATTGAAAACACCCCTAAGATCTGACTGTATAGGGACGACTCTAGGACTCTACACCAAAAGACTAGCAACACATCCGACCTTATCAGCTACTGCTTTTGCTGCTCTTCCTCAAATGTACAATCACCACCTTGTCGTGCACGACCACCTAAAAGATGTGGAAACTGATGGGGTGAGACCAAACATCCCAAAGAGAGATATAACTCTCCTCCAAAGTTTATTAACGCACATATAAGATAAGCAACAAGTAACGTACTAAGAAGTTAGAGCATATTCAATTAAATGATATGTAACCAATAGGTAAAGCGGGTTAAGCAATACTAGACAATTATCACTAAGTAGTAGAACTAATTAACATTCAAAAAAAGAATATGAAGACCATGTATATTTTCTATCAACTAAACTATACAGAAGCAAGGCAAGGATTCAACCAATATTCTCATATTTGATCCTATACAGTTACACTACACAGTTGTATTACACGTTTTTATTATGCCCTAAGGAGATGAGATATACCACTCATGCTCCAACTGACTACTACTAAGTAGAAATCAGTGCCATACAAGGTCAATGAAAGATCTGGAATCCACGGGCTCTCCACACCTCCCGGTCAGTGTGAGAGAAACACCACAGTGACATAACATATGAGTCATCTACCAACAACCTAGCCTGCCTTGGTATATAGGCACAACACTAATGAAATTGATACACGACCCGAAGTTGACTCCTGCCAGGGTATGGCACGCAACCAATCATGTGAAGGTATATACTGAGTCACATCACTGATCTATGGCATGTAGCCACACTCCTACTAGGGTATAGCCTATAGCCAATCCTGTGAATGCATATACTCAACAGTTTACGACTTTGAGATTCCATTGAGGGAAAACCCGTTTCACCATCTAGTACAAAGATTGACATTGGAATGGATCTATGACACAGAGCAACTACATAATTAGGGTTCCACTTGATTAGTTATGCCAATTAAATGTCTTTTAAGATCAATCAAGTTACAATGTATAAAGCCATAACAAACTCTACAAGAATAAGGGTATAGTAAAACTTCAGAAGATATAAAATGTATAAGTTGTGAACTTGTCACATCATCACATAGCACTGTGACACTACTATTTACAAGGCCATCATTACTGTCACACAGACACATAAGGCTATCACCAATGATACATCATGTACTGTGGGATATCAATCCCTCAACCATATCAAAAGAGGACAATCACCTCACACTAGGCATAAGCCTTTGCTAGGTCATAAGACCCTAGTCACATCATTCATGTATCACATGTGTCTCATCATGCCCCATCAGGGCTCATTCAACCTGTAGCACATCATAGTCACCATAGCATACGCTAGCCATGATATTTAAGCACATTATATCTGCATGGTTAGAGGTTCATAGGCATGAAAGAGAAATCATCATGACATTATATCCATTCCAAGAAAGAGAAGTAACACATCAATATCTCTAGATTAGGGTTAGGTCTCCACACTTAGCCAATTAGGGTTTTGTAGTTATTTCCCATCACCAACCCTAGGTACACCATCTCCCATATTCTTGGAAACATTTTAGGATTAAGCAACATGATTAGAGTTGATTAAACATTTATCCAAACCACACTCTTCATGATTCATACATTACTCATATAAGTGTATTAATTAGGTATTCAAGTATATGATTCAACCATCCATCATACACATGACTCAACCCCCCATGCAACCAGGTCACGACCTCGACATCCACCATAGTGTCTTGACTGTGACACATTGGGTTTTGTGACCGTGACACACCATGGTCTCAACCTCAACATAAGAAGATGTCTCGACCAACTAGGGTTAGGGTTCAACCACCCATGGGAGCATGTCATGACCCCAAGGACAAGGTCATGTATCCACATGCTACAAGGACTATATCAACCTCAAAACCAAGCCATGTTACAACCTCAAGCACCAAGGGCATGCCACGACCCTCAACCTATTAGGATTGGGTCACGGACGCGGCACTGGGTCATGTATCTCGACCCAAAACCAAACTAAGGTGTCTCGATCCAAAGAAGAATAAGGTATAGCGACCACCAATGACCAAACTACCACTAAGGCATAGGATCAACATACAATAGGGATTAAACATGATCAAAGAGAAGATCTCCACAACCAAAATAGAAGGTAAAACCAAGAGAATCCATCATCCACATGGAAGAAAAAATCCAATGCAAAATTGGTCACCAAAAACCCTGAACTTGCATGATCAAACCATCATGAAAGGACCTCAAACAAGAGATATAAACCAAGATTAACAACACAAAAATAGAACCTAAGCTTCATAGAACATAAAGACACTCACCCATGATACATGTGATCAAAACCAAGATCAAGACAAAGGGGAAAACCATCATTTCACCATAATCACCAAAATTGGGTATCAAAACTAGGGTTTGAGATTACTTTCATACCAAGCATAATTTTAACATTAAACAAGTCATAGGGATTAGCATCATCCACTAACATGTTAAGAGAACGTTTTAAGGAGACAATACATCAACATGCATATGGGAAAAGTGAATTAATAGAGAAGGTTAAGAGTTATATAACCCACCTTAATGAAGATCACTCCAAGGATGATAGCTCCAAGCACACGATCACCAAGGATGTTGAAGCTCCACCAAAGGCTCTACTTTTGACCCCAATATCAGATCAATAAGAAGACACCAAGGTCAAAGATTGATCAATAAAATAGAAAAAAACTATAGTTTGAACCAAAAGGAGGGAGAAAAAGAGAAGGAAACTTCCTCACACTTGGATCCACCTTGTCAAAACATGGCCTATGACCCTTGTGATGAGGAGTTACTATCTAAAAAGACCACCATGGAAGATCCATGGTCTAAGGCCAAGAAGAGAGAAGGAGAAGAAGGTAGAAGATGAAAAGAAATGCCATCAAGGAAAGGCATATACTTACCAAGGTAGAAGATGACCAACGATCACCACAAGCACCACATGCAAAGGAAGTCCGGCCACCAAGAGCTCCAAAATAGATCTTCTTGCTCCTCAAGGCTCCAAGGATGATCAAGCACGAAGGGAGGAAGAATATGGCTGAAAAGAGTCACTTTGATGGAGAGAAGATGGTTTATATAGAAAAGGAGGAGAGAAGTAGGGTGAAAGATGAGGTGTCAACACCCTAAAGCACCAAAGGGACACTTGTCCACTCAAGAAACCAACTTACAACCACTTTACATACACATGCATGAGATGGTGATACACTCTAGGTAGAGTCTCTACCACTTGGGTCACCCAACATGGTCGCGGTCGTGACCCACCAAGGAATACCATCTAGGGTTATGACAAGAACACCAAAACATCACTTGGTCGAGACAAAGGATCACCCCACAGACACCCTAGGTCAAAACACTCTACTAAAAAACAATTGTCTTGACCCAAGACCATCTTGGTCATGACCACCACACCTAGGTAAGGTTCCTTGACTATGATACCCACAAAACATTCCCTAGGTCGAGACAACCCACAAGGTACACATAGGCCAAGACACACACCAACTGTAGAAACCCTAATCACCACTAAGGGTGCCACCACTCAAACAAGGAACCCCTTATTTCTCTATCCTCTAGATTATGTCAGGAAAGAGAAGGAACATTCTTGATGTGAAAAATTGCACATTCACCTCCTACTTTGGGTAAATTGCAATTTGCACCAAAACTAGCACACATGGCACAAACAACATCCAAACAAGCTCAAACTGGAAAATTAAGCTTCTCTAGAAGGTCAAAAACCATCTCAAGAGATTAGAGAAAGGTTCTAAGAACATCATCAAACCAAATCAACCAGGGTTAACCCAAAACCCAGTTCAGGGGTCTTACAAGACTCCTCCTTCTTTATGTCTCATTTGACATCACATCCTTCTCCCTCCTTGGTGGTTGGATGTCTTGGAAGTGTGGATGGAAGTAACCAAAACCCTAAAAAACTAGATTTTTGAGGAAGGGAATGGTGGAAATTAAGCAAGAGTATGTGGGAGTAGGTGGGAGCTCAATGAATATGGAAGTAAATGCTAGGGAGGCTAACAAGTGCTACACTTTTGCTCCCACCTGCCACCCATGTATATGTAGGGACTAGGGAAATAGGGTTAAGTGGGGGGAAACAGGAAAGTCTGTGCAAAAGTCAACTAGGGTTTTGAGGTAGCATGACCGTTCTGGGAAGAATGACCATGGCTGATGGAGTGTAGAATTTTCTAGGATGGAAAGCGCGTGACGTGGGAAGAAAAATGTCAAGTTGAATTTGGTGTTTTGAAGGGTCAGTATCATGATAGTGCTGGGTAACATGACCATGGTGGAGGCTAGGTAGAACGGTTGTGGTGTTTGTGAGGTGCATGGCCTATAGGGTAACATGGACATGGTGGGGGTATGGATCATGGCCATTCCTCCTTGCACAGGTGTTGTGGAAGTTGGTAGTAAGGGTATTTTGGCTCGCACAACCGTGATGGTTAGCTCTCGGCCACTTTGAACTTCAATTTCACCATCTTTGAAGTTATTTTCTTTGGCTTGACTCTTGGCCACTAGGGGTAGGCTGAGGAAGGTGTTGGGTACTCCTTAGGCTCCTCCAAAGGTAGAGGAAGCCTTATATAATCATCCTTCTCTCATGTCCATCCAATGTGTGGTCCAAGTACCTGAAAAATATGCAAAGGGCGTCCATAAGTGCATTTGATAATAAATCATTTATTAGGGAAGTAGCATGAAATGTAACATGTTTAGATGTGAATAAAGTACAAAAAGCCACAAGTGAAGTCCTAGAATAGGGCTTCATCACTACCCAAACTTAAAACATACTTGTCCTCAAGTTTGCTCCAACTTTATCTCTCATTTTCATATCATTCAAGAAAAGCATGGGAGAATGCAATCAACATGATGTTCATTGGCTTGATGTGGAATTAGGCATGCAATCCACTACTCACGATTAATCTTTCTATTTTTCAATATCATTCAAGCATGGAGCACAAGAACTTCAAAGATGGGATTGCAATCACAAATGTGAGTGATTAAATTTTCATAATGCTCTAGGTAGACTGTATAATGCATGACATACATACAAATTGGTTATAGTTGCTATTTTGCTTTCTAGAACTCCATCATACACTTCGATTCATCTCTCATGACCTTCTTGGCTTGTGTAGGTGTGTTGAGTATAGAGTTAATTTACCCTAGTCCTACTATGCATAAATAGAGAATGACAGGTTATGGAAGGGAGTGAGGTGCCATTACATAGGAAAAACCCATCTTTTCTTTATTTGGATGTTATTACATAGGAGAATATTTTATGTACTTTTGTAGTTTCTTTTTGCATTTACTTTTTATTTTTTCATTTTTCTCACCCTTGGTGTAGCTAGGGAAGATGGTGATAAGAGTGAAGTAGGGTGATATAGATATGTTCACCCCAAACTTTTGGAGGGTGGCCAAGGCTAATGTGTGCTCTTTGGCATCTTTTCATGAGGCATACATGTAAGAAAATGATAGAAGAAATGTTGGGTCAAAGAGGGATCATCAATGATGGAGATCCATGTATGGTTTCATTTGAGTAAGGTAATCTAATGAACTTCCACCAAAGAGACAAACCATGCATAAACTGAGAAATAAGGTAGATTACACTCTTTCCACATGGAATGAATAATCCCAAGGTTCAAGGCTTGCAAGAATCAAACTTTTATTAAAACGGTCAATTATGTTCAAGAGGCTTGGATCACATGCAAAATTTCATCACCGAACTCATCTAGCCAAAAATATCAATGGACTGCATTATTCCAATTCGAATGATTCACATCACATTAAGTAGATATTGGTTGAGGCACACTATTAAGAAAGTAGATTCAAGTTTGGGAAAAATTGACCAAAATGGTGCCAAATTGGCTTCAATTAAATCTAAACTTACACTAATAAGCAATAAAAAATAAACTAAAACATCCTATTTAAAACACACTAGATATTCTGAAAACCTATATGAAATGCAATGTATGAAATGGAATGGAAAAAAGTGAAAATACTTTGAAAATTTATTGAAAAATGCAAGGAAATAAACTACATGATATTCATGTGTTCCACACTAGATAGGTGGTGCAACCACCAATCATCAAAATTAGGGTGAGATAGTGTGAAACAAGCATACAAAATGAAAGTGAGAAAAGAACATGTAACACCCTATCATCATAAAATTATGAATCATGTTATACTCAAGATGAATCTAAAACCTAGGAATGATAGGGTAGATGTCACGAGTGTGGAGGTGGATCTTGTGGTGGTCCCCTATATGATGGAGGGTGGTGGTAGTAAATGCCCCAATAATCCTCATGTGGGTTCAAATATGTCTCCTAGTAATTTGTTGATGCATTCTCCCACATGTACATGTCCAACCAATTGAATCTTGACTGGATGTACCTTAGGCACACAACAAGGTCTTTTAAATTTATAGAATTCTATGGACACACTTCTAAACAAAGTCGCAAGCGCACAAACTCAAAAATAGTATAAGAGCGGTAAATTGAGGTCGAACCCGAGAGAGAGAGAGAGAAAGAGTGGTAACTAGAGCTAAGTTAGTATAGTCTGGGTTCCTAATGTAGAGCTAGTATTGAGGGGTTTGATTTTGTTTTGTTATGATTACACTAAGATGCTTCAAGCATGGTCATCTGGGTTTTAATTTGAGGTGCACGTGGTGCGCTGCCAAACATTTTTCATTTGATTAATGTTCATAAGATTTTATATAAACCAGAGAAGTTGATAGTATAATGTCTAGGAATTTTGGAAATCAATAACTCCGATCAACACATGGAGTTTGATGCATACTTGTCAAGGTGCTCGCCTAAGCGGAAAGGCATCCCAGGGTTGTGCCTAGACGATGGCGCTTTATTTATAATGCTACAGTGACCTAGTTTTATGGGTCTGATTGTATATTAACTTATTTTAATGTTTGATATGGCTACTTCAATGTTCAAAATTAATAGTGTTGCCTATTTTATGT
Source organism: Alisma plantago-aquatica (assembly GCA_963693085.1). Taxonomy (NCBI): domain Eukaryota; kingdom Viridiplantae; phylum Streptophyta; class Magnoliopsida; order Alismatales; family Alismataceae; genus Alisma; species Alisma plantago-aquatica. Next base: position 942,497,993 of record OY856414.1, on the reverse strand, counting down.
GCCAAATATCACTTTTAATTGGATCTAATACTCTTTTTTGGGTTTGACTGGATCTAATACTCTTTTTTTGTTTGACTGGATCTAATGCTCTTAGTACACATTTGATTTTTCTTAGTTTGCACCTTCAATTCAGATTGTACTAAGTAGCTATGCTATGAAGGATAGTGATTACATTGCTTAATACTTGTAGTTATGTATGGCAATAAATATATATTTATTTGTTGATCACTCTCTTACATTCTTTACAATAATTCTTTTCGTGTCATTGGCATTATTGTCAATGATAATATATTAGAAATGTAATTGGTTATTTTTTCATACAAATATATATATATATATAATATATATATATATATATATATATATATATATATATGGGGAGATCATCTATAAATATGTAGATAACTACGTACATATATAGCATACAATGTGTGTATATGAGTGGGAAAAAATCATGACACATGTATATATACATAAAATATATACATAAATTATTATTTTTAAAGGTGGCTTAGGCGATGCGTAGACGCGCCTAGTCGTGCCTTGGTGCAAGGCGTCCAGCCCCAACGCCGTGTCGCCTTGCCGTCTTAACGAGTATGGTTTGATGATAGTTGTTTTAACTTGAATAAGGATAGTCACGTGTTGTGATATTTAGAAGATTTATATTTGTTCCTATTTAAGTAACTTTGTAACATTTTAATTATCACTATCAATTTTATAATTATTATAAGATTATCACACCATAATAATTATTTATAAAGTACACAAATGATCATACAAAAATGTAACATTACAATACGGGTTGTAACAAAGAATAGAAAACTGTAAAAATAGTTCAGTACTACTTATTAGGCAGGCGCATCTTTTTAAATATGTCATTTAGTTAACGTGGGTTCCACGTTAGTCCCTTATATAGTGGTCCAACATAATTTAACTGAATTATACTTTTACCCAAACTGATACCTTAAAAATTAAACATATTTAATGTGACATGCAAACATATATAGATATTCTTTCAACCACAATACAAATCCAAACTAAGCAGTGTCAGAACCATGAGTTGATGATTGGAGGGGTAAAAAAAAATTAAATATGATATTTGAACTCATGACCTTAAATATAACAATAAACATATTTACCATTACACTAAGTCTAGCTATGTGCTTTTCTATGTCAAACAACATATATATAACATTTGCGTTCTGTATTTACAAAAAATATATAATCTATGCAAAAATGATTGAACCTAAGACCTCCAAGATATGAGTGTAATTTTAAACCACTACACCAAGTCCATGTCTATGATGTACATGTAGTAAATATAATATGTATTATCAATATACCATTATAAACATATGTATATATACATATATATAGATTACATTTTTAATTTTTAATTTTTTAGGGGGGGCGTCCCCCCTGTGGGTTTGCCCCTCAAACTAAAGTTGTTCATTTGATATTTCAAATCATAAACTAACTCAGACAAAAGCGGCCTGCACGACTATGTACATTGAGAAGGTTAAACATACTTATATAGTCCATCTAATCTACATAACTATTAATAGTAATAAATATGAAAATTAACTATAAGATCGGTTATAAAATTGTGGTCATTTTAATGTAGGATTTTGGTCATTAAATATTTTTTGACTCACATATAGACTAGGTGGGGTACATAGGGGCACGCCCTTGTGCAGGGATCCCGCTGCCCGGTCAGTGAGCAGGATGGAGGGGAGGCCACCCCTTGCAGGCCTCAGGGGCAACGCCCCTGAAAAGCCTGCAAACTTTTACTTTCGTGCACTAAGAAAAATTGAGTTTTTCCATAGTCGGTCATGTCTGACAGGTAAAAGATCATAGGGCTGCGGTGTATGTGGAATTAGGTCGGATGTGTACATTTACAGTTTTAAGTTTGCATCGCATGCAACTATAGAAAATGGTGTACATAAATGTGATCATATTGAAGTAAATCTAGAAACATCACAGATCGACACATCTCTAATATCAGTCAGGGTTTCGTGGAGGCGACAAACAGAACAGAAACAATAATTTTTTTCTCCACATATCCTACTAGCGGATCTCGTTAACAACATCTTAATCGACAAGAGGGTGTGCATGATATAACTTATCATAGAGTAAGTTTGGCAATGTCCCTTTACATTGTGATGTGCACCACTCCTCACGTGCACATACAATCCTCGTCTACATCCACCGAACGTAGGTGCTCAACGTCTGCATCTCTACTTTGTACACAGTGATGGACTATAACTCCACGTCAAACTCCCTGGGCCGGCGATAGGGAGTAGCCTTCTTATTAATGACTTTCTAGCGTTGCATTCACTCTCCTTTTCTCTCTCTTGGGGATGATGACACTTTGGGTTCACATATAAGAGTGTGTTAGGGAAATTCGGCCATTATGACCCTCTAAATAGGAGAGAAAAATTAAGAAGAGTTTCCTAAAACCCCTAGGAAAATAAAAAGTTACAACTTCGTACAAAATCGGCCGCTTGTACATTTTTGAAAAGACATTTAGAATATTCTGGAACTTATTAATTAACCAACTAATTGTATTAATTGATTAATTATATTTTGTTATCTGGCTCTAGTCAATCACTCAGTATTAGCTGGCTAAATTAAGAGTTTAAATTTAATTCATTGGCTTAAACATTTTAAAAAATTAACTTAGATTATATTCCAATATTATTCCAGTAGATTACCTAAATACTTTAGTAATCAATTTGATTCAGAACATTTGGAATCACGTCCACAATTGTACTCCTATTCTAATACATCCTATGTGTTTGACCCAGTAGGCTCCAAATGACATTGGTAGTCATATTCATAATCATATTATGGTTTCACAAGCAATGATTGGTATCTAGCAAGACTTCGTTGCTACCCAAGTGATTGGAGATGTTAGAGAACAACTTAACCTAGTATTTTCACTAGTGATACATCAATTGTATAATTTCTTTGTCACTAATATCCATACTGAATCTGAGGCATGGAAACATCATCCACTTAATTTTGGTCTTTGTTTCTTGATCTAGAGTAGATTATTGAGATACACTTGAGCTCAATATAATATATTGACTCACATGAGCATGGACATGTATTTCATAGTCTCACTCATCAAGTGTCCAGGATATCACTCCAATGGGAGGGACAAGTTCCATCTACGTAACCCACAATAATATGCATGTGTCATACTACACATAAGCAATACTTGTATTGAAACCCTTTTCAAGATCACAATGAGCAGTTTTAAAGCACATTGAACAAAATGCAATTATTGTAGTGACTTCAGTTCTAAGGACCACAATCACCACTATCACACTGAGATGTGATTTTGACCACTATCATTGGCTTCAATGTATCACACTCAAAGTGGGTCTGTCCAGTACACTTGTTCATAACAGGTACCTATGTGTTTTATTTGACATCCAATATCGTGACTAAGGAGAACTAGTCATCAATCAACACACATACTAGTCTTGATGTATTATTGGTGCCCTAATATCCACAGTAATATCCAACTAGAGACTAACACAACAATGAATACTCTTAACATACACATGATCTCATATTAAAACCATCAACTTGAATTCACATGTCATTCAGTCATACATTCTGAATCCATTATTATATTTATTCATTATCTCATATTAAAACAAATAATAATTGGAATTGCTTTATTAATAATCAAATCAATTACAAGATGTGCCATTATAATCATCATATGATTGGCTCTCAGGGCATATCACCAACAACACTATCATTAAAATAGCATTAGTTTTGTACAAAAGTCCCTTTTACATTCAATATTTAACATCAAGATATTATCCTCCATATTAGGTTTTCATCTAACCATCGTTACACAGTCACAAAAATAAAGAAAAAATAATATAGCTATCACAGATTAACCTCTAATATGCATGCTTTAATGTACATATACCAAATCAAGACTCATGTGACATATTTATAGGCCATCACACTTATATTTTGCATTACAACACTTGCACGCTTAAGAGACCAGTTCAATATCCAACAAATAACATCCATGAAATATGAACTATAACTGACAAGTTTGGATCATCATATTTCTATTCAAAACAACACTTATAACGACCTCCTCTAGCATGATTACGAGTTTCTAAAGCAACATCAAGGACCTCCAAGCACATAGTAGGTAAAAATGCCTTTAAAATTATATAACTTGCCTCGGTCGAGTGGGAGACCAAAGGTAGAAGACAAAAAATTAAAAAATCAGCAACAAAGCTTCAACTCGGCCCGCCAAAATACCCAAAATTATCCTCTTCCTCTACGAGTAGGGTAGAACTAGAGCAAAGAAGATTAAAATGAGGGTGCTCAATGCGCATGCACAAGATTCTAAAAAGAAAACACAAAAGAATTCACAAGATATCAAAGAATTTGGCTGTAGGAGGAAATGGGAGATGAAGAACAATAAGAAAACAAGCCAAAAGAACAAGGAACTTACTCAAAATAAGAAATAAACATGATTAATAACTCAAGATTATTCCTAGAAACCTTGATCCAAGCATATGCATCCACAAAAACCATATAATCGTCGTCTTCGTATAAACCTTGTCAATCATCGTTCTCTAGAAATTCTCATCGAGCTACCCATAGGCTTCTCCAATGAAAATGAGTGAGGTGAGGAAGAGAGGGGCTATTTATAGGCTAACCCAAAATGCATGACAACCTTAATCCCATCAGGTATCGGGACCACACCAGCCAGGAAAAATCCTCGACTACTAAAAACTCTACATCACTAGGAACTCATCAACCGCAATAACCAGAAACTCGTCAACTGTCGGAACCAGAAACACATCTACAACTAGGAATTAGAAACTCGTTGACCATCATAGCTAGAAACTCGTCGACTATCAGAACTAAAAACTCATCGACCATTGAGAATAAAAAAATCATCGACTGTCAAAATTAGAAACTCGTCAATAACAACAAAAAATCAAACCCTTCGACTGATGAAGGCACACCACTACTACTCACCAAACTTTGTGACTTTGCTAAAATGAGGTTCAAAAGCATTCTAAGGAGAAGTAAGATCATAAGTTCTTATACACATCTAGAAGAAACACAATTAAGTATCAAATCCTTGTTGATACCACCAATGAAGGGTCTTTTACTTAAAAGTCCACAAGCTTGTACATTGACTCTAACAAACAAGATCTAATTTTGATTACATTTTAAATATAGTTTCATCATTTGGTATGACATCACAAAACAAAGTTAACATTCAAGATTTAAGTGTCTAATTAATGCAATTATATCAAAAAAATTATGTTGAAAGATTAAGCAGGGTCAGGGGCCTTACATTTATAATATTGTGTACACATGAGTACTACTCTTCGCATTGTGTGTACACATGTGTACTACTATGTAGACTGTTGTATACCTATGTATACTTCTCTGTGTCCCTAATGTGTATTGTTTGGATCTAAGATAAGGTTTCTTCTATCTCTCTATAACTCAATTAGTAGAGCAAAGACGCTCCAGAGATGGATAAATTAGCCTTGCTCCCCAGCTAGGGTTCCAGCCTAGGACACTTCATGCGGCACCACCAGACTGGACCAGTTGGGCTATTGACCAATTTGTCTCTAATATGTATTCTTGTACATGTTTACTACTATTTGTATTGTTATCTACTACTATGTGGAGTTGTAAATGGGTACGGGTAGACTTACGAGCCCACAATTCCAGATCCTTTAAAAACCTATCACATGTCTAAATTTTTGTAGGCTCATACCCATGAACCCGCATATAAATGGATCCACTGATGTGTATGCTTCAACCCAGACCTATGTATCCTCTATATTAAATAAGTACTTAAATAATATTATATATATATCACACATCACTAGTCTAACTAATATAATTAGTGAGATTTTATCACTCTAATTATTGTAAATCTTATACTAGTCATTTAACTGAGAAGTAACTATTTTAGTTACAACTGTGACTGTGAGAAACATATTTAAACATAAAATCAAAGTAGTAACATGATATGCTACATAATTTAAATATTATGATGATGTATACTAATATGTAAACAATTAACCCAATTAATCTTCAATCTACAAGGTAATGACTTATTTTATCTAATTATTATATGTTAGTATCATGTATATAGCAATATCCCATTGTATTAAAACATACAGAATATAGTCATAATTTTTCTTACAAAAATAACATGATTTTTTATATAGAACCACTTACCCATATACCCACTCTGTATACCCATAATTATTGCGGGTATGAGTCTAGATTTTTATTATGTGGTTCTAGAATCAGAATCGGGCCCACAATATTAAATGGGTATGAGTATGAGTATGCCTAGATCCACAGCGTACCCACACTATTTACACCCCTACAACTATTAGTATTATTTTGTATACATGTGATCTTCTATGTATACTTTTATACGACACATGTACTTCTATTTGTACAACTATTTGCATATGTGTATTGCTTTGTGTATGTATGTGTACTACTATGTGTATTGTTATGTACACACATGTACTGTGTGTACCATGTTGTACACATGTGTACTTCTTTGTTTGTTCTTGTGTAATCCTATTTGTACTATTTTGTATACATATGTAACACTATTTACACATGTGTGATGCTATATGTATTGTTATGTATACATTGTAATATAGACTATTATGTATGCATGTGTCTTGTTGCGTGTCTTGTTGTGTACACATTTTATCTTCTATGTGTACTCCTTTCTACACATGTGCATAGCTACATTTGTTGTCGTGTACACATGGTTACTACTATGTGTATAGTGGTGAATCTTGACAATAAACATTAGGGGGGATACATACACATAGTTAAAATCTATCATAATGTAAGTAAGAGTACAGTTTATCAAAATTTACTCTTACCACTCATACATAAAGTAAAAATGATCTAACATTGTTAGAATTATAACTTTAAACTGTAATATAGCAACCATCATACAATGTTTTGAATCTAATATTTTTTTCTTATAAATTTTGGTATTTAATTGGTTAGATTTTTAAATTAACCAACAATCATGCCATTTACAAATACCTGACCAATACCTATTTTAGCATTAATAATCATTATATAAAAAGAATATTCATATCACCTATTTTATTGTGAATTAACTCCGTAATAGATTTCTCACATTCACACATTAGAGCGTTGCCATAAATCGAAAGAGTCAAAATAAGTTCCATAAGTCTACATCACTAATAAATATAAGATAGTAAATATAAAAAGAACAAAAATGTTGACATATACAAATATTAACTAGCGTATATTCTCCCAAATATGTGGCTCTGAAACTCATGAGTTAACTATGTGGTACAATACAATCTAGCTACTATGGAACTAGCAGTTCATTGATGTTTTTTAAGAAAACAAACTAGTAAGTGTTGATTAATGGAACTATTGAAGGGAGATCTAACCAACTAATATTATGAATACATAGAATTACTTCATACCTGATAAAGTTGGTATTAGGGGAATGATAGGAGAAGGTACAAGAAGAGAAAAAAATATATCCTTGATACATAAAGTGAAACTGAAAAGAAGTATATAAAATAAAGGGAAAATGTAGTGAAGAAATTTAAGAGGAAAAAGTAAAAATGTAAAGAAATATTTGAGATTAAATTTTGTGAATAGTATTGATAAAAGTTCAAATCTACAATAAAATCTTGGAGACATATTTGTTTGAATGTAAGATAACATAGAAAACTAGTTGTAAATGAGTATATACTTAGGAGACACAATAAAGTTATTGAGGAAATATAAATAACAAGATAAAAATATAGTGAGAAACATCCTAAGATATAGAAGAGATATTTTTTTAGGAACACAAGAGCTTAGTTATTATTCATCCTGAGCTCTAGTTCAGGCCATTGGGAAAAATTAACATGAATGTTTACATCAAGCTAGGGTGGTTTAGACGAGGTACATAAAACATTATGATTAACTAAATAGAGTATCTTTTGCTATGGCATCCAAAACAAGGTTCAACATGTGAAGGATGTACTGTATGGTGACCCTAGGGGTGTGCACACATTCATCTTCAAATTGTCTCCAATATGGTTAGAGACTTGGTGTCGAGAGGAGACTTTCGGACATCGGGATTTCGTTGATAGCACATTGAGCATCAGGCAAAATGATAGAAAAATGATATCCTTTCATTCGGCATATGCTTGCATCTTGCATAATGCTCATGGCCTCTAATTTCAAAATCAAATATTTCTAGGGATGTTGGACCTTCTCCAAGGATACATTCACTAGTGCTGGAAATAACATGAGTGCCCACTCCAATCCTCCTATTATCTGGGTGGAATGTCGCATCAGTGAAGACATAGTAATTGGCTTGGTCCATCTGAGAACGTAGTTGGCAAACAAGGACTAGCATCTTGTTATCAGACTGGAGTTTCATTATGACAATGGTATCCATTCTTTGTTCTATAAAAGCAATGCATGAGTTGATGTGGGGAACTTTTCTATCATGAACAAGCTTATTGTGAACATTGCATATGTGCCAGTAGGCCACAAGAGGTAGAATTGATTGTTCACTAAGGGTAGTTCCCAGGATAATGGATGGTATCCACGAGTCCTCATTTAAATCAAAGACTCAAATGGTAGGGCAAGTCCTTTCCAGATCAGGTTGATACTGGGACAATCTCTCACGCTGTGAAGAAGGGAGTCTGTTTCATTGTGACACGTTGGGCAAATGCTATCAACCTCAATGTGTTGTCTTATTTTCTATGCGTTGTTTAGCAGTGCTTTGTGTTGCAATAGCCCGGAAAACACTTTTAATTGCTCAGGCACTTGGGATTTCTAAATTTTAATCTGGTTACAAATAATGGTAACGTCCTTTAATCTATACAACCAATTATATGTTGAGTTAGTTGTGAAGTCTCCATTGTCCTCATGTAGTCAGTCCCATTTGTCTGGTCCAACATTGGGGTCCATCAAAGGTATGTTGAAAATGTGGGTATATGTGTCAGAGGTCATGAAGTTATTTATGATATCTTTGTCCCAATCTCCATTGTCAAGAGTCATGGATCTGACAGTAAGGTCCTTCAAGATAACTAGGTCTTGGCAGGATGGAATGATAACTTGCAAACAATGACCTAAAATCTAGCGGTCTTCCCAAACATTTACTTATGCTCTAGAGTGTATGATCTTCGAGCATTCATCCTTTAAAGAGGAAAGGTGATTCTTAATGAAGGACCATGCTGGTGAGGATGGTTTGTTAATAAGGAGACCTTCATTCATATACTTTTCAGCCATGATTGTAACCCAAATCAAGTCATGCATAAAAAAAAACTTCCTGTCATTCTTAAACATTAAGACATCATTTAGGTCACGTGCATCCTTTAGTCCAAGGCCACCTCCTATCTTGTGAGAGGATATCTTCTTCCATGATACTAAGGTTATATTCTTGTTTTCACAACCACCAGACCAAACAAAGTTCTTCACATGCTTGTTGATGTCGTCACACAGGCATGGTGACAATTTCACATACTGCATAACATATGCATGTATTGCTTGGAGGGTAGATTTTGCAAGGGTTATGCAGCCTGCAAGCAAAAGCTAGCAAGATGACTAACTATTTATATGGTCTTGTAGTGTAGAAACAATGCTCTCATGTGTACCATGGTTTAGCCTGTGATGAAGAAGTGATACACTGAGGTAGCATCCCAAATCATCAGTACATGGTATTCCCAACCGACTATAGAAAGTTGTTCGGGTTGTACAATGAGTACTATGTGAGAAGAAGCACGTTTATTTGTCCTTTGAGATCTCCTGACTGAGGCCACTGAGAAGGCGTTAACGACCATGTTGATAACAATTTCCTGATATGTAGATTCTTCTTCCATCAATAGAATGTCATCTATGAAGAACACACGGCTGAGAGGGGTGGCTTTTCTAGATTGCACAATAGGCTTCTAGCTTGCACTTCATGCGAGATAGCTTGACTAAGGCACTCCATATACAACACAAACACATACTGGTTGATAGGCCTCCTTGACAACCTCCATGTGTCGACTTGGAGGATAGGGGTGAGCTTTCATAAGATATGGAAGTTTAACCACCGGAAATGATCTCCACAATAAGCCGACTTAGATTATCAGGAAGGCCAAATTTTATCAGCGTGTCAGGAATGAATGGGTGGTGCATTCTATTGAATGCTTTCGACAGATCAACTTTGATGCACTTAGATAATTAGGAAGGCTAACTTTAATTAGAGTTTCAGGAATGAATGGGTGATGCATTCTATTGAATGCTTTCGACAGATCAACTTTGATGCAAACTCAATTCTTCCTTGCAACTTTGCTTTTCATTGAATGTATAACTTCTTGGACAAGCAGAATATTTTCAGTGATATGCCTTCCAAGTGTAACACTAGATTGTGTTCCAGTGATCCATGATGGCAGTAGAGGTTTCCAACACTCCACTATGACCTTAGAGATTAGTTTAAAGCATGTTAGTTCAAAGAGATAGGCCTAAAATCACTGCACCTTTGCATTTTCCTAATTTTAGGGATGAGCACCATGTAGGCTTTGAACATGCTTTGATCAATTCTACCTGTGTTGAATGTTGACTGTATTGTAAGTACTACTAGTTTCCCAACGTGGTACCAATTTGATTGGATGAATTCCATCCGGTCCTGACACTTTGTTTGGTTCCATAGAAGTAGGAACTCTCTAAATCTCATCACGGCCTGGTATACAAGCCAAGAATTTTTTGGTTTGGTGACTGATCCTAGGGAAGATGCTTATGTAGCTATTGATATTAGTTACACTTTGCTGGAAGGATGGGTTCAAAGTCATCTGATTCTTGAAGTCATTGTTCACCTCATTTTGGATTGATGGGTTGTCAATAATCCAGTCACCATCTTCATTTTGAATCCTTGTGATCTTGTTACCTTGGCATCTGGACTTGATGTAGGATTGAAAGTATTTAGTATTGCAGGCACCGTCTTTAAGACAATTGATATGCTGACACCAATGAACTTCCTCGTGCATAAGTTTCCAATGATACTTTTCTTGTAACAAAATAACATTGAGATCATTAGTAGTAGAAGGGGATGAATTGGCCAATATCGGACTCCTGACTAGCTATTTGAGAGTAGTTTGCTTTTCTCTACGTTGATGCTTGTGATGTTTAGCTTTCCATGAAAGGGCCACTGTCGGAAAGGACATAAGTGACTCATTGAAGGGTAATTAGTTGTTCCATTATGGGAGCGCGTCATTCTTAAACTCCGACATCAGCCCCCAACATGCTTTAGAGTGGAAATTGATATTTGCCTTTCACTAGGATGCATTGTTGTAGATAAGAATTGGATAATGGTCAGAGTATAAGTGGGAGAGAACAAAGACATTGAGCCCCCCTCCACAGTAATCCAGGCTTCATTACCAATGACCCTGTCCAGTAGTTCATGAACGTTTAGTCTCTTGAATGCGTAGAAATGGCCATTTTCCTTGATATCAGCTACTCCAGTATGCAGCAAAGTCTCTTTGAACATCTTGGAAGCTCTCTTGTCAAAGTATCTGCTCCCCTTCTTTTCAGTAGGGTCTAACATTGTGTTAAAATCCCCTGCCACTACCTAGGCATTGTACATATGGGTGGAGATCTCCTGCAATCATTTCCAAAGAAGAGGACACTTGCTTGGATTTGGATTGCCATATACAAAAGTCACAAAACACTATTGATTTATTCTACAATGGACCATCTTCCTATGATTAGCAAGGATTTCTAGTTCACAGTGTTGAGTGCCATAACAGCCAGATGTAGCCCGAAAAGCCAATGGCTTCCATCGGGTAAGAGGATGAGTAACCCAGTTTTCGGATTATTCTTAGAGCAGTTGGACCACTACACCTTGTTTTGACGAGAGCTAGAAGATGAATCTTATACATATTTTGAAATTCTTTCAAGAGTCAAATATGATTATCAGATTTGGCTCCTTGAACATTCCAACATAGAATGTTCACCATTAAACGAGATCCTAGTTGATGGCAGTGATGAGGCCTACATCCTAGCCACTCTCAGTGGCCTTGTTATCCTCCATGGCCTGGTTGTCTTCTTGGAACTGTAGGATTCACTTTGCTTCTTGATGAATTCATATTCATCATGATTTTCAGTTGCCATTTTGGGCCCAAATCGACTAAACACATTCGATTTCATCTCCTAAAACTTACAATGTGCAATTTTGCCTAATTAATTGAATTATTGAGTTATTGACTAAATTCCATATTGATTTCATGCAAGTCGCGATTGAGGTTCAACCATCAACTGGAACTCACCTTCACTCAAGATCCTTTCAGCCTCGGTTTGATCAATCGGCAGTACCAAATGGTTTGACCAAACGGTCTTGATCCATTTGGTTTCACCTCATTCGATCTTGGGCCTTCTCCCCATCCACCTGATCACCGATCAACGACCCCTATCCATACAACCAAACGGTCTTGGTCCATTCGGTCTGCACTCATACAGTTTTGCTCTTTTTTTTTCAAACGGTTTCACCCATTATTAGTTTGCATCCATACGGTCTCCCCCACCATACGATCTCAAGACCGCATGGAGCGTAGCGGTCTCAAGACTGCATGGAGGCCCCAACCTTCCGTTTCATTCCTCCGCTATCCACGTCAGCAACAACGACTCCATCGTCCACCCCCGCTCTCTTCGTATTCTTCTTCCTACCTGCTTCCTCCGCTCGAACTGAAACCCTAACCTCACCTGCTCCTTCCAAGACATCTTCGACCTTCACCACCTACAACCCTAAGACCTACCCGCCTTCTTCCATCTCCACCCTCCACGACACCATCAGTAGCGTCGATGCCAATGCCACCTACTAGCTCCACCGGATTGCAAGCATGCTGCTGCTCCTCCATGTTGCGACCTACAACAACACTGCCTGTGCGCACTCCACTTCCACCCTCTTCACATCACGCCATCATCACGACGTTGCGCCTGCCCCTGATGCACCTGCGCCTCACAGTTTCAAGACCATGAAGGCTGAGGACATGGAAATCGAAAACCATTTGGATCGACTGACCTGAGGACCGTGAAGGCCACACGACCGGTTGGGCGCAAGACCAATTGCCCAAGACCGTTTGGGTACATGTCGAAACCGTTAGAAGACAAGACCGGTTGAAGAAGCGAGGAAGTAAGAGCGTGAAGAGAAACCAATTGGAGACCAAAATGTGAAGACCCTCCCAAGACCGTATGGATGAGAGTTCTCAAACTGTGAGGAAGTCTATATGTTCTTAAACCATGAGAAGGCAGATCGGGTAAGTCAGGACCGAGAAGACAGAGGTACAACCCAAACTGTGAGGGCTTTTCAAGTTTTCCAAAACCGATCAGAGCAAGATTGTGAATATTCTAAACTGTGAAGGTTGTTGAGTTCTAAACCATGAAGAACTAAATGGTTTCCAAACCGTTAAGAGGACTCGCGGTCCCAAAATTGTGAAGAATTAAAACTATGAAAAGTGCAACAAGGTCCAAACTGTGTAAGACCCCATCCAGTGCCTATAAATAGGACCAACAAGGTCCTCATCTGGGCATCGGATCGGGGACACCACCAGGCTGCCCGAACGCTGGTTCGAGCCCATTCATCACATACATCCATAACCTGCTTCTCCTTGTATGAGCAAGGATGACGAGAAGAGAAGGAAGGTGGAGAGAGAAGAAGATCTTCCCAATCTGCCTTGGTGGTTCTTCCTCCTCATCCAGATTTGCTCCGACACGATGTAGAAGACCACACCATCTTCACCGAGCTGCGACTACCTTCTGCATCATGCTCATGGTGGAATCTTCCCTCTCTCTTATTCTTCTTATTTCTCGCATCATGAGTGAGTGGTTCCTTTTTTCTGGGGTGCGGGGACTAGCCCCGCTTCCCATGCTTTCATGTCTTTTCATTTTAGCATTCCAAGGCAATGTATATAACTATTCATTTCGTTGTCAATCATCGATGTTTGCCTGTAGATTAATCACTTGCTTGCTCTTATCTTGTTCTTTCCTATGTTGTGAGAACTTCAATATTTAGGATAGAATGTCAATTAATGTGGTTGACTCCCAAACTAAAAATAGAATGGGATTCCTTGAGGTCGTAAGTGTATGATCCGTGAGGGGACGAGCCATCTAGCCCACGGTGGCGCTTCTGTGTGCCTAAACATCCCTTAGGGAGGGCCATAGCTTCAGTTGGAATTTTGTATCTTTGGAACTGTAAGTGCATGATCCGGACGGTGACAAGACATCTGATGCCTAAGGTGATGCTTACACGAACCTAACATCCCTTAGGGAGGGTTCATAGCAGTTATTTTTGGATTGTTAGATCTTGCCTAGATGTTTGTGATTGGATATGTTTGCATGCGTAGTGGTGGTGAAACTTAGGACCACCCCAGTGATTCCATATCATTAATCTAGATCAACTTTTATTCCATTCTTTACTTTCTTGCAATTAGTTTAATTAAACTCAAATCAACCCTTTGTTCTAAATATTAGTATTACTTGAACTAGAATAGACTAGCAACGATTATTAAAAACATTGTCCCTTAGGATTCAATCCTTAACTATACTATGATAAGACCCGTCTACTTGTGGGTGGTATTATTGCATAAGGTTTTGGTAAAACTCTGGGATTTCAACTCCGAGTGAATTTGTTAGTGCGATAATAGACCACGTCAAATTCTGGCACCGTTGCCTGGGACAACAGAATCAGTTAGTCAAATCTAGTTCTTTTAAGGATAATTTAGGTTTTTGCGTTTTCTTTTGATACTATTGATCATTCATTTGAATTTTGGTTCTTCTCCGTCCATCTTATTTCTGAAAGATTTTTTTATCTCAGGGACCCCCAAAGGCTAGTGTATGCACCACTCAAACAGTCTCAATCTCACTGCTAGCTTTGATCCTGAGATAGACAAAACTTTTCATCATCAGAACAGAGAGAACCAAGCAAGGATGGCTCAAGAGGAGGAAATAGCTCGAAGGGTTGCTCAAGCCCATGCTGCACAAAGAGATAGGCTTATGCAAGAAGCTAGAGTTGCAGTTGAAATAGAGATCCGAGCAGCTCAAGCAGCAGCGCAAGTAGCAGAACTACAAAAGGATCTTAGAGAGTTCTCAATCCCTAAAGCTGCTGATGTTCATCACCCATTGCAACCTCCTTCCATCAACGCTCCAAATTTCTAGATCCGAGCACATTGGATCACCTTACTTCAAAATAGCCCATTCTATGGTAAGCAAGGAGAAGATAGTCAGGAATATCTTCTGAGGTTTATTAATCTATGTGCTATGACGAAGTAAAATGGAGTCACAGATGATGCCATTCGACTCTGTCTCTTCAAGTATTCTCTTGCTGATAGAGCCATAAGTTGGTACAATTCCTTACAATGTGAACCCATCACCACTTGGGAACAACTTCAAAATGCCTTTCTGGAAAAATTCTACCCTCCTCTCACATATGAAATCATGGGACGTATAACTCAATTCACTCAGGTCCCTGGAGAATCCCTAGTTGAAGCATGGGAAAGATACAAAGAGCTTCTACGCAAGTGTCCACACCATGGCATTTCTAAGAATCAACTCATTGAGATCTTCTATAGGGGTGTGGATGACGATATTAAGAGGTTTTTAGACTCCTCGTCTGGAGGAAACTTCATGCGTCAGAGTTATGATAGCGCATGGAAGGTTGTCACCCTTGGAGCTGAAAATCAGGCTAATTGGGGTAGACCCATAAGTAAAGGAGTACTGAAGGTAGCTATGGCAGAAGCTACTCTCAAGTACAAGTCTATCGCCGAATCCTTCAAGCTCCTAGTCACCAAGAAAGATCATCTTGAATCATCTATTGATGCTTTTGAAAGAAGACACTCACTCCCACAACCACAAGAACAGATCAAGTCAGCTTCATTGTTTTGCAAAGCATGTAAAGGCACTGATCATTCTACACTAGCCTGTAATGTTATCAATGATGTTGTTCTAAGCAACGTTTATGGACAAGGAGATAATGGTCAAATGGAAAATCTTAATGTTGTCAACACCATCCCTGGGCAAGGATATTACAATCCAAATCAGAATAGGAACCATCCTAGTTTTCAATATAGAAATCCTTTAGGAGCAGAGAACTCCCAACAACTTGGTTCAAACAACCAACAATGAGTTCGACCAGGATTCCAGTACAATCAACAACAAAACTTCAGAAATCAAGGAAATTTTAGAAGTAACTTTCAGAACAGGAGCTACAACCAGTATCAGAACAACTCTCAATTCTAGAATCTCAACCAAGTCCCTTACCAGAACCAACAACAAGGGCAACAAGCTAGCCCCATCTCTCCTGATGACAAGTTGTCGACAATTGAGAAGATGTTGCAGTCACAACAGACTATGATAGCTAACCAGCAAGCTCCTCAGAAGGCTATTGAATCTCAACTAGCTCAACTTGCAGCTAGTATGAAGCCACCTGCTGGAGCCTTTGCTGGCCAACCAGAGAACAACCCTAAGCACCCTGAGCAACTGAAGGCTGTCATCACCAGGTCTGGAAAAGATTATTCTGATCCTCCCGTAAAGACACATGTGGTTATTACAGACAAGGACGACTCTGTGATTGTACAAGACTCTACCACACCTGAGTCTCAATCAAAAGAAATAGCAACTGCTGATAAGACAGACGAGAAAAGTTCTGAGAAACCAACTGATGCAGAACCAGAAACACCAGAGCTAGATGTGCCAATATACAAGCCTCACATACCTTTCCTAGATTGTTTGAGGTAGACAAATCTTGACACTAGATTCAACAAGTTCAAAGAAGCTGTGAAGAAACTTCATGTTGATATACCCTTTCTTGATGCGCTGGCTGAAATACCAACATGGACAAAGTACTTAAAGTCTTTCCTCACAAGGAAGTATATAACCGAAGAGTATGAGACAGTGAAGTTAGCAACAACCACATCCAATATCATCCAAAGCAAGATGCCCAAGAAGTAGAAAGACCCAGGATCTTTTGGGATTTCATGCCATATCGGTGACTCTTCATGTAATAAAGGATTGGCCGATCTTGGTGCTAGCATCTCTATCATGCCACTCAGCCTTTACAAAAGGCTAGGATTTGCTGGGCTTCTCCCAACTGGGATGACCATACAACTTACAGATAACACTGTGACTCTCCCCTTGGGAATTATTGAGGATGTACCTATCAAAGTAGGCAAAGATTCCTATGTTTCGTGCAACTTTGTCATCATGGACATAAAAGAGGATGTCGGATACCCTCTCATTTTTGGCCGTCCATTCCTTGCCACTGCAAGAGCTCTCATTGATGTTGAAGCAGGCACCTTGCTTCTTCGACTAGGAAAAGAAACTCTCAAGTTCAAAGTTTTTGAAAGTATGCGAAGACCAAGCATGCAAGAAGAAGTCTACTTGATTGAATGCATAAAGCGGATGTCACTAGTTACGCAATAGGATTATGAACAAGTTGATCCTTTAGGAGTGTCTCTGACTAATCTGAATGCAGAGAGTTCATTTGACGAACAAGTGAAAAGTTGTGTTCTCCACCTCGATACTGCTGAAGAAGATCCTGAAGCCAAAATTGAGGAACTTAAAGCTGTGGATGTTACTGAAGAAAAAACATGTGAGAAACCACAATCTCTTGAAATGAAACCCCTACCCGAGGGATTGAAGTATGCATTTTTAGATAACCTTAAGGTCAGCCCAGTCATCATAAATTCCAATCTAATGGCAGAACAAGAAGATAAACTCCTGACAGAATTAAGGGAAAGAAGAAAAGCCATCGGCTACAAGATGAGTGATCTCACCGGGGTGAGTCAAGCGCTTTGTATGCACAAAATCCCCATGATGGAAGATCACAAGCCAACCGTTGAACATCAAAGGAAACTTAATCCGAACATGAAGGATGTAGTCCGTCGTGAAGTCATTAAATTTCTCACTACATGGATCATCTACCCTATATCTGACTCACCATGGGTAAGTCCCGTGCATGTTGTCCCTAAGAAGGGTGGAACTACCATGATACATAATGAAGATAATGAACTCATCCCGACTCGAACAGTCACCAGGTGGAGGATGTGTATCGATTACAGGAAGTTGAACAAGATGACACGAAAGGATCATTTCCCGATGCCTTTTCTTGATCTAGTCTTAAAACGACTGGCTCATCAAGAATATTTTTGCTATCTCGATGGTTACTCTAGATTCTATTAAATTCCTATACATCTAGATGACCAATAGAAAACAACGTTTACTTGCCCGTTTGGAACATATGCCTTTAGAAGGATGTCGTTCGGTCTCTGCAATGCGCCTGCAACTTTCCAACATTGCATGGCGGCTATATTCACTGGTCTCACTAAAACTATCATGGAAGTTTTTATGGATGACTTTTCTGTGTATGGAGATTCATATGACTCATGTCTGAAACACCTCTCCCTTGTCCTTAAATGGTGTGAAGAATCACATCTTGTATTAAATTGGGAGAAGTGTCACTTTATGGTAAGGGAAGGCATTGTCCTTGGCCATAGAGTCAGCAGTAGAGGGATCGAAGTGGACAGAGCAAAAATTGAAGTGATTTCCAAACTCTCTATCCCGACAAATGTAAGAGAAGTTCATGCATTCCTGGGTCATGCAAGTTTTTACAGACATTTTATAAATGATTTCTCTAAGATAACCAATCCGATGACGAATTCGTTGCTAAAGGATACTGATTTCCATTTTGACAAAGAATGTGTGAAGAGTTTCAACAACCTGAAGCATGCCCTTACAACAACAACCCATCATTAGAGCTCCCGATTGGGATCACCCATTTGAAATTATGTGTGATGCCAATGATTATGTTGGGGGTGCTATTTTAGGCCAGTGTATAGAGAAGAAGCATTATCTGATCTACTATGCATCGAAAACCCTCTACGAAGCTCAGAGGAACTATGCAACTACTAAAAAGGAACCCCTTACAGTCGTGTATGCCTTTGACAAGTTCATATCCTACCTCATTGGTTCCAAAGTCATTGTCTACATGGATCATGCCGCTATTCATTACCTCATAGTGAAGAAAGATGCAAAACCCAGGTTAATTAGATGGATCCTCCTTGTAATGACCCCGCTCTCCGGTAACCCCCAATTAAGGGAGACCAAGAGGTCGGTGCTGTTATCCCAATTTCTGGATCAAGGTTTGACAATTAATCAATAACAATTATTAAATTCTACTAGACTATACTGAAAAGCTAAAATAAATAAAATTTTACATACCTTTGAAAAGTTTGGATTTCTAAACTTGTATCCATAACTGAAACTAATATAACTAAAACCTCCTTGATCTTTAATTCTCGTTTAATTTCACATATGCCACTTTACTGTTTGTTCTTTTCATTTGTACCTAAAATGCCGACAAACAAAATGTCGGTCAGCGTAAAGCTGGTATATGGGGGAACCAATAATCATGCAATTATCCATAACAACATATTGTAGTCAATTACAGTTTAACAATTAACTTTACATTTTAAATATAATTGTGTGATCCATGAGTACCCTATCCTCTGCGCTGTCCCTACAGTGGACCTGGATACTACCTTCCTTATGGTAGCTCCCCATTAAACCCCTCATGATCCCACCTAACAGGTGAACCAGTTTCTAGTGTTGAGTCACATGGCACTACCCGTAGGTAGCCCACTCCTGAACTCATGGTATGTTAAAGAGTCTCATGGCACTACACGTGGGTAGCCCAATTTCTAACTCATGATAACCTAGACCTTGCTCTAGGTTACCCCTTTTTAGCCTTTGCAAAGCCACAGAGGTGGATCCGGATCTAAGCCAGTTATATACATATTTATAGTGATAATCATAGTCACTTTATACTTGCATGAAATAAAAGACATCCAACAGTTATTTTCAAGCAACCGATAAACACATTTGAGAATCGTCGTGAAAATAAAGTGATTATTCGTAAGCGTAACCACATACCTGATCCAGAGCAACTTGATGTCCAAGCATTAATATTCAATACAATCAAACAAGCAATCAACATTATCCTGTAAATAATGCATAACATCCAAGTGTCATTATTTTATTCAAAACATTCTCAGGATTGACTTGTATTCCACCTTATGATTTCTAGGATGACCTTATGGTTTTATTAGGGTTCTAGCCTTCATTATGCATTTATCACTTTTAATGCTCTGTTAGTCCATAAACCCTACTTTCAACATCATAGGCACAATTGAAAGTCTAATATATCACCTTTATACTAAACTACCATCTTAACCCTTTTAAGTCATGTCCAAATCATTAAGGAATTATAGTTCGATTCTCAAAGGAAACCTAATTACTACAATTCTCATCATTTATGTTAGCAAACCCTAATTTATCATTAAATACACAAGGAAACCCAAATTATCCACATTAATGATCTTTTATACTCAAATTGGATTTATAGCAACATTACTCTATCTTATTCATGGATTTACACAATTAAAACCATTAAAAGATATATTCCCCAAAATCAGGGTTTCTAAGCCCATTAATGCAAACTTAGGTACATGAAACCCTAAATTAAGACAATTATGTACAAAGATCATTCTTTTAGATCTAAATCATCCTTTTATTATCACTAGGTTAATATTCACTCAAAACAATCAGAGAACATCATTATATTCAATTATCATCAATTTTAAGGGTTTTTCATTGATTAAACCATTAAAGATGATAACTTTATACACTTTTTGAATTGCAATCAGAATCAGGCTTCAAATATATTATTATTGCATTCCTTGAGTTCTGCTGATAAAAAATCATATATAACTTATCTAAATCTAAGCTACCAATGATTAGTTATGAATTTTGTAAGAAAATGTACCTTTCGGCCAATCAGAGATCACCACGTTACTCATTGCATGCAACGTTGTCTGCCAATTAGAAACATTTTGAAATGACACTTTCACCCTCGGTTAAGTTAACGGTTCTTCAGTCCGTGGAGGGGAAAAAGTGTCCAACGACCCATGGGTCATCTTCCACCTCCGACCAGCTCTAGCGGCCACCTACAACAGCTTTGTGCGGCTGTCTCTCCCTCCTTAGGCCACGAAAATCGATGCCACCAGCCGCCCCAGCTACGCCACCCCCTTATGCACGTGGAGCATCTCCAGATTGTGGACAATATGGCCGTCCCTCGTACGATATTCATCCGTGGTCGCTGCCGCACTGCTACCATTTCTACAGACCTACGGAAGGTGCTGCTCGAAGACCAGGCAGAGGTACGATAGTCAACTGGTCTAGGGTTGTCGTGGAAGCCTCCCATCTCCATTGTGACAACTCCACAACCTTTGTTGATCCAGAGATGGAACTATCTTCTTGGTTAGGGTTTATGGACGGGAAAGAGAAAGAAAGAGAAGGAAAAGAAATGTGGGATCTCCCTTCCCTTTTAACCAGGTCTCTACCCCTTATATAGGGGAGGGTTCGACGCCCTAAAATGGCTTTCCCACAAAGGAACGAAGTCCCTTCTCAAAAGGAATCATATTCCTTCAAGGAGAAGTAATTATCCTCTCTCCTCTTTACCTCCTTGTTAAACTATATTCTTGGGATGAATAGGATTTCAAAAATCCTTGCACTTATTCTCTTGGTACTTGCCTTTTGTCCCATTGGCACGAAAATATGGTTTCCTTTAGTAGAAAATACCACTTCTTTAAGAAAACCATGAAATTCATTCATCATATTATCCTCTTATGTTCTATTATTGATATTTTCTCGCTCTTTCTTTTTATTGGGACTCCTTGGATCCCAAGGCACTCTATTATTTCGAAATTCCTTTTCAAAGATACTTATTATCCTTCTAGATGCATCTACATGCATTATTTCTCATTATCTTGTTTATTTCCTATTAAAATATCTCCTTTTGAAGATTTCTCTTTATTTCTCTTTTATTTTCCTCATTGGCATTCCTTTTAACATTAGGAATCCTTTGGATACAAAAATCCATCAAGGATAACTTAATTACACTTCCTTCCACTTATTTTCCACATTTTACCATTGTTTTCAATTTCTTTCTTAATAAAGAAATACTTAATTAATCTTTTCTTTTCTTATTGTCTTTTCTTTGCACTTTGGACTCCTTGGAACCCAAGGAACCCAAGAGGCATGAAATCCATCTCTGAATTACATCCCTTTGCCTTCTAGAGGTTTCTACCTCATTCTTTTCTCAAAAATTCAATTATTCATTTACTAATTTAATAATTGAATTTCCTTTCTTCATTTGCTTGTTATTAGGCCCAATAGCCAATAAAGCCCACAACACAATCATCAAGGCTATTGTAAACGAAATCCATTTGTTCAAAACAAATTATATCATTATTTGTTCAAATATCTTTAATATGAGAAATTACATTTCTCACCAATTGAACCCAAAAATTGGGGTTGTAACATCCTTCCCCTCTTATAGGAATTTTGTCCTCAAAATTCCATTAAGCAAACAAACAATTCAGGATAAGACTTTTCCATATCCATCATTGGCCCCTATGTGGTTTTACCTTATCCATGGCGCTTCCAAAGAACCTTTATCATCACATATTCTTTCCTCTGAGTTCTTTCACCTTGGCATCTATAAACCTCATAGGTGACTCAGGTCATTTCAGCCTCCCTTGGGGCTCACTAGGTTCATTGCTCAGCACATGGCCTGGGTACCTCATATAGTGCTCTATATTGGACATATGGAACTCATCATACGTTACTTTATCCTGAGGGGTAAGGTCAAACATAACCTTCTCCACCAAACCATCTCCAAAAAGAACCCATGCATCGGGGACTCAGCTTTCTTAGCTATAACTTAGAGGGGTCAGATCTTCATGTCATATATTACCCCACAGTGAACTGCATGTGAATCTACTTTGCATCAACCTACGACTCATGTTGTCCCTGGGCTCCTTTCAGCCATGGCACGATCAAAGCTACTTCATCTACACACACTGTGCTCCTTTATTGCCTTCATGAGGTCCATTCACCAACATCACCTTAATGAAGTGGTGACTGACACAACCTCCCTTACATATCTCTTTTACATCCTGACACTGGCTATGGTGGTTATCATCACATCTTACAGAAGATAAGAACTATCTCTATGTATCACCCTCAACGAGCACACATGCTCTCATCAGACCCTTTAGTCTGGATCATAGTAACCATTAGTTAGGGGTGATAAGTGGTACTCACATCGAGTTCTTCATGTATCTTCTTCCACCTTATGGAAGTGAACCATTAGGTCATACTTAAGAACTTTTGATCATGGCATAGTTGAACCATCTCCTTCTCATATGTAGTTCAACCAGATATGTCCCTTGACATTGCTCTTTCTTTCTCTTGTCATCTAGGTAAGGCGACCCACCATAACCTATATTGCATCTCGACCTTGCTTGGTATAGGGGAGACTTACATCATCCATAGTGATGAACTCCCATTCCCTCTCAGGAACTCTTTATATGTTATATCCATGCACTGGGTTATTGGCGTTCATCCTTCACCTCCTGGATTGTATGGCCACATGCCACATGGAACTTCATCTTAAGCATCCAAAGTATTACTGTCACTCACTATCTTTGTAGTACCACGGTGTATGGTGATCTTAAAATCATGGTTTCCTGTATGTCATGATTCCTCAAGATCGATTCCTCGAAAACCCTAAACCACTCTCATCAGGGTTTCATTACCTTCCTATCCCAAGAAGTGTATTTGAGGTTCTATCACCATCCTTTCATTACATCAAGGACTAGGCTGGCTAACCAAACAACCATTAACTTGTTCAACAGATCTTGTTACATCTGAGTGTTAGCCAAACATATATTCCTTCTCGATCTTAGGGTTAGCCTAACAACCTCTTCTTGCCTCTAGCCAAACTAGGCAGCTATATCTCAACTAGAGCATCCATTACCACCTCACATCCTTAGGTATTAGGTAATGTTGAAGACATACACCTCCATGTATTCCACTTACCAACTCTAAGTCTATCTTCATCAAGAAAACTCTGAGATCATCTTCATGGTGATCAAACTCAACCTTGCATAACTTGCAAATTCCACATAGCTCATGCTAAAAGCATCCTTATAAGATGACTACCTTAATACCCTTAGTGTTTGTAAACCATCCATGTATCATTCACTCCACAAGGGTATGTTATCATCTCTATCCTCATATATCATAGCAACGTTCCAACTCACATCCTCTTTTATCCTTGGTGTAAGGCATGCGTACTGTCCTATCTCTCACTCCCATAACAAGAGGAAATAAGCATTTGGCGGCCGTCCAAACACAAAGTTCTTCTTGTTACACTAGTAGAGATGGTACATCCCACCTTTCCAATACACCTTTAAATCTAAGTTGCAACATGCCACATATATCTCTACATCACAAACATCATGATATCAAAGTTACTTCCATGGATAACTGGTCTCGAACCTACTTGGGTCACTACACAATCATTGGTTATCTCATCTAGGTCTATAGGGTGCCGATACTTTTGGGGTCATCCATCTTCCCTTATGCATCTAGAGAGTTCCCTACTCATCTGCCCTTTGGGTCCCATGAGTTCATGAAGGTGATCAATCTTCTAACCCATGGCCCTCAGACAATGATAGTTGTTACCTCCCAACCCTATGGTCATGTGCAACTAGGGGTTTAGGCAACTCCCACTTCCATCAGTCTTATCCCTACCTGACCCTTGGATAGACTTGGGATTCTAGTACATGTCCAACTTAGAACCTTACCCAACCCTTCATCATCTCCCTTTGTATACATGGGCTAACTTTCATCCTTTCATAGGGGTCATGGAGACCTGCCTATCTTGGCCAGGCCCCATACCGATTACCTCCATGGTAACACATCCACATGCACATCGAGATGGTTATCTATGGGTCTACATGTTCATTCTCATACCATGTACATTTCACTTAGCTTCTCAAGATCCTATGAGACTTCTTTAGGTTTCCTCAAAACCAACAAAATTGGTATACACCCTACCAAAGGGTCCCTCTCCCAGGATGGGAGGAAACTATATCTTGATAACAAAGGTCACAAATGTCCTTATGTCTAGGGTTTACATCCACATAACATGATTAACCCAAGAGAACTACTAAGGAACAAGCAGACCACCTACTAAACCATGCTAGGTCACACTTGTTCTCATCCTTAATATTGGATCAAGATCATACCTCCCCATGTCATCAACTTAGCTGTGAGAGATTTACCAAACATACCTTAAACTTAAGGGGGTTTCCCTTTTCTCTAACCATGAGAAGTACCCTGCTTGCATCGATGGAAACTCAAATCTCATCATGAGCATTAGGTACACCACTTCCCCTCTTAGGCCTAGGAACCCTAGGTTCACCTTTGGGTATCCAACTGCATGCTCAAACTCTTAACCACAAATCAAGTAGGTATAAGGCATGACATGCATTTCCTGTCATCCTTCAACTCAAACAACACTTCAGAGTTGAGTCCTCCTCAAGGAAAACCAACAAGGTTCAAGGCCTCACAACCTGTTACTAAATCTCTCTAGGTCTAAGGAACTCTTCTTCCTATCTCAGAAGGTAAACACCTATACCGTAGGCACATAGGTACCTGAAGCCTCAAACTCTCTCTAGGGTTTGGTTCCTCTAAAGGAAACCAAGATATCATCAGCCTTCCGGAATTAAGCATGAGGCAACCACTATCATTCACTTAGGTCGTATCATCCTCGACTCCACACTATCCCTCATATCTCAGAGTAAAGGCTTCCAACCTTCTTGCATGGTTCCTGCTCTTCCTTTTTAGAGCTAACCCTGCATACAACCTTACTACCAGAGGTCCTCTTTTCATGAAGGTGGATCAAGCTTATAAGCATACCCCTCAAGCTTATGTCTGCTCAAGGTTATCCATAGTTCTTTATGCTTATCTCATAAGCTATCCTGGCCAGGGTTTCAATCTACTACTCGTACTACTGATGTACTCTGGGTGCATGCTATCCCCTACTTGCAAAAGCCCATAGGGTTCTATAGGTTCTTCACTAACCTCATCCATGAAGGAGGTATATTTCACTCTAACATGCATGACCCTTCCCAGGGCTGGGTCACCAAAGGTACTAGGTTATCCAACCTCTCATGGCTCGTATGGAATCCCAAAGGCATGTCCACTCTCACACTTGATATACCATGTCATCTAACTTGTTGCGTCATCCCTCTCTCTAACCTCCACTTAGGGTTAGGGTTAACATCATCCAGAGGATGTGCCAGGTCTCTACCTATAATGGAGATCTCTGCCTCCATGACTAACTCTCTTTACTTATCCTCCTGACAAGAAGGTCTATCCTCAGGTCTCTCCTGAGGGCATGACAACTTATACCATACGACCTAAGCATGTATCTATTCTTTCATTTGCACTTAATCTATTAAGCTAATGTCCATGATATCTTATTTACATGCTTTTCATTAATTTGGTGGAGGATTCCTTATCAAACTTACCCATACCTCAATAGGGTGAGGAAAAGAGAGAAAACCCTAATCCTTATAATCCTTAGAGCATTTGAGTTGAGAAGGGATGAACAAGATGAGAGAGTCCTAAAGGTATCTTATTTTGAGTCAAATCCTAAGACATTGGCCAGGCAGTCACACAGATCCGGGAGTCCTCGTATTCCGACTAGCGGTGCGGAGGAAAATTTTGCCAGCCCCCGGGCATGATCCTTTACTAGACACCTCTATCTTTTGGAAAATACTCTAATAACTCCCTTGGGTTCTATGAAGTTTGTAAAATTTAATAATTATTAATGATTAAATGAGGAACCTGTTCTCTGATACCAAATGTAATGACCCCTCTCTCTAGTAACCCCCAATTAAGGGAGACTGAGAGGTCGGTGTTGTTATCCCAATTGCCGAATCAAGGTTTGACAATTAATCAATAACAACTATTAAATTCTACTAGACTATACTGAAAAGCTAAAATAAATAAAATTTTGCATACCTTTGAAAAGTTTGGATTTCTAAACTTGTATCCATAACTGAAACTAATATAACTAAAACCTCCTTGATCTTTAATTCTCATTTAATTTCACATATGCCACTTTACTGTTTGTTCTTTTCGTTTGTACCTAAAATGCCGACAAACAAAATGTCAGTCAGCGTAAAGCTGGTATATGGGGGAACCAATAATCATGCAATTATCCATAACAACATATTGTAGTCAATTACCGTTTAACAATTAACTTTACATTTTAAATATAATTGTGTGATCCATGAGTACCCTATCCTCTGCGTTGTCCCTACAGTGGACCTGGATACTACCTTCCTTATGGTAGCTCCCCATTAAACCCCTCATGATCCCACCTAACAGGTGAACTAGTTTCTAGTGTTGAGTCACATGGCACTACCCGTAGGTAGCCCACTCCTGAACTCATGGTATGCTAAAGAGTCTCATGGCACTACACGTGGGTAGCCCAATTTCTAACTCATGGTAACCTAGACCTTGCTCTAGGTTACCCCTTTTTAGCCTTTGCAAAGCCACAGAGGTGGACCCGGATCTAAGCCAGTTATATACATATTTATAGTGATAATCATAGTCACTTTATAGTTGCATGAAATAAAAGACATCCAATAGTTATTTTCAAGTAACCGATAAACACATTTGAGAATCGCCGTGAAAATAAAGCGATTATTCATAAGCGTAACCACATACCTAATCTAGAGCAACATGATGTCCAAGCATTAATATTCAATACAATCAAACAAGCAATCAACATTATCTTGAAAATAATCCATAACATCCAAGTGTCATTATTTTATTCAAAACATTCTCAAGATCGACTTGTATTCCACCTTATGATTTCTAGGCCGACCTTAGGGTTTTAGCCTTCATTATTCATTTATCACTTTTAATGCTTTGTTAGTCCATAAACCCTACTTTCAACATCATAGGTACAATTGAAAGTCTAATATATCACCTTTATACTAAAACTACCATTTTAACCCTTTTAAGTCATGTCCAGATCATTAAGGCCAATTATCATGTTTAGGTTTCTTTGAATTGACAACTCAATAAAGAATTATAGTTTGATTCTCAAAGGAACCCTAATTACTAAAATTCTCATTGTTTATGTTAGCAAACCCTAATTTATAATTAAATACACTAGGAAACCCAAATTATCCACATTAATGATCTTTTATACTCAAATTGGATTTATAACAACATTACTCTGTCTTATTAATGGATTTACACAATTAAAACCATTAAAAGACATATTCCCCTAAATTAGGGTTTCTAAGCCCATTAATGCAAACTTAGGTATATGAACCCCTAAATTAAGGCAATTATGTACAAAGATCATTCTTTTAGATCTAAATCATCCTTTTTATTGTCACTATGTTAATATTCACTCAAAACAATCAGAGAGCATCATTATATTCAATTATCATCAATTTAAAGGGTTTTTCATTAATTAAACCATTAAAGATGATAATTTTATACACTTTTTGAATTGCAATCAGAATCAGGCTTCAACTATATTTTTATTGCATTTCTTGAGTTCTCCTGATAAAAATTAATACATAACTTATCTAAATCTGAGCTACTCGTGATTAGTTATGGATTTTGTAAGAAAATGTACCTTTCGGACAATCAGAGATCGCCACATCACTCATTGCATGCAATGTTGTCTGCCGATTAGAAACATTTCGAAATGACGCTTTCACCCTCGGTTAAGTTAATGGTTCTTCAACCCGTGGAGGGGCAAAAGTGTCCAACGACCCATGGGTCGTCTTCCACCTCCGGCCAGCCCTAGCGGCCGCCTACAATAGCTTTGCGCGGCCGTCTCCTCCTCCATGGGCCACAAAAATCGATGCCACCAGCCGCCCCAGCTACGCCGCTCCCTTACGCATGTGGAGCATCTCCAGATTGTGGCCAATATGGCCGTCCCTCATGCAAGATTCATTCGTGGTCGCTATCGTCTGTAGACCTATGGAAGGTGCTGCTCGAAGACCAGGCAGAGGTACGATAGTCAACCGGTCTAGGGTTGTCATGGAAGCCTCCCGTTTCCATTGCGATGACTTCACAGCCTTTGTTGATCCAGAGATGGAACTATCTTCTTGGTTAGGGTTTATGGATGGGAAAGAGAAAGAAAGAGAAGGAAAAGAAATGTGGGATCTCCCTTCCCTTCTAACCAAGGCTCTACCCCTTATATAGGGGAGGGTTCGACGCCTTAAAATGGCTTGCCCACAAAGAAATGAAGTCCCTTCTCAAAAGGAATCATATTCCTTCAAGCAGAAGTAATTATCCTCTCTCCTATTTACCTCCTTGATA
The DNA here is from genome assembly GCA_963693085.1 of Alisma plantago-aquatica. NCBI lineage: Eukaryota > Viridiplantae > Streptophyta > Magnoliopsida > Alismatales > Alismataceae > Alisma > Alisma plantago-aquatica. The sequence goes on along the minus strand of OY856414.1, from coordinate 942,468,659 downwards.
AAATATATTCTTGGGATAAATAGGATTTCGAAAATCCTTGCACTTATTCTCTTGGTACTTGCCTTTTGTCCCATTGGCACAAAAATATGGTTTCCTTTAGTAGAAAATACCACTTCTTTAACAAAACCATGAAATTCATTCATCATATTATCCTCTTATGTTCTATTATTGGTATTTTCTCTCTCTTTCTTTTTATTGGGACTCCTTGGATCCCAAGGCACTCTATTATTTCGAAATTCCTTTTCAAGGATACTTATTATCCTTCTAGATGCATCTACATGCATTATTTCTCATTATCTTGTTTATTTCCTATTAAAATATCTCCTTTTGAAGATTTCTCTTTACTTCTCTTTTATTTTCCTCATTGGAATTTCTTTTAACATTAGGAATCCTTTGGATACGAAAATCCATCAAGGATAACTTAATTACACTTCCTTCCACTTATTTTCCACATTTTACCATTATTTTCAATTTCTTTCTTAATAAAGAAATACTTAATTAATCTTTTCTTTTCTTATTGTTTTTTCTTTGAACTTTGGACTCCTTGGAACCCAAGGAACCCAAGAGGCACGAAATCCATCTCTGGATTACATCCCTTTGCCTTCTAGAGGTTTCTACCTCATTCTTTTCTCAAAAATTCAATTATTCATTTACTAATTGAATACTTGAATTTCCTTTCTTCATTTCCTTAATATTGGGCCCAATAGCCAATAAAGCCTACAACACAATCATCAAGGCTATTGTAAATGAAATCCATTTATTCAAAACAAATTATATCATTATTTGTTCAAATATCTTTAATATGAGAAATTACATTTCTCACCAATTGAACCCAAAAATTGGGGTTGTAACACTCCTCTTGTAAGAATTTGATCTAGAAAAAAGAGATAAGAAAGGTACAGAGAATGTCAAGGCAGACCATCTCAGTCGTATTCACACTCTGGAAACCGAGAAGATCCCGATTAACGATTCTCTTCCAGATGACCAACTAAAGAAAGTTTCAGAAGCTACCCCTTGGTACTCAGATTATGTGAACTATCTTGCCGCTGGTGTCATCCACCCTGAATGCACTAAAGAAATTCATGCATGATGTGAGGCTGTATCACTGGGATGAGTTGTACCTCTTTAAGCTTTGTGTTGATGGTCTCTATAGACGTTGCATCGCTGAGGAAGAAGCCCAACTCATTTTAGAGCAATGTCACTCAGGCCCAGTTGGAGGCCATATGAGTTCTAAGAAAACTACCTTGAAGGTTTTGCAATGTGGTTTCTTTTGGCCATCCATGTCTAAAGATTCCTACAACTTTGTTCTTTCTTGCAAAAAGTGTTAGAGAACGGGTAACATAACAAAAAGAGATGAGATGCCACTTAAGTTATGGTAAGAAGTCAAGATTTTTGATGTTTGGGGTGCGGACTACATGGGTCCATTCCCATCTTCACATGTTTTTTCCTACATCCTAGTCGCGGTTGATTATGTTTCAAAATGGGTCAAAGCCATACTGACCGTCACTAGCGATTCCAAACTTGTCATTAAAATGTTCAAGGATATTATTTTTCCCCGTTTCAGAGTCCCACACACTGTGATATCCGACGGATGTTCTCATTTTCTGGAAAGAAGCTTTGAGGCATTGTTAAGAAAATATGGTGTAATGCACAAGGTAGCTGCCCCTACCACCCACAAACAAGTGGGCAGGTTGAGGTTTCTAACTGTCAACTCAAGGCTATCTTGGAAAAGACAGTAGGTCACAACTGAAAAGACTGGTCAGTGAAAATCAATGATGCCTTGTGGGCCTACCAAACAACTTTTAAGACTCCTCTCGGAACTACACCATTTCGATTGATCTATGGAAAGTCATGCCACCTACCTATAGAAATGGAACACAAAGCATGGTGGGCAATTAAACAACTGAATTTTGATATGAAGAAAGCTGGCCAAGCCAGTATTCTGCAACTTCAGGAGCTGGAAGAACTCTGGATGACAGCTTATGAGAATGCACAAATCTACAAAGAACGCACCAAACTTTGGCACGATGGTCATCTAAAAAGAAAGGACATACAAGTGGGAGACCAAGTTCTATTGTTCAACTCTAGATTGAAGTTATTCCCAGGGAAACTCCATTCTCGCTGGTCTGGACCATACATTGTCAAGATCATGTACCCACATGGTACTTTCTCTTTACGGAGTGAAAAGTCGGGCGAATTTGTGGCCAATGGTCAACGCTTGAAGAGATATTTCACCTCATCTGACATAGGCCCCACAGAAATTATAGATCTCACCAATCCAACATATCCACCAGAAAATTGAAGGAATCAAGTCGAGCCATCAACATAAAAACCAAGGTGCTTGTCGGGAGGCAACCCGATCAATATATTCATTTTTACTTTTAATTTTGAATTAGAAAATTTCCTTAATTTTGTTTTTACTTTTTAGAATTTTTGCACTGAATAAAAAAATTTGCATCGCAAGATGCTATCTTAAGTTTTGACTAGTCTTCATTTTTGAGATTTTCAGATGGAGGACGCATGCTGATTGGAACGCAACCACATCTTGTGGTTCCATTGGCATGAATTTTCCCCTCCATCTCGGATTTAGAGTTTGCTCGAGACGAGCAAATTTCTAAGTTTAGGGTGGAGGGTGGGTGGTATGTACTTTACTTTCCATCCACACCCATCTATTTCATACTTATGATTTCATCATTGCAATTTTTGATCAAAAATTTCAAAATTTTTAAGTTTTCAAAGAAATTAAACAGAAATTTGATGAACTTTTAACGCTTTTCGTTTCAATAATAGCCATTACCTAGCTGGCTAGTTTCTCTCTCTATGCATTTCGAATCATTATACCCTCCTTATTCGAAGCAGATCCTCAAAAGGACTACTTTTTGAAACTAGCCTATTGATTGGAATCATCTTGTGAAGCTTATAAATCCTATCATCATGATTTTTATGCAAAAATGACAAGTGTCTGTCGAACTGATATGGATCAAATACGTCATGCTTCCTAACTGACTAGTGGAACAATAACATGGAACCCCCACCGGATCCTCATCAAGTCATTATTTGAGCAGAGTATGATAAAGAGAACAACCTGGTGCACGGAATTGTAAATCAAATTTCATTCCGATATGAACTCTCTTCTACACTTCTTCTATCATCTTCTTACCCCTCTGTCCATCAAAAAGAAACAAAAACAACCAAAATAGTGCCAAACCCTAAGTTCGGGGTGGCATGCCACCTCCCTCTATATCCGCCTCTTCGATACCCCTCGACGAAATAGGGGTGTATCACTAAGAAAAGATGACAATGTGCACACAAAAAAATGCAATCTTGAGTCAAATAGAGGAGAGATTTGCACACAAAAAATGTGCAATCAATGAAATTGCAATCATATAATAAAAATCTCGAGTCGAATAGAGGAGATATTTATTTCCTCCTTCCATACAACCCTTCACTGCCTTTTCTACCTAAAGGCACAATGAATGACCCCACTATCCTGAAAAACACCAGTGTCATATTAGGTGCACACTTGTTGTTCTGTGGGTATCTCTGGACTCTTACAAAACTCTTAGAAATGCTTGTTGTTGGAAAAAGTGAGGAGGAAGTGATGTTGGAAAACAAACTCAGGAACAAAGATATGGTAAGATGTGTTCTGTGATCTCAGGAAGTTGACATGCTTAGTCATACTGAGAAGAAAGAAAATAATTGTGATGTGAAGATGAGGCAACCACACAAGTTGAAAGTATTCATTTGACAACTATTTCAGATTTTGTGTTACTCGAGGATGAGCAACGTTAAAGTTCGGGGTGTTTTTATGAATGCATATTCATCATGATTTTCAGTCACCATTTTGGGCCCAATTCGACTAAACACATTCAATTTCATATCCTAAAACTTACAATGTGCAATTTTGCCTAATTAGTTGAATTATCGAGTTATTGACTAAATTCCATATTGATTTCATGCAGGTCACGATTGAGGTTCAATCATCAACTGAAACTCACCTTCACTCAAGATCCTCTCAGCCTCGGTCTGATCAATCGGAAGTGACCAAATGGTTTGACCAAACGGTCTTGATCCATTTGGTTTCACCTCATTCGGTCTTGGGCCTTCTCCCCATCCACCCGATCATCGATCAACGACCCCTATCCATCCAACCAAACAGTCTAGGTCCATTCGGTTTGCACCGATAAGGTTTTGCTCTTTTTTTTTCTTCAAATGGTTTCACCCATTATCGGTTTGCATCCATACGGTCTCCCCCTCCATACGGTCCCAAGACCGCATGGAGCATAGTGGTATCAAGACCGCATGGAGGCCCCAACCTTCCATTTCCTTCCTCCTCTATCCACGACGGGAGCAACGACTCCATTATCCACCCACACCCTCTTCCTCTTCTTCGTCCTACCTGCTTCCTCTGCTCGAACTGAAACCCTAACCTCACCTGCTCCTTCCAAGACGTCTTCAACCTTCACCACCCGCGACCCTAAGACATGCCCACCTTCTTCCATCTCTACCCTGCACGACACCATCAGCAGTGTCGACGCCACTGGCACCTGCTAGCTCCATCGGATAATAGACATGTTGCTTCTCCTCCATGCTGCAACCTACAGTAGCGCCGCCTGTGCCCACTCCGCCTCCATCCTCTTCACATCACGCCATCACCACGATGTTGCGCCTACCCCTGACACACCTGCGCCTCACGGTTTCAAGACCGTAAAGGATGAGGATAGGGCAACTGAAAACCATTTGGATCGACTGACCTAAAGACCATGAAGGCCACGATACCGGTTGGGCACAAGACCGATTGCCCAAAACCGTTTGGGCACACGTCGAAACTGTTAGAAGCCAAGACCAGGTGAAGCAGCGAGGAAGCAAGACCGTGAAGAGAAACCGATTGGAGACCAAAATGTGAAGACCCTCACAAGATCGTATGGATGAGAGTTCTCAAACCATGAGGAAGTCTATCGGTTCTCAAACCGTGAGATGGCAGATCGTGTAAGTCAGGACCCAGAAGATAGAGGTGCAGCCCAAACTGTGAGGGATTTTCAAGTTTTCCAAAACCGATCAGAGCAATATCATGAATATTCTAAACCATGAAGGCTGCTGAGTTCTAAACCATGAAGAACTAAATGGTTTCCAAACTGTTAAGAGGACTCACGATCCCAAAATTGTGAAGAATCAAAACTGTGAAAATTGCAACAAGGTCTAAACCATGTAAGACCCCATCCAGTGCCTATAAATAGGACCAACAGAGTCCTCATTTGGGCATCAGATCCAGGATGCCACCAGGCTACCCGAATGCTGGTTCGATCCCATTCATCACATACATCCACAACATACTTCTCCTACTGTGAGCAAGGACTACAAAAAGAGAAGGAAGGTGGAGAGAGAAGAAGATCTGCCCAGTCTTCCTTGGTGGTTCTTCCTCCTCATCTAGATCTGCTTCAACACAACATAGAAGACCACATCATCTTCACCGAGCTGTGACTACCTTCTGCATCATGCTCATGGCAGAATCTTCCCTCTCTCTTATTCTTCTTGTTTCTCGCATCATGAGTGAGTAGTTCCTTTTCGCTGGGGTGCGGGGACTAGCCCCGCTGCTCATGCTTTCATGTCTTTTTATTTTAACATTCCAATGCAATGTATATAACTGTTCATTTCATTGTAAATTGTCGATGTTTGCCTATAAATTGATCACCTGCTTGCTCTTATCTTGTTCTTTCCTATGTTGTGATAAGTTCAATATGTAGAATAGAATATTGATTAACGTGGTTGACTCCCAAACTAGAAATAGAATGGGATTCCTTGAGGTCGTAAGTGTATGATCCATGAGGGGATGAGCCATCTAGCCCACGGTGACGCTTCAGTGTGCCTAAACATCCCTCAGGGAGGGCCACAACTTTAGTTGGAATTCTGTATCTTCGGAACCGTAAGTGCATGATCCGAATAGTGATGAGATATCTGATGCCTAAGGTGATACTTACGCAAACCTAAACATCCCTCAGGGAGGGTTCACAACAGTTCTATTTGGATCGTTAGATCTTGCCTGGATGTTTGTGATTGGATATATTTGCATGCGCAGTGGTGGTGAAACCCAGAACCACCCCAGTGACTCCATATCATTAATCTCGATCAAGTTTAATTCTGTTCTTTACTTTCTTATAATTAGTTTAATTAAACTCAAATCAACCCTTTGTTCTAAATATTAGTCTTACTTGAACTAGACTAGACTAGCAGCGATTCTTAAAAACGTTGTCCATTGGGATTCGATCCTTAACTATACTGCGATAAGACCCATCCTCTTGCGGGTGGTATTATTGCACAAGGTTTTGGTAAAACTCTAGGATTTCAACACTGGGTGAATTTGTTAGTGTGATAATAGACCACGTCACTTCTTTGGTTCTATTAGCATATTCAAGTAATTGGGCAATCTTACCCTACTTACGTTCCCTATCTGGTCTAGTTTGCACCGGTTGATAGACAACATGTATATTGCAGAGGAGGACTCCACTTCTTCCATTTCTATTATCCCCCCAGTTAAACACATGGGTGCTATTTTCAGTTGAAGGCACACTTCTTCCAAATTGGAAAGACTAGTGTTCTTCTCGACCCTCTATCATCTCATCATCTACCAGTACCACAACCATATCCTGATTATATGAATAGAGATGGTTGGAGGTGCTTTTATCTTTTGTTTTCTGACGTGGGCTGACTTGCTGTTGTTTGAGTCCTTTCTTCTTGTTCCTACGCTTTGTCATCAATTTCCAATCATCCTCCTCATGTGCCTGTACATGTTGCTCTGGCACTGCTGTCGAAGGGGTGTTTGTGGGTTAGTCTTCGGGTTATCTTTGGGTTGGATTCTTACCTGACTGCTTGCACTCAAGTTTCTTTGCTTGATGACCTAGGTTTAGGCGTGGTCATTGCCACAGGTTGTATAGTAGATGACGATGCTCTAGGCGTGGTAAATGATGGGATGAAGGAAGAGTCTTTATCCACACGACCAACACGTCCACATCTCATGCATATGATAGGCATGTTTTGGTATTCAATCTAAAAATTCTCCCCATTAATCATGATTGTTGGCAGGAGGGGTTTGGTGGTATATTCTTCCATGGTTACCCTAGAAAATTTCCTTCTATAGACGGTAGTTGTAGTATTATCAATCTTGATTGTTTTGCCAATAAGATTGTTGATACTAGATAGTAGCTGGTTTTGGTAGAGATACATGGGGAGATCTAGAACCCTCGTCCAAACCACAAGTTTGTGTGGGATAGCGTCGGAAGGCCTGAAGCAGGGGGACCAAGATTGGACGAATAAATGGTTGCCAAATATGGTCCAGCCCCCCCAATCATTGCTTTGATGAAGTCAACCTGATTAACATGTTGAATTATGTAGTACCCGACCAACTCCAAATCAATGGCCCTGAACATTTTGTTGTATTCCACAAAGCTAGGAGTCTGGAAACCAATGCTTGGAACAATATGTTGATCCTGATAACCTTCACTACAACAGTAAATTTCTAGGGATCCAAAAGCGATTGGATGTTAGCCGGATCAACATTGATAGATGGAACTGTTCCACTTTGATCAATAGAGATATCTTTAGGTTTAAAGGTGTCTGGTGAGACACACTTGATTGTCAAAGCAATCTAGGATTCACGCCTGAAGTAGACATTACATAGAAATGCGGTGGATCTTGAGCTTGATTGTCCTCATCCATCGCGACGACTGGTGATGTGCATGTAGTTTCATTGGGGGCAGTCTCCGGAGGAGTATCCCCGATGTTGATGTTGTCGTTTGATGTTTCATGAGTTTCTTAAGACAAGTGTTGTAACATCCCTGACCTGGGTTATGAGTTAACCCTAGGTGTTTTGCCTAATTATGTAATTAAGATACTGGTGATTATCTTTTTACATGTAATTAAGTTCCTGAGGAACATACTTTTCCTTTTCTATCCCTTTTAAACAATGTTGAATTGATTATTTTGTAATACATGGACCTATATGCAATTTACCCAGTTAGAAGGGTTAACTTGCAATTTGCACATGTTGAGATGTTCCTCTGATGTTGAGACATCATAAGTATGATTATGGTAAAGTTTGAGGGATTTCCCAAGCTTGAGCACCAAGGTGCAGCTGTGGAAGCAATCCCTGTGCTTGAAACCCTAAATTGGAGTAAAATACAATTTACCCAATTTGAGGGGTGCAACTTGTAAAATACACCATCTAAAATATCTTGTAAGACTCTTATCATCATTTAGAAAAGAAATGATAAAGAAGTCACTTCAATTGAATAATCATATAATGAAAAACACCTTTGTGATTGAATAATCAAGGTGTAAGTACTATAGCCCTTTTATGTGTGTGCTTTAGTAATAGGTTGATCTTGTTTGCCTTCATTTCTTGACCTTAGAAGAAGGTTGTCCTTAGAAATAAGAAGAAGGGACGAGCAAAGAAGAAAGGAGGGACTTAGTTGAAAGTGAGGAAAACCTATGTGCCTATGTTGAAATTCCACCCCAAGTATATAACCCCTTTTCCTCACTTAGCAAAGGAATGTTTCTTTCATTTCCTTCACTGTTCCCCCTTGCTCAACCGACTAAGGAGAGCTCTGGAGCTCAGGAGGACGACCAGGGGAGTGCAAGGTAGGTTTGGATCCTTCCTTTTTCTTAAATTCTTGGATGAAACTCGAATTCAAGGTCAAATTCATGGCTAGCTCACTTAGCTCTATCTTTCTAGCCATCTCTTCTCAACTTTTCTTGGAGGATTCACCTTGGCCGACCTGTGGAGCTTCTAGGACGCCATTAAAGGCTTGGAGCTCGAAATCTTGGAGCTCAAGGAGCAAGCTTTAGGCGGGTTTTATAACTCTAAACCTATGCTTTGTTATATACATCTTTTCTATGCTTTTAGTTGCTAGTTCTTCTTCTTCCCTATCTTCCCTTGCTTCCTTGCAAGCAAATCCGTGAGGAACTGTTGCTGTTCTTGAGCTAGAAGATGAGGGCGTTATTTCCTATGCTTATCCACAGTTTTTCACTTTACCATACGACCTCAACCAATTGCCCATATGGTTTGCAAAACCGTTTGATGGGCAAACGATTTCAAGGTCGTATGAAGGCATACGGTCTCAAGACCGTATGGATGCATTGACCAAGCGTGAACCGTATGAGAATCCTGTTCAAAATTATGTAGGTTAATAACCCACAAAATTTGAGAGGTTAACTCCAAAGGAATCGTGAGATATAGGCAAAACAATTAGCAAATTCAATTGAATTTAGTTCTGATTTTCAATCTGCTTAATTTTCCCTTTTTGGGAAAACGGTCTCAAGACCATATAAGATGGTTGACTAAGCATTGAACGTATGCGATTACTGTTCATAATGATGTTAATTAATAACTCACCAAATTTTATGGACTAATTCCAAACGAGTTAAGAGTTGAAGGTTGATTACTAGGGCAAACCCTAATTGAAATCAGTGCTGAAATCACAATGAGCTAATTTGAGATTTTGGGTTGATTAGCCCAAACGGTCTCAAGACCGTTTAGGGAATCATCCAAACGGTCTCAAGACCGTTTGGGGATCACCCAAGACCGTATGGAGGTCTGGGGTCAAGTATAGTTGACCAATTTAAGGTACAAAGATACCAAATTACATTGCAATTAAGTATTGATGTAATGATCAACTCAATAAATCAAACCTTGATGAATTTTCACTAGAGTCCAAAGGATGGATGGGCAAACGGTCTCAAGACCGTTTGGTGACAACCCAAGACCGTTTGGAGGTCTAGGGTTAAGGTAATTTGATTAATTGAGGGCCCAATTACAATGGGTTATTAAAATAATCAAATTGCTGATTTGTGACTTAATTAAGGTTCAACCCCTATCAAATCAATCTAGATTTTGATGAATTCTTGGGCAAACGGTCTCAAGACCGTTTTTAGTATATCCAAACGATCCCAAGACCGTTTGGGCCAAGTTTGAGCCCAATTGGAGGTCAATTGATGGGTTCAACTTCGATTTGATTCACATTGTTGAGTGTTGATGGTTGAACGTTTATAGACCTTAATTGAACCATCTCCAACCCTAATTGGATATCAATTGAGGGTCAATTGAGTGACCAAGTGGTTAAGGCTAACCCTAATTGTCTCAATCGGTAAGTGGTTATCAAGCTTGAGACCAATTGATGGCTTCAACATAGGAAACCCTAATCGAGTTTACCCTTTGAACCACTTTGGAAGTCCATTCGACCTCAAACCGTATGAGGGCTTTCGACCTCAAACCATATAAGATCATACGACCTCAAACCGTATAAGATCATACGACTTCAAACCGTATAAGATCATATGACCTCAAACCGTATAAGATCATACGACCTCAAACCGTATAAGATCATACGACCTCAAACCGTATAAGATCATACGACCTCAAACCGTATAAGATCATACGACCTCAAACCGTATAAGGTCATTCAACCTCAAACTGTATAAGGTCATTCGACCTCAAGATCGAATGAGGGCATACGACCTCAAGATCGAATGAGGGCATTCGACCTCAAGATCGTATGAAGGTTGAAGGTGTGAAACCTATTGGAGACTTTTGAAGTTAAGTCTGCCTAATGTCTTGAAGGCTGAAATGGTTTAATAGTTGTTCAACCTAAACCCTAATGATACCAAAAGACATTAAGGGTCAAGTGGTTAGTAAATTAAACCATGATGATGATCAATGTGTAATTTACCACAATACCCTTGAAAGGTTCAATTGAGTGAAACCTTGTTCTAATCAAACCCTAATCACTCAATAGTGGTGATTTGGTCTGTGATAATCAAAGTGGACTTAACCCAACCTGATCTAGATTGGTGTTATCACCATCTACAAGTATGAGGAGAGAGAAAGTATCTTAAGAAAGAGAAAGTACCCTTTTATGATGGAAATTCAAGTAAAGTATCTTCAATACACATGAATGTGCATAATTAGGGTATGATCCACCTATGTGAGATCATGGAACCCTAATTATGATAAATGATGAATATTAAACTAATTTGAGAGCATCAATGATGATGTTCCTCATACATAATGATGTTAGGAGTTCAATTCACCATAATGTGAATAGTAAACCCTAATTCAAGGGTGATGACATGCAATATGAGTAGCAAACTCTAATTGATGAGAATCAGAGAACTTAGCTCTTATGACAAGAGTGGAAAGTATATTCTTGTTTTGAATTACCTTTATCAGTTGAATTAACCATGCAGGTTCTGATATGAAGGTGATCATATCCAGGTATGAATGGTGATACTATATTCATTGAAAGCATGTTGTTAGCTTTATGAATAGTAAAATATCTTGATGCCTTGTCAGTGGCATCCTATGTTTTAATGGGCTGTAAGAGCCATGAATACCATCAAGGTCATGCTTTAGAGATGACTTGTGATGAGTATACTGAGAAATGATGATTGATGTGAGTTAGGTTTGTTACATTTAGTATTCTACTTTCATAGCTGTTATGCTACTGTTATTGTTTGAAGAACAATGTATGATGTAAAAGAATACTGAATGTACCTAACTAATCAAGTGAAATGTAGAGCCCTGATCATAGATCCATCATTGTCAGAGATCAAATGATGGTGAAACAGGTTTTCCTATGGGAACTCCTGGATCACATACTGTTGAGTATGTGGGGTATATGGATGTGTAGAACCTTACATCCTAGTGTAGGAATTTGATGTAGATGTATAATCCGTCAATCCTTCACTACAAAACTCATACCGTATCAGTGGATGGTAAACATGAAACCTCCTGATGACGAGGAAAACATAGATATCCGTATTAGTGAAGATAAATATGAAATCTCCTGATGACGAAGAGAGTACAGAACGCCACTGTAACTCTAAAATAGCGAAGGACCAGATTACCCTGGTGAGATATAATAGTAGAGACACAAGATGTCCTACAAGTGATCCTCTTACTGACCGAGGAAGGTGAAGGTCATGAGAATCCGGCTCTTTCGATGACCTAGTATGATACTAAGGCACTTAACAGTGATTGGTTGGGGTATGCGTGGTAAACCTCATCTCCACATGGCATAATAATAAGAATGTTTGAAAAACATAATCTACAGCGTAGTATACCTGTTAAAGGTAACTATGAGCTAATTGATTGATGTTACACTGTATAGTGCATATGTTCTTCATGCTTGATATATGTTGAGCTCTTGTATACAACTGTATCTGCTATTGAATACTTTGTAAGCTTTTACTGCTTAAGTTATTCTTTGATGTTATAATAAAGCTTCTGGCGGAGAGTTATAACTCTTGCTGGGACAATTATGTACAATTGTCTCACCCCGTAGACTTCAACTTTTTAGGTGGACGTTGAGGATGGAGGAACAGGTCTACAGGTGACCAGTCCCAGCAGCAGCAGCACCAGGAGCAGCAGTAAATCTCAGGTGGAGATTTAGCCTGCCATGTGGTGTAGTTAGAGTCAGTCCTATGTGTCCTCTGTACTCTCAGGTCTTGGAGTCTTTTGGTTATGAGTTCTTGAGATTTTGTATCTTGTTGTATATAATTACTCAAGAAGTAATTATCATGAGATGTAAACAGTTTATCTCCTTTTATGAATGAAGCTTTATGGATTCAAGCTCTTGTCTCGAAAAGTTTTAATTTCCCGTGATTTTTGTCTTCCGCTGTTAATCGATTCGTTTCCGCTAAGTTTAAATCGTGTTTATATCATGGTTTGGAGATCAGAGCCCACAATTAAGTGGTATCATAGCTCTAGGTCCGTTGAGTCTACAGAGGCATAGGACTTAGGATGTCGAGTCTATCCTTAGTATCTCTTCCTTATCTAATAGAATCTTCTGCTCCTCAGGAGAAGAAGATACAGAAGGATGGCAGTGCCACATGATGAGTACGTGGCAGAGAGTAGTGCTAGTGCACCTCGAGGCGGTGTGAGGGTTCCAGAAATAGAACAGCCTGCACCTGAGCCACCCCAGTTTGACCCAGCTGATATGGGTAACCCAACAGTTCAGACGATGTTTGGGCAGTTTATGACTGCCATGACACACATCACTGACAGGATGCCCATGCCTGCAACTAGGGCACCTGCCCAGCCCGAAGGACAAGGTATCAGTAAGACGTTCGAGCGACTTCGTCGTGTTGGAGCTACCGAGTAATTTGGGACTGCTGACCCCGCAGATGCTGATATGTGGTTAACAGAGTTGGAGAAGGCTTTCAGGATTCTTATTATCCCGGAAGCTGAGAAGGTTAGACATGCTGTTTATCTTCTCAAGGGCAGTGTTGGTCACTAGTGGAACATGGAAGAGCAGAAGAGACCTGGAATAGAGTTCTCATGGGAAGAGTTTCGTCGGGAATTTATCAATAGATATTTTCCAAAGACCTTCCTAGATGAGAAGATCTCTCAGTTTGAGAGATTGAGGCAGGGTATGATGAATATTAGCGAGTATGAAGCTAAGTTCATGGAATTTCTGCGGTTCTGTCCACACATGGCTGCCACAGATGAGGAAAGAATCAGGAGATTCGAGAAGGGTTTGAATGCTGATATGTCAACCCCTGTGTCTGCCTTAGAAAACTGAGAGAGATTCTCTACCTTCGTTGAGTCAGTCCGAAGGATAGAGAGATCTGTGGTTGAGAAGAGGCAAACCCAGAAAAGATATCCACAGTTCCAGGGTTCTTCATCTAGGGATTTCAAGAAACCTAGATTCTCTGCACCTAACCCTCCACCACCCAGATCGAGTTCTCAAACTCAGTGGTCACCAAGCAGAGGTAGAGGACGGAGTCAACCGCTTTAAGGGACTCACAGTTCTGCATCGATGTCAGTTACTGGACCACCCCGACCACAACAACAGGAGAGGAGATGCTACAACTGTGGTAAGGTGGGACACTTGATGAAGGATTACCGTTCTAGGCCTGTCAGTGTGACACAGCCTCCGAGAGAGAATCAACAAGGATCTCAGAGAATGCAATCTCAAGGAGCAGCTCGAGGACGTGGACAAGCGTCTCAAGCTGGATCATCAACACCACCTCAACACCAGTCGACAGCTAGGTTCTATGCTATGAACCCACCAGATGCAGTGGTCAATCCACGGGTAGTGGCAAGTCAGATGGAACTTTTATATCCTGATATGTCTACATCCTGTGTTGTATCTGTTATGATTGACCCGGGTGCTACACACTCTTTCATCACTCATAGAGTGATTCGTAACTGCAATGTGACTGTTAGTCATAGGGCAGATAGTTTGTTGTTGGAGACTCCGTTGAGTGGGTCTGCCGTTTTGCAGGAGGTATGCTCTCCTTGCATCCTCTTCTTTTCTGACCATCGCATTCAAGTGGATCTTATACCGCTTGATATGCAAGGATTTGATATAATCCTCAGGATGGATACCTTAGAGAGGTATAGAGTTGTCTTGGATTGTGAGTCCAAGTTGGCTGTGTTTGCTGATGAAAGCAACACATGGATCTTTCAAGGTGAAAGAAAGATTCTACCCACCTGTCTTGTGTCAGCTATGGTTGCTGATAAGCTGTTGAGGCAAGGATGTTATGCATTCTTGGCCTATGTGGTAGATGTTACCAAGGAAAGTTCCAATCCTGCCGAAGTTCCCATAGTCAGGGAATTCGAGGATGTGTTTCCTGAAGAACTTCCTGGTATACCACCACTTCGGGAGATTGATTTTGAAATCAATCTGATTCCAGATACGAAATCCATAGCCCAGACTCCGTATAGGATGGCGCCTGCCGAGATGGCAGAACTCAAGAAACAGCTTCAAGAGTTACTTGAGAAGGGTTTTATCCGATCGAGCACTTCACCTTGGGGTGCTCCGGTCTTGTTTGTTAAAAAGAAAGATGGGTCAATGCGGTTGTGCATTGACTATAGACAACTCAATAAAGTAACAATAAAGAACAAGTACCCTCTGCTGAGGATTGATGATCTCTTTGACCAGTTGCGTGGTGCAACAGTCTTTTTAAAGATAGACTTGAGGTCTAGATATCATCAACTTCGTATTAAGGATAGTGACATACCCAAGTCTGCCTTTAGGATAAGGTATGGTCACTATGAGTTCACAGTTATGTCGTTTGGACTAACCAATGCACCAACTGCATTTATGGAACTCATGAATAGAGTTTTCTGACCTTTCCTTGATCAGTGTGTTGTCGTCTTTATAGATGACATTCTGATCTATAGTAAGAATGCTCAGCAGCATGAGCAGCATCTTCACCAAGCTTTGACCTTGCTAAGAGAACACAAGCTGTATGCTAAGTTTAGCAAGTGTGAGTTCTGGCTGCCGGAGGTATCTTTTCTAGGACATGTGATATCTGCCTCGGGAATTCATGTTGACCCTACAAAGGTAGAATCTGTTCTACAGTGGGAACAACCGAAGACACCGATGGAGATTCGAAGTTTCTTGGGGTTAGCTGGCTATTATCGAAGGTTCATTAAGAACTTTAGTTCTATAGCCTTACCTTTGACCAAGTTAACCCGGAAAGATATTCCTTTTTCTTGGAGTGATAAGTGTCAACAGTCTTTCCAGTTGTTGAAGGAGAGGTTGACAAGTGCACCTGTGCTTGTGCTACCTGAACAAGGAAAAGGATATGTAGTCTTCTGTGATGCCTCCAAGAATGGACTTGGATGTGTGTTGATGCAGGATAAACAAGTGATTTCTTTTGCTTCTCGACAGCTTAAGAAACACGAGGAGAATTATCTGACACACGATCTGGAGTTAGCTACTGTGGTTCATGCCTTGAAGATCTGGAGGCATTATCTCTACGGAGAGACATTCCAGATTTTCACAGACCACAAGAACCTTAAGTATATCTTCTCTCAGCATGAGCTTAACATGAGGCAACATCGTTGGATGGAGTTAATCAAGGATTATGACTGTACGATTGATTACCATCCAGGCAAGGCCAATGTTGTTGCAGATGCCTTGAGTAGGAAATCAGCAACATCAACCATGGATAGAGCACAATTAAACTCTTTAGTGTGCTCTAAGAGAGATATGTTCATCTCTTTAAGGCAAGACAATGTACAATTGAAGGTGTCATTGTTAGCCGGGTTGTTGGCTGAGATGCATATTAAACCTACCCTAAGGGAGCAGATTAAGGAAGCACAACAGGTTGATGCTGAAGTTCAACAGATTAGGTCAGAGTATGGAAATGAGAAGTGAGATGGTTTCAATGATTCGGATGATCATGTAGCATGTTATCATGGGAGGATGATAGTGCCAGATATGGATAACTTGAGGAAGTTAGTCCTGGAAGAAGCTCATTCTTTGATGTATGCTATGCATCCAGGGAGCACCAAGATGTATCGTAATTTGAAAGATCTATATTGGTGGCCTGGAATGAAGAAGGATGTTGCAGAGTTTGTTCTGAGGTGTCCTGTGTGTCAGCAAGTTAAAGCTGAACACCAGAAGCCTGTAGGAACAATGCAACCTCTACCCATACCACAATGGAAGTGGGATCATGTTACCATGGACTTTGTTGTTGGCCTACCCAGGACAAACAAAGGACATGATTCCATTTGGGTAGTTGTAGATAGGTTGACAAAGACAACGCATTTCTTACCTGTCAAAACAACCTATTCTGCTGAAAGGTTATCACAGTTGTATGTACAAGAGATAGTGCGTTTGCACGGAGTTCCTGTCACAATAGTTTCTGACAAAGGTCCTCAGTTTACAAGTCGTTTTTGGGAACAGTTACACAGAGCCTTAGGCACCAAACTAAGGTTTAGTACGGCCTTTCATCCGCAGACTGATGGAAAGTCGGAAAGAACTATACAAACCTTAGAAGACCTGTTGAGAGCATGTGTTCTCCAGTTTATCGGAAGTTGGGATCTACACCTAAGTTTGATAGAGTTTGCCTATAACAATAGCTATCAACATAGTATTGATATGGCACCTTATGAAGATTTATATGGTAGACGTTGTAGATCACCTTTGTGTTGGTTTGAGACTGGTGAGCATCAGTTGTTAGGTCCTGATCTTGTGCAGCAGACCACAGAGAAGATTAAAGTAATACAACAACAGATTAAGACTGCACAAGATAGGCAGAAATCTTATGCTGACAAACATCGTAGACCCTTAGAATTCCAGGTTGAAGACAGAGTATATCTCAAGGTCTCGCCTTGGAAAGGAGTCCTTCGTTTAGGAAGGAAAGGGAAGTTAGCTCCTAGATTTATGGGGCCTTATCCAATCATTGAATAGATTGGACAAGTAGCCTATAAACTAGAGCTGCCACCAGAGTTACAGAGGTTACATCCTGTGTTTCACATTTCTATGCTAAAGAAATGTCACCCCGATACTGAGTCAATTCTACAAACTATGGAGGTAGAATTGAATGATGATATATCTTATGAGGAAGGACCGGTGTCAATCCTTGATAACAGAATTAAAAAGTTAAAGAAGAAAGATTTAAGCCTTGTGAAAGTCCTCTGGAACCACCGTGGTGTTGAAGAAGCCACTTGGGAACTAGAGGATGAGATGAGAAGGAAGTATCCTGCCCTTTTCTCTTAATATGTTTTATCGATTTCGGGGACGAAATCCTTGTAAGGGGTGAATAATTTGTAACATCCCTGACCTGGGTTATGAGTTAACCCTAGGTGTTTTGCCTAATTATGTAATTAAGATACTGGTGATTATCTTTTTACATGTAATTAAGTTCCTGAGGAACATACTTTTCCTTTTCTGTCCCTTTTAAACAATGTTGAATTGATTATTTTGTAATACAAGGACCTATGTGCAATTTACCCAGTTAGAAGGGTTAACTTGCAATTTGCACATGTTGAGATGTTCCTCTGATGTTGAGACATCATAAGTATGATTATGGTAAAGTTTGAGAGATTTCCCAAGCTTGAGCACCAAGGTGCAGCTGTGGAAGCAATCCCTGTGCTTGAAACCCTAAATTGGAGTAAAATGCAATTTACCCAGTTTGAGGGGTGCAACTTGTAAAATACACCATCTAAAATATCTTGTAAGACTCTTATCATAATTTAGAGAAGAAATGATGAAGAAGTCACTTCAATTGAATAATCATATAATGAAAAACACCTTTGTGATTGAATAATCAAGGTGTAAGTACTATAGCCCTTTTATGTGTGTGCTTTAGTAATAGGTTGATCTTCTTTGCCTTCATTACTTGACCTTAGAAGAAGGTTGTCCTTAGAAATAAGAAGAAGGGACGAGCAAAGAAGAAAGGAGGGACTTAGTTGAAAGTGAGGAAAACCTATGTGCCTATGTTGAAATTCCACCCAAGTATATAACCCCTTTTCCTCATTTAGCAAAGGAATGTTTCTTTCGTTTCCTTCACTGTTCCCCCTTGCTCAACCGACTAAGGAGAGGTCTGGAGCTCAGGAGGACGACCAGGGGAGTGCAAGGTAGGTTTGGATCCTTCCTTTTTCTTAATTCTTGGATGAAACTCGAATTCAAGGTCAAATTCATGGCTAGCTCACTTAGCTCTATCTTTCTAGCCATCTCTTCTCAACTTTTCTTGGAGGATTCACCTTGGCCGACCTGTGGAGCTTCTAGGACGCCATTAAAGGCTTGGAGCTCAAAAGCTTGGAGCTCAAGGAGCAAGCTTTAGGCGGGTTTTATAACTCTAAACCTATGCTTTGTTATATACATCTTTTCTATGCTTTTAGTTGCTAGTTCTTCTTCTTCCCTATCTTCCCTTGCTTCCTTGCAAGCAAATCCGTGAGGAACTGTTGATTTTCTTGAGATAGAAGATGAGGGCGTTATTTCCTATGCTTATCCACAGTTTTTCACTTTACCATACGACCTCAACCAATTGCCCATACGGTTTGCAAAACCGTTTGATGGGCAAACGGTTTCAAGGTCGTATGAAGTTATACGATCTCAAGACCGTATGTCTGCATTGACCAAGCATGAACCGTATGAGAATCCTGTTCAAAATTATGTAGGTTAATAACCCACAAAATTTGAGAGGTTAACTCCAAAGGAATCGTGAGATATAGGCAAAACAATTAGCAAATTCAATTGAATTTAGTTCTGATTTTCAATCTGCTTAATTTTCCCTTTTTGGGAATACGGTCTCAAGACCGTATAAGATGGTTGACTAAGCATTGACCGTATGCGATTACTGTTCATAATGATGTTAATTAATAACTCACCAAATTTTATGGACTAATTCCAAACGAGTTAAGAGTTGAAGGTTGATTACTAGGGCAAACCCTAATTGAAATCAGTGCTGAAATCACAATGAGCTAATTTGAGATTTTGGGTTGATTAGCCCAAACGGTATCAAGACCGTTTGGGGAATCATCCAAACGGTCTCAAGACCGTTTGGGGATCACCCAAGACCGTATGGAGGTCTGGGGTCAAGTATAGTTGACCAATTTAAGGTACAAAGATACCAAATTACATTGCAATTAAGTATTGATGTAATGATCAACTCAATAAATCAAACCTTGATGAATTTTCACTAGAGTCCAAAGGATGGATGGGCAAATGGTCTCAAGACCGTTTGGAACTCATCCAAACGGTCTCAAGACCGTTTGGTGACAACCCAAGACCGTTTGGTGACAACCCAAGACCGTTTGGAGGTCTAGGGTTAAGGTAATTGGATTAATTGAGGGCCCAATTACAATGGGTTATTAAAATAATCAAATTGCTGATTTGTGACTTAATTAAGGTTCAACCCCTATCAAATCAATCTAGATTTTGATGAATTCTTGGGCAAACTGTCTCAAGACCGTTTGTAGTATATCCAAATGATCCCAAGACCGTTTGGGCCAAGTTTGAGCCCAATTGGAGGTCAATTGATGGGTTCAACTTCGATTTGATTCACATTGTTGAGTGTTGATGGTTGAACGTTTATAGACCTTAATTGAACCATCTCCAACCCTAATTGGATATCAATTGAGGGTCAATTGAGTGACCAAGTGGTTAAGGCTAACCCTAATTGTCTCAATTGGTAAGTGGTTAGCAAGCTTGAGACCAATTGATGGCTTCAACATAGGAAACCCTAATCGAGTTTACCCTTTGAACCACTTTGGAAGTCCATTCGACCTCAAACCGTATGAGGGCTTTCGACCTCAAACCGTATAAGATCATACGACCTCAAACCGTATAAGATCATACGACCTCAAACCGTATAAGATCATATGACCTCAAACCGTATAAGATCATACGACCTCAAACCGTATAAGATCATACGACCTCAAACCGTATAAGATCATACGACCTCAAACCGTATAAGATCATACGACCTCAAACCGTATAAGAACATACGACCTCAAACCGTATAAGATCATACGTCCTCAAACTGTATAAGGTCATTTGACCTCAAACCGTATAAGGTCGTTCGACCTCAAGATCGAATGAGGGCACACAACCTTAAGATCGAATGAGGGCATTCGACCTCAAGATCGTATGAAGGTTGAAGGTGTGAAACCTATTGGAGACTTTTGAAGTTAAGTCTGCCGAATGTCTTGAAGGCTTAAATGGTTTAATAGTTGTTCAACCTAAACCCTAATGATACCAAAAGACATTAAGGGTCAAGTGGTTAGTAAATTAAACCATGATGATGATCAATGTGTAATTTACCACAATACCCTTGAAAGGTTCAATTGAGTGAAACCTTGTTCTAATCAAACCCTAATCACTCAATAGTGGTGATTTGGTCTGTGATAATCAAAGTGGACTTAACCCAACCTGATCTAGATTGGTGTTATCACCATCTACAAGTATGAGGAGAGAGAAAGTATCTTAAGAAAGAGAAAGTACCCTTTTATGATGGAAATTCAAGTAAAGTATCTTCAATACACATGAATGTGCATAATTAGGGTATGATCCACCTATGTGAGATCATGGAACCCTAATTATGATAAATGATGAATATTAAACTAATTTGAGAGCATCAATGATGATGTTACTCATACATAATGATGTTAGGAGTTCAATTCACCATAATGTGAATAGTAAACCCTAATTCAAGGGTGATGACATGCAATATGAGTAGCAAACTCTAATTGATGAGAATCAGAGAACTTAGCTCTTATGACAAGAGTGGAAAGTATATTCTTGTTTTGAATTACCTTTATCAGTTGAATTAACCATGCAAGTTCTGATATGAAGGTGATCATATCCAGGTATGAATGATGATACTATATTCATTGAAAGCATGTTGTTAGCTTTATGAATAGTAAAATATCTTGATGCCTTGTCAGTGGCATCCTATATTTTAATGGGCTGTAAGAGCCATGAATACCATCAAGGTCATGCTTTAGAGATGACTTATGATGAGTATACTGAGAAATGATGATTGATGTGAGTTAGGTTTGTTACATTTAGTATTCTACTTTCATAGCTGTTATGCTACTGTTATTGTTTGAAGAACAATGTATGATGTAAAAGAATACTGAATGTACCTAACTAATCAAGTGAAATGTAGAGCCCTGATCAGAGATCCATCATTTTCAGAGATCAAATGATGGTGAAACATGTTTTCCTACGGGAACTCCTGGATCATATACTGTTGAGTATGTGGGGTATATGGATGTGTAGAACCTTACATCCTAGTGTAGGAATTTGATGTAGATGTATAATCTGTCAATCCTTCACTACAAAACTCATACCGTATCAGTGGATGGTAAACATGAAACCTCCTGATGACGAGGAAAACATAGATATCCGTATCAGTGAAGATAAACATGAAATCTCCTGACGATGAAGAGAGTACAGAACGCCACTGTAACTCTAAAATAGCGAAGGACCAGATTACCCTGGTGAGCTATAATAGTAGAGACATAAGATGTCCTACAAGTGATCCTCTTACTGACTGAGGAAGGTGAAGGTCATGAGAATCCGACTCTTTCGATGACCTAGTATGATACTAAGGCACTTAACAGTGATTGATTGGGGTATGAGTGGTAAACCTCATCTCCACAGGGTATAATAATAAGAATGTTTGAAAAATATAATCTACAGCGTAGTATACCTGTTAAAGGTAACTATTAGCTAATTGATTGATGTTACACTGTATAGTGCATATGTTCTTCATGCTTGATATATGTTATGCTCTTATATACAACTATATCTGCTATTGAATACTTTGTAAGCTTTTACTGCTTAAGTTATTCTTTGATGTTATAATAAAGCTTCTGGCGGAGAGTTATAACTCTCGCTGGGACAATTATGTACAATTGTCTCACCCCGTAGACTTCAACTTTTTAGGTGGACGTCGAGGACGGAGGAACAGGTCTACAGGTGACCAGTCCCAGCAGCAGCAGCACCAGGAGCAGCAGTAAATCTCAGGTGGAGATTTAGCCTGCCATGTGGTGTAGTTAGAGTCAGTCCTATGTGTCCTCTGTACTCTCAGGTCTTGGAGTCTTTTGGTTATGAGTTCTTGAGATTTTGTATCTTGTTGTATATAATTACTCAAGAAGTAATTATCATGAGATGTAAATAGTTTATCTCCTTTTATGAATGAAGCTTTATGGATTCAAGCTCTTGTCTCGAAAAGTTTTAATTTCCCGTGATTTTTGTCTTCCGCTGTTAATCGATTCATTTCCGCTAAGTTTAAATCGTGTTTATATCGTGGTTTGGAGATCAAAGCCCACAAGTGTGGGCTATGAGTGGATGATCCTCATCCTCCAACATGGCTGTTGTGACCATGACTGCCGCCTTCTCCTCTCCCAACCAGGACCATCGGCTAAGGTTTATACTATGATATGAAAGAAATATTTTTGCTTCAACAATATATATTAAAATGATGGGTAAATATATTAATATATATGACTTATTTTATTTTGAAATTATATTGTCACCATTCAAAACAATAAACATGTACACAATTTTGTCAATTATATTAATGAATCTAAATGATTAATGCATTGTTAACTTTCTAATTATTATATATAACTAGATGTATACATTGAGGAAGCAAGTAATTCTAACATGGTTAATTAATACATATGGTGTGATATGTAAAGCATATGTATCTCATATATAATTTAATTAATATATTTAATAATATATTCTGGTGTGTCATTTTATGTATGTACATGGTTCTTATGTAAATGAAGTTCTTTGTTTTTCTATGCATGTGTAATGCATATTAAGAGGGGTATAAATATATAGTGATAGATTTTTAAAGTACATGGTGTCACTGTGGATTTGTTAAAAAATATAGTAAAATATATATAGTATTTTAATTTTTAAAAACATCATAATATAATTATAAAACAATGAAATATTAGGTATTATTTTAAAGCACCCTAAAAAGTATAGATAGCTATTCTTATTGCATTCATTTTAGTTATATAATTCTATTTTCATGTTTGTATAGATAAAACACATTAAAATAAGTATATAAATTTCTCATCCTGCTCACATCTCTTCATGTTCACCTTAGACCACTCCTTCAAAATATTTGTATCTCATAGAGTATTCCAATGAAGAAACAATCATTAATAACATTATGATTATGATTATTATGATTAATATGGTTATAAAGTTTTCTATTTTACATTCATTTCTTTTTTACCAACCCATACGAATTGCTTTATTAATGTTAAACTTACTCAATAAATTCTCTTTCAATATTTTTACATAACATTTCTTTATTATTTATTTGTCATTTAATATTGAATGGTTGATTGTTATTATATTCTTTCAACAGTAAGCTTTTTAATCAAAGAATCATCCACCACTTATTAACCTTTTATATATCAATTTGTATGAGAGAAAACTGTTAAGTATATTGTCAAAATTCTATTTGAATGATAAAATATGGTATTGAACATCTTTGGAGGGGCCATCAGTAGTTCACTGCAGTCTAACTTAATATATTTCAAAATATTAAACATGCTAACTTAATAAAAATGATTTTATTAAAAAGTTTTTTTTTTGGGTAGAAGGAGGGGGGGGGGGGCGTGGCCCCCAACCCTTGATAAGATCCGCCATTGTATGTGTATACATATGTAATGCTACGTATACACTCTTTAGTGACATGAATTTTCTGACTTGTATGATTGTATCTGGAATTTTGATCGGCCATTTAATAACATAAGTAGTGGATGGACTTCAATCAGCGGACCGTCAACCGCAAGATGTACGCTCGAGGGATCATTTCTACCGAGACATGCACCTAGCATTAACTAAGTACATGCCCATGACACGGACAGTGTCAACAGATTGTACGGCCAAACCGTTGTGACCTGCTCTTCAAAGAGACGCATTACGCAACACAAATATTGCTGTACATATTACACCAATGCAAACATCAATCGCAACGCTACCAGTCAACACACAAATCCTTTCTCTCCAATCGTATCCTGAAAATAAACTCACGAGGTTACTACGTGCAGTGGTCAAGGACCGTTACCTGTCTGTTAAAAATGAGAAGTTGATCATCTGGGTTTTAATTTGAGGTGCATGTGGTGCGCTGCCAAACATTTTTCATTTGATTACTGTTTATAAGATTTTATATAAATTAGAGAAGCTGATAGTAAAACGTCTAGATGTTTTTGAAATCATATAACTCCGGTCAACACATGGAGTTTGATGATAGTTGTTTTAACTTGAATGAGGATAGTCACGTGTTGTGATATTTAGAAGATATATATTTGTTCCTATATGTGTAACCTTGTAACATTTTTAATTATTACTATCAATTTTATAATTTATTTTAAGATTATCACATCATAACAGTTATTTAGAAAGTACACAAATGATCATGCAAAAATCTAACATTACAATACGGGTTGTAACAAAGAATAGGAAACTGTATAAATAGTTAGCATTATTTATTACGCAGGTGTATCTTTTTAAATATGTCATTTAGTTACTGCGGGTTCCACGTCAATCCCTTATATAGTGGTCCAATATAATTCAACCGAATTTTTCTTTTCACCAAACTGATACCTTAAAAATTAAACGTATTTAACGTGCAATGCAAAGATATATAGATATCCTTTCAACCACAATATAAATCCAAACTATGGTTGTTCGTTTGATATTTCAAATCATGAACTAAATTAGACAAAAGCGGGCCTAGACGACTATGTACATTGAAAAGGTTAAGCATATTTATTTAGTACATCTAATTTAAATAACTATTAATATTAATAAACATGAAAATTAACTATAAGACTGGATATAGGTAACATCTGTTAAAACCAAATACGTTGATGGTTGAACCTTTAGTAGAAAATTCCGAACCTAACTGATTTCGAGCCAGTTTAATTGACCGGCACCGTACCATATGCTCTATAGTAATTTATCTACGCTTATACTCTTAATACATGTAATATCTTTTTATATTGTTTATTTTCCTTCCACCGTGTTGAACAATAACCACATGCATGTCATATTTACCACCATGTCAAATCCTGGAGGTGCACCATGTTGGACCTACAATATACTTAATGCCTTATCAAATAGGAATTCAATATGCGACATAGATAAATTTAATAGAAATTAAAACCAATTCAAAAATAATTGGATTAATGGGTCATTGCTCACTCTCCTTATAGGAAATTCATTATGCATCTAGCTTATATTCCCATTAGTCATTGGGCTAAATTTTGGGTTCATAGCGTTCCATCTTATTAGGGTCCAACAAAAGTCATTTGAACTTTGTTGTAGTCCATAATTAATTTAAACACTAGTACATGCATATAAAATGAACAATACAAAATATGATTTTTCTCAACTACAACACAAATCAAAATTTAATGTGTTCACACTCGGTTGAAGTTTAAATTATATCAATCAATGTGAGATAAAACTATATATATATATATATATATATATATATATATATATATATATATAAATATAACATATTGTATGTTTATAATTTTACATGATGACTATATTAAAGTTTAGGTTTGAGTTACCAATTTTAAAACTAGACTGATTCATGGGAACCTTTCCAGTTAAGAAGATTATCACTAGATGTTTTGGTGACAATGTGATTGGCGTGAAACAAATCACATGTTCCACCTGTTATGATTTTCTACTTATACCCCTATTGCATTACGCTGTTTCGTCATTATTATTTTCTATTGATGTACTATGATCTATTTCCCACGACATTAAATGGTGAAAGTGAAAAATTGATCTACTGGGGAATTAGCAATATACCTAATGCTTTTTCAATTAGAGCATAGGCATTTCTTAGCAAGAAAATTGTCATAATTAAAAAATTAAATGATACACAATGCCCACTTTATACCCACTTAACCACTTGAAAATATGCATATGAGATGCACGACAATCATTTACACGCGTACCGCAAACGATATAAAAAAAGTCAACTATTTCAACCCGTGTAAAGTTGTTATTGACTTCTGGCTGACAATGCAGAATGTTTGTACTCTACAATTTATACAAATGTGAATACATAACAGATGTATGCATAGTATACAAAGTAGTACACAAAAATATAAAAATTGAAATGTGTGATTTTGTCAGTGTGTTATTAACTAAGGAGGAATATTTATTTTCATGGTACATATCCATACAAAGAACATTTAAACTACTACTCTATGACATGAAAATATCTAGCTGTTTACAATGGTTTCTGCGCGTGGTTGTTGGTTATAGAGCGGGTGTTGGATTCAAGACATGTTGGGGCACCTAGAGGAGAGGTTTATAGCAACAACTAAGCACTCTCCATGACTTCATTGTGGTTATATGTTGGGGTTGGACTTTTCCTCACACCATTAAAAATAAATGTATATTTTGTATGTAAACAAAAATCTAGGTTGGTAAAAGAGGGTGTGATATTAGGTCTATAAGGCAAAGGCAAGGAGACTAAGGGAGATGACGGTGCCATCCAGTAGAATCCGAAGACCAAAATTGATAGGGTCAACTAGGTGGAACACTACATGAACACCAACAGGAATCTAGCAAACAATAAGGCAAAAGGAAGCCCGATGGAGATTGATGCATGTATTTTATAGTAATTTCACATGCTATTTTGGGTGATTTTTGTATACATATTTCTCTCATACATATGTTTCAATTCATGTAGTATCAAACTAGCCTATAATACAATTTGCATCAATATTTCTTATTTGGCATGTATTTAGTAAGAGTTCATCATATAATGCAGTGTTTGTGCAATTTCATCCAATCTGGCGATTATCAAGCAAAGCCAATACCACCAAAGACTTGTCAAACCACTAACCTTAAGCCCAAAAAGGATTGTAACCTCCTCGAGAAAACTCAATGCTATCAACAACTCTTAGTACCACTGAGATACCATAGTCGGTGCCACCTGCAACCTAATCAATGGTACCGACCCGACATCAAGAAGCAATTAGGAATCTCTTAGATGCAACTTAGTTACTACCGACACCCTAGTCAATGACATAGTTCTATTTGCACAAGGAATAACATATTTGGCAGCATTGACTCAACATCGATACCACCAAAATTGTCATTTTGACTACCAAATTATAGTTATATGAGACAATGGCCCATGTTATATATGTTGGGTTTTTGAATATGTCACACTCTAATTTCAATGATGTAAATATTTCCCATTTTTGTCACTAATTTATGTATTTAGTGTTTCATGTGATCAAGGAACTCAAACAAAAATGCAACATTAACGAATATGCTATATTTGTGTGTTTGGACGTTTGTAGGTCAAGTAGTACCATGTAGATGTTATGTACAAGTTCATTTTGTACAACTTCCTAAGAATGTTGTAAGAATAAGTGATGATCAACCCTATCCTAAACCCTTTTCCATAGTTATATCTATTCATTAGAATAGTTAGGTGTCATTCAAAAAATCATTTCACATATTTTCTAATTTTTAGAAATGACTCTAAAGTCAGTTTTCTGGATGAACTCGTCTTGTATCAAATTATTTCCGGTCGAACTCTTCTTGGACCATGAAATAATCATTCTAGAGAAAGAGTTGTTGTAGAAAATAGCCAATTTAATTTTTGCGAAGAGTCTGACTTTTGGTCAAACTCTTCTTAGAGCAAATTTATTTCGGTTGAACTCTTCATGGATTGAGGATCAGTCTGCAATATTTGTTTTCTATCTGTTGCAACTAGATTTTTGATATCCTAATGACTAGTTTTAAGTTTGAGTTGGTCTAAACACTCCCAACAATTGTATTGACCATTCCTAAGTGTTTCCTATATATAGGAGTGCCTATGAACACTTACAACACACAATTGAGAATTTTGTTACATGCTATCTTTTCCAAATCTTTGAATTTCATATTGCTATCCTGAAATCTAGGCTAGTGTCCTACTAAACCGAATATAGCCTTGCCTATCCCTGTGCAGAATTGATCATCACTTGTTGGTAGAGAGCTTCATTTTGTAATCTTCTGAAGAGTTGTAAATTCTTCTTCCTCTCTTATTCTGGCTACCTATTATGCTGCTTCCAATACTACTTGCGAGAAGGCTGTCAGAAAGCTAATTAGAGCTACTTCTTGGGAGAAGGCTCCAACCATAGTGTGGAGGCACATTGTGATCTACTCCAAGTTTATAGTTTTCATTTAGCCTGAAAAAGAGGGTTGTTTTGAGCTAAAAAAGGCACATGTTGATTTGTGTATTATGTATCAGTTCAGAAAATGAATCGAATATAGGTCTCAAATACTAGTTGCAAACAACTAGGTAGTAGACTTACATCATTACATTGAACCATTCTACATCCAATGTTCTTGTGGTTACTTTTATTGTCGAAATAACTTTCTTTACTTACTCTACAATATATTTTAAAGAAAGTTGCAATCTAATCTCCTTTATGTTTAAAATTTCATAAGTTTTACATTATCTCTATTCACTACTTCTAGAGATCCAACAAATGGTATTAGAGTAGGTCTTTAAGGAGCTGTAATAGCTCTTCAAGGATTGAAGGGAAGTGGTCAACCAACTCAACCTTGAAGAATTGTATATAAGTGGATTGTCAATGTTCAATGAGACAAACTACACATGGAAGAGATGGATGCAAAATCACCTTCAAGGCATCAATTTTGACCTCTGGAACATAATTACCTTACTTTATAAACCTCAACTATAGAGATGGAAAAGTGCATTGCCCTAGGGTTTGAGCCGTGGCCTCTGGCAATTCAATAAGTGATCCTCTCCAACCTTCATGGAGAGGGGGATCTCTCCCCTCTCACCATTGGTGAGATGGTCGCAACAAACAAGATGAAAGATACCTCCATTTCCAAAAAAGTGTGGAATCAATTTCTTGGGGGTGAAAACACCTTTGAGAAGCATGACTTCACTTCTCTAGAAAAGATAGATGGTAAACACTTTGTCACCATCGATGATTCCTACATATATACTCCACTCATCATCCTTGTCTCATGTTTAGGTCTATCTGAGTCAATAAAAATTCAAGCTCTTACTCCCATCATCTCGGTTATCAAACCCAAATTTCATAACTCAAAGATTCCAAACTACTCTGGATAGGTACGTTCTCAAATTACCCTCATTCTCCTTATGCCCTAAAATTGCCTATCCAATATATTCTCCAAAGGGTGTGGTACTTCCTTCAATCCTCAAACATCATAGAAGGGTTTCAACTCATATCACGATGTCTCTCACTCCCATAACAAGACAAAATAAGCATTTGGCTACAGTCCAAACATAGAGTTCACCCCGTTCCAAGAGTAGAGATGGTGCATCACACATCACCATTACCTATCCAATCTAAGTTGAAACATACTTCACATGTATCCAAACAATGCATATCTCAAACCTATGTTTACACCCATGGAAAGGTTGTTCCCAAACACTCTTTGGTCTTCATACTCATATATATATATATATAATCCTTAGTCATTTCCTCAATGTCTCTAGGGTACCGATACTTTTGGGGTGATCTTTTCCCTTATGCATGCAGGGAGTGCCTCTCTCATTGACCCCTTAGGCCCCATGAACTCATGAAGGTGGTCAACCTCCTAAATGGTCCTTGACCAAAGGTAGCTATTACCTCCTGACCCTATGGTCTGGTGCATCCAGGGAACAAGCAACTCCTACTCTCATCTGTCTTATCCCTCTTTGACCTTGGTATTGACTTAGGATTCTATCGTATCACATATCAAACTTTAATCCTCATACAAAACTCTATCATCTCTCTAGGAACTCATGGTTAATCTTACATCCGTTCATAGGAATCATGGTGACCTACCTAACTTGGTCGGGCCCCATACATATCACCTCTATGGTAACATATCCTCATGCCCCTTAGAGATGGTCACACATGGGTCTATAGATTCATGCTCACACTATGTTCTGTCCATACATCTCATCAAGATCTTATAAGTGACCTCTTCATGTTATCTCAAACCAAAAAAAAAGTTGGTTCTCACCCTACATGAGGGGTCCCTTCCCAGGACGGGAGAAAACTATCTCTTGATAGTAACAAAGGTCACAAAGCATTCTTATCTCTAAGGTTTACATCCTCATGTATATGCTTAGCCCTATCATGCTACTTATGCTCATGGCTAGTAAGAAGACAACATACTAAACCATTCCAAGTTCCTTGGTAAGTCATACTTGTCCATCATTCCTCAAGGTTTGACCAATATCATACATGCATATGTTGCCATCAAACATATATCTCAGCTCAAATGAGGTTTCCTTCTAATACATGAGAAGGGGTGACAAGCTTAATTCCTATGAACTCAATCAGCCACGTGAGCATCATGTTCACCAGGTATTTCTACTTCCCCTCTTTGGTCTAGGGACCCCAGGTTCACTTCTTATGCATCAGCTGTCTAACAACAAGCTCAACTATTCAAACCTAGACCAAACCTATATAAGATATGGCATATACTTCCTAACACTCCTCCACGTAAACCACCCTTAGAGTCCTACACAGGGACAATCAACTGGGTGTGAGGCCTCATAACTTGTTATCATATCATACCTATTTAGGGTTTTTGGAACTCTCTTTCCTACACCTAAAAGGTAGGCTCTCATATCATCTATACGTTTATTCAGGAAGCCTCTTTCTCCCTTCTAGGGTTTGGTTCCTCTAAAGGAATCCTATGTATGATAAGCCTCCAAGGATCATGTATGAGGCAACCACATACATCTACTTAGGGTTGTCTATTCTAGGTCATATTATACCAAACTTCTCATGATTCCTTATGTCTCAGAGTCTAGGTTTCCAACCTTCTTCATCAGGGTCTCGCTCTCTCTCTAGAGCTAACCCTAGGACTGGTCCTACCACCAGAGGTTCTCTCTTAGAAGATGGGTCAATCTCTTAAGGATACACATCTATCCCTACCTGGGTGAAACATACTATCAAAACTTATGTCCGACCAAGATCATCCAAAGCTCTGCATGCTCACATCATAAAATATCAAGCATAACCCTTCTGGCCTAGGTCTAAAACCTACTGTTAGCCTTGTTTCCACTCTCTTTTATGTAGGTACATGCCTCTTTTCTATTCATATATGCATGTTAGGGTTCCTATATGATCACCATCAACCTTCTCAATGAGGGAGCTATCCCCCACCCTTAACCGGAATGACCCATCCAAGGTTAGGTCACCAAAAGGCACTAGGGGTCATGCAACCACTCATAGTCTATGTTTCCCATGTCCTTTACGTAAATCGTGTATGTCTAATCCACGTACTTGAAGGTATTTAAGACTAAGGTATCCAACTCATCCTGTCATCTCTTTCTCTAACTACCTCTTAGGGTTTGGGTTGTGCATCATCCTCAGAGGATACATCAGGTCTCTTCCTCTTCACAGAGGCTTCTTCCTCTGAGGCTATCACTCTCCTCCTAATCCTACGGGATGGTCTCATCTCAACATTCTCCTAAGGGCACAACAACACTGTCCATACACCCTAAGAATGTAACTAAACTCAGTCTAAGTTTCTAATTATCAAAACTTATGTCCATGACATCATTCTTACATGCTTTTTATTATTTGGTGGAGGATTCCTTAATCCTCATTATGCTTACCCTGAAATCAAGAGGGTGGTGGAGAGAGAGAAAATCTAATCTCTTAAAGGTATTCAATGAATGGGGTAGAGAAGGGATGAAGACAGATGAGAGAAGACCTAGAGGTATCTTATTTTGAGTCAAATCCTCCAATTTTGACCAGACAACCACACAGAATCTGGGAGTCCTCATAGACCGACTAGTAGGCAGAGGAAAATCTTGCCAGCCCCCAGATTGTGATCCTTTTCTAGACACCTCCATCATTATAAAATCCTCCAATAATTCCCTTAAGTTCTAAAGAGTTTGTAAAATTTAATAATTATTAGATATTAAATGGAAAATCATGCTCTGATACCAATTGTAATGACCCCACTTCTTGGTAACCCCCAATTAAGGAAGACCAAAAATCCAGAGCCACTATCCCAAAATAGGAACAATGGTTTTGCAAATAGTAAAAAATAATTACTAAATTCTACCAAAGACTAAGCTTAAAGAAGGATAAAAAATTACTTTTCACATACCTTTCAAAAATAAGAGATCGGAACTTTACCCAATGTAGAGTTCTATCTAACGAAATCCTCCTTTCCGTAATTAGCTTTATTCTTCAAATATCACTTTACTATTTGTCCTTTTTCAAGTATTCCTAAAATTTCAACAAGCTAAACGTCAGTCAGTATAAATGAATATACTGGTATGTGGTGACAACCAATATCTTGCACATATTTCATAACAACATAAACACATCAAATAGTTGTTAACATTTCAAAATTAAATTTTCAATATAACTTCCCAACTACTTTTACTCATCCTATGGGTTACCCTCTCTTAGGGTTTAGTCCTTGCAAGGGACTTTAGGCTACCTTCTCCATCCTGAGCTTGGTACCTTATGGGTCACCTCTCTGGGTACCATGTGGTCTTCCCTCTGGGGCTTGAACATCTCTGACCTTTCCTCTGGGGCTTGGTCTCAAAGCTTACATCTAGATATGGTATGTAGGTTTGGGCAAGTCATATGTATATTTACATTGTGATAATCACAGTCACTTTATAGATTGTAGAAAATAAAGTCATCCAAGTAGTTATTTTCACGCAATCAATGAAATTCCAAAAATCTCTGTGAAACTAAGGCGAGTAATCATAAAATAACCACATACCTGATTTGAAGTCTCAAACATAAACAAGATATCTAATCCAATAAAGATGTCCAATCAAGCAAGTTAAGAAACCAATCAAGCAGATCTTGAAAACATGTATAATGCCTAACGGTTACCATCATATCCCCAAACAACTCCTTATGGACATGGGACACCTTTCTAAGCTTTGTAAGTCTCACTAGGATTTTTTAGGGTCTCTTAGATCAATTTCTCAACTTTTACCTTTTTAGGTCAACAAACCCTAAAACAGATTCTACATCATAAAACCCTAATTATTAAAGTTTTCCCTATTAAGGATTCCTTATCCTCACTTTGACTTAGGATCATCATATCTCTGTCTGATACATATGTTTTCGACATATAACTCATTAAAAGTCATAATCACCAAGATTAGGGATTCTAAGCCCATTAATGCACTTTATACATATGAAACCCTCAATTAGTCAATTAAGTAGAAAGATCATCCTTTTAGATCTTAAACAACTTTTTTATTAACAACAAGTTAATATTGGCCTAAATTATACAAAGCACATCATTAAATCCCATTAACATTAAGACATACAGTTTTTCATTAGTAAGAGCATTAAATATGATAACTTTATGTACTTTTTAGATTATAAGTAGATCTAGGCTTTAATTATATTTTTATGGAATTTCTTGCATTTTTTATCAATTTTCATGCATAGCATTGTTTCATCTGACTTACCAATAATTAATTATGATTTTCACAAAGTAAAACCTTATTGACCAACTATGAAGCGCTAAGTCAACAGTTATGACTTACCTCTCGATCATGCATTGATCCCGACTGGACCAATGAATGCACTCCACCTAGCACCACGCTGAGCATGGCTTGCTCACCCGCTGACACAACAGAAAGCCCTTTCTTCCCTTCCCTCTCAATATAAATGCTGAGGGAAGATAGGTAATTTCACCTCTTCTTTTCTTCAACCTCGCGAAGCCACCTGCTCCATGAAGTAGCTCTGAACCGCGATCAACTCTTGAGTCAACTCTAGGCATTCGAGTCATTGGAGGGCGGGTGTCATTAGATTTTGCTCCATGTTTGCTTGAACACATCCGTGATGTTTGATTTTGCTATTAGTGGCTGGAGTTGGGCGGACGGCGAGAAGGTACCCCAATGGAGAAGAAGGAACATGGGAAGAAATTTGTCCCTCTGACATCAAACTGAATCTAGGGCACGGGACCAAAGATCATGCAGTGTCTCGCGAATGAGAAGATAGCCTCGCCCATGATCTCGGGGTCATATATATATAATAGACTATGGTACGTTCTTATTGCTCTGAGTAGTTTTGGACAAAACTCCTAGGTGTCTTGAAATCATATCAAACTTAGGATTGCTTGGTCCACAATCCTCTCCCGATCTCGTTGGGAGAGTTTCCAAGAGCTCTCGGGAATCATAGCATAGAAGAATTAGAGAGGAATATCCCTCCAGTTTCCCAATATGTCTGGGACTAGACGATGAGCATCCATCGTTGGATCTAGGATCCAATGACACAGGTTATTTGCTCTACTTAAAAAAGTACATTTAATGGAAATCTCTTCACTTTAGGGATTCTTACAAAAGTCATATCTCCCAAACCATATGACCAATTACTCCCAAATTTTAAATGAAAGTCCATAATGACTTAACCACTTGTGTGCCATGTTTGGGACTTAAATTTGAAAGTATGAGAGACTTTTCTTCATATGCAAGTTATCTTCTTAATAAGGCATATTTTATACATATTTTCTCTTTATTACTCTTTTATTCTCTTTATTTGGATTCTTTTTACCATTAGAAACCATGTGGATTTGAAATCTCATCCATGATGATCAATCATACATCTCTCCACATATATTTCACAATTATCTTAATTTATTTTTCCTTTTTATGCATTATTTGATTTCATTCAACTTTTCTATCCTTTTTATCATATTGGACTCAATAACTTATTAGGGTCCACGAAATCATATATTTAAATGAAATATCATCAAAGAAATCCACTCATTACAAACAAATCATACAATTTCATAATTATACATTTTATTGGAGAAATTGCATTTCAAACCATATAAGCCCAAAAATTGGGGTTGTAACAACTATCATGTGAGAGCCATACACTTCTTTGCAAGAATGAGTGACATACCTCTACCATAGGATCATCCACATGACACCACACTTGAAGAGGTAGAAGGAATCTTTATGTAACGACCCCACCCCTTAGTAACCCCCATATAAGAAAGACCAAGGAGCTAGAGTCGCTATCCCAAACCAAGTTAAATGGTTTTTGACACGTTTTTTACGTGCGTAGAGACGCAAGTGTACGTGTCAATGTAATATAGGCCTTTGTGAGGCCCGAGTCGAACTCAGGGACACGTGAATTATCGGAGACTACTACTAACTACTTGCAATCAGCTAGACCGATTAAATAGTTAGAAGTTGTTGTAAAATTAAAAGAAAAATGAAATAAAACAAAGCAAAACAATCGATTAAATGATTAGTTTAATCAATTCAAGACGAGATCTTTAGGATTGCGGTTTCATCGCAAGTTTTCATTGTATTAAATTTTATGTAGTCATTCATATTTATCTCTCTATTCGGGTAGTGGCCTGAAATCAGAATTGCCCACTGTCATGGTATAATTCACTACCTATGTCTAGGTCGGTTCCACTGTCGTAGTAACCTATACCCTAAACTAGGTGCATTAAAAATGATCTATCGGTATCCACCATTAATCTTACACCACCTTGTTCAAGGGATTTGTCAATTAACATGAATTTCGTCTCTTTTCAACCATTAATTCTTCTTTCAAAGTAAGTAAGGGCATTAGATTATTATTATGGTGATCAAACATGACAATATAATTGAGAAAACGAAATTATACCACAGATTTAAGAGATAAATGATGAATTACTATTATAAAATTGTCATACAATGAATTCCCGGGCTACTCCCGGTCCTAAAGACAAAGGGGATTAGCCCCGCATGTTCATCTCAAAGAAAAACATGGTAGAGAAAAGGGGAAACATGAGAAAAACGTGATTGATTGGTAAAACCCCTGAACGGAGAAGATCCAATTGCTCCTTGGCATAGAATATGCGTTCTCCAGCCTTTCGGTGGTGGAAATCGTCTTCTTCAGCATCCGGAACGGCTGGGGTGTGCTTCTTGGCTCTGTTCTTCTCTCCACCCTTCTCGGGACGTGTGCAACGGCTAGTGACATGATCCCCTGCTCTTGGCCGCTGTCATTAGGTATAATCTCCAAATTAGGTCGCCAAAATTACCACATCCGTCAGATTTAGATCAATCTGAAGCAAACATGTATCTGATAGTGTCGATACCATCGACGCGAGTCGATGGTATCAACCCTGCACTGTATCAGCTGGTCTTTTTTCTTTTCTTTGTCGCAACTGATGCCACCTCGATACCATCGACGCGGGTCGATGGTATCGACATTCATAGGTGTCGGTTTTGTCCTTTTACGTTGCTGTAGCTCCACTTGTCGATGGTATCGACTTTTATGTCGATAGTATCGACTCTCTTCTCTGAAGCAACCTGATGTTATCTTGATACCATCGACTCTCCTATCGATACTATCGAGATTTTGCTACTCCTTGTGGCTGGCTGCCTGTGGTCAGGTCGATGGTATCGACCACTGTCGATGGTATCGACAACAGCAGATACTTGTTTTTCCTGAAATTGCAACACAAAACCACATAAGCCGAAATAAAACATATTCTTGTAATAATTTATGCTCAAAATACTAAAATAAGAGAGATTTGACATAGAGAAATATCATAACCCAAAGTAGATGAATTATGCAATATTAACCACCAAAATAACCAATAAATGCACAAAACACTAGTAAAATATGTCTCTAAATGCGACTCAAAATCATCGCATCAAACTCCCCTAAGCTTGAACATTGCTCGCCCTCGAGCAATAAAACCTTAGAATAGAATTGCTAGAGTCAACTAAAGAACAAATAATCACAACAAACATTACCATATGACCCCCATCGGATATTCACATTCCGGCCCTCACTAACCACTATGTGATAATTACCCTAAAGGTGACAGTAATCATCCATAAAATATTTCTACCTCAAAACTGATGAACACTATCACATAAGGCAGTTAACATAATAAAATTTGCCAGTCTAGACTCGGTGCATCTTGTGATCTCCTATACTACATTGCTCGCCCTAACTACCATCTAAATGGAAGCAGCTCTCCCGATATTCACAAGTGAGGAGAAAATCACGGTGGCCTACCAATTCGAGCAACGGGTTGATAAAATGGGTGGCTCACGAAAGAAATGGAAGCAGTATACGGTTTCAACATGCATAAAAAAATGCCCTAAATGATGCATTTGCACATGAACATGCCCTAATGCCTAAGATTGGGTGGAATGATGCATGCACTAACATCCCGTCTCAAAATGAGATGGATATCTAACTGAGCTACATCATGTACTTACTCATCCTAAAATGTAGGTGCGATTATGTTCCTTTCTCCTTCTTATTCTACTCGCTTCTCAATAATTTCTTTTTCTTTTTCATTTTTTTTTTATTTTTTTTTCATTTTTTCTTAAGCCCTTATATCCATAATTGACAATGAATTAGTTGTTGGGCTCACTTTTTCTGCATAGCTCAAATATTTGAAGCATTTATGAAGGTATGGAACAACTAATCACCCTCAGAGAAGAAATAAGTG
Organism: Alisma plantago-aquatica; assembly: GCA_963693085.1. Classification (NCBI taxonomy): domain Eukaryota; kingdom Viridiplantae; phylum Streptophyta; class Magnoliopsida; order Alismatales; family Alismataceae; genus Alisma; species Alisma plantago-aquatica. The sequence goes on along the minus strand of OY856414.1, from coordinate 942,430,899 downwards.
ACATGATGTGCTCTATGCATAGAAATTATGAATGCAGCTAAATGACACACACCTAAAGATAATGTGCATGTATAACTATTCTAATTTTCTTATTTTCATGTAAAACATGTGAAAGTGGTTTCAATGCAAAACCTATCTATATGAGATGCAATCAAAAATATTAAAACCGTAAAGTACTTCCAATTCTTATGGTGGATTGTGAAAAACAATGAGGTGGAAAGATCACAAGACTAATTGACTGAACCTTTGAAAATTATTATGTGTCCCTCCTTTCTAACATGTGTAGTAGTTAAGAGGTTTCTCTCTCTTACTTCAAATTAGAGTCTCATTATCATTTGGTCAGTTTAGGCTCACACAACCAATTCCATCCACTTTTCATGAATCATTAGGAATGTATAGTTGTGATTTTCTATTTAAGAGTTGACAAAACCAATCATTTTCTTAAGTTATGTGCTCAAAAGTGAACAACACAAGCTTGCGAACACTCAAAAATTTTAATTTTCCCTTAATTCCCATGTACAGGAAAGTGAGATGACACATGACTTAAGACATCCACAATTACACTAGATAGAATGTGGATCCTACAAACAAACTAAGTTTGCAAGAAATAAATGACACGAACAAACAAAATAAAACTAAAAACTGAGAAAATAAAAGATAGAGCTATTCCAACTACCCCCCCCAAGCTTGAATTCGACTATGGCCTCATAGTCAAAAACAATCTTAAAGGTTGGAACAGAGATAACGATTTACTCTTCAGGCGGAGGCGGGTACTGTGGGGCCGTGGGGTCCCAGGATGGGTACTGTCCCTGAAAGCTAGGATCATACTGGGGCATGGGTGGAGGTTGTGGATACCCCCCAAAGTAGTTCTGGCTCCAGTAATGATCATAGAAGGGCTGCTGCTACATCTCAATCCTATGCAACCTGTCATGAATCTACTGTTGGTTGTTGAGGAGGAGGTGCTCATTATCGAAGATCGCCCTCTGATTGTCAAGTAACCAGTTTGCCGTCTCCTGAACACCGATGTACACTGCTGTATGGTGCTGCTACATTCACTGTATATCCTGCATCATGGCATACATTCCTTGCATGGAATAGACATCCTCGCTTGGCTGTGAGGGCGGCGGTGGTGGCGGAGGCTGCGAAGATGTAGACGCACCCGGATGCATGCGAGGATGCTTCCTAGGTGCTACTCATGCCCGAAGAGGAGTGTAGGCCTCCTCTTCCTCTTCATCCTCGTCGTCATTGTTGTTGTCGTCGTCGTTGCCACCGTATTCATCGGAGTCAGCAATGGCTATGATGGGCCATCAGAAATGTTGAGCACCCTCGATAGAGAAGACATGATCGGAAAGCGAACATTCTTGGTATGCGTGGTTTACATGGCAATGAGCATAAGGTAAACCATCCCAAAGTAAGATGAGGTTTGATCGGTGAAGATGTTGCAAATTGACCTTGCTTCTGTTGGAGAGCGGAGTCAAAGTTGCGAAGTTCAGCCCAAGGTAGTGTGCCAGTGGAGTGATGAGTCCTCCAAAGTGAATTGGAGCCTTCCGCGTACTCCTCTTTACCGCCAACACTCGTTGCAGAAAGAAAGCTTCCCAGTTGCACTCTTGCCTCTTCAGTAACTTATGCAAGAAAAATAAGTCCGTCTCCTAGAATTTGCTAAGAGACAGATCACCCTTAGCAAACAGGGTAGAACACAACATCCGATGAAGAATCCACACGAACAGATGCTCGAAGTCTGCTACCGCTGCATTGTGGTAGCTCACAGATTTACCCGGCGGCACCGTCACAAGCTCGGCGAAGATCACGTCGTAGTCGGTCCGGTTGTCTGGCCGCCGGTAGTCAGTCCGCGAATGATTCCAGTTGTAGATCTCATTGAACTGGCGGAGTGTGAGATTGTAGTCATTGTTGTACAGCCGGAAAGACACACAAACCTTGATCCACTCGCGGTCCGTGGCAATGATGTCGTTTGGCATGACACAAACGTCCAACGACGCCATGAATTCTGCCACCAGCTCTTTGTATGTAGGCCATTCATTGAAGAACGGCTGGCCATCGACATGGTACTCCATCTCGTCGGGCGTCTTGCTCGTGTGTCTCGCCTGCCCTTTTAGAACATAGGCCAGATTTGCGTCGAACCCCAGGTTGTGGATCGTCTCCCGATCAACATAGCGGGTCGGCTCAATTTTACTCTTCATGATCTCCTCGTAGATCTTCTTGACCTCTGCAGACGGATGGACAATCCGCGGACGTGAGATCGATGCATTCGGTGAAGGAACGAACTCTGGGATGTCCATCGGGTTGGCGCGTGAAGAAGATGCACCGGCAACATGCACCATGATTGCGGAAGAAGGAGAAGTAAAGAGAGAACTCGGGGAAGATCGGAGAAGGAAATCTCCGCTCGATGAAGAACGTGCTCCTGGATGCTTGTCGCCGGGCTCAGATTGCTCCGGAAGACGTTCAGTGCAAGTAGATGAAGAACTTGTTGAAGGTGTGATGTCATATGACAACAAACCCTCCCTTATATAACTGACGCCGACGCTGCTGTGTGCCCGTCGATACCATCGACGTGGGTCGATGGTATCGACACACGTAGCACAATCCGTACTACCACAGGTATCGACGGTCATCGGTGGCTGGATTTGCGGGACCCGAATCACTGATGTGTCGATACTATCAACAGGTGTCGATGGTATCGACCCGTCCCCCGGATCGACTTTCTAGTTGCAATGATCGCCGTTGATCTCCTCTCGCGAATCAGTGATGTGGCGCGTCGATACTATCGACGCAAGTCGATAGTATCGACTTCCGTTTAGGGCAACACCCTCGCGAGGCTCGGCCGCCGCCTTCTTTTTGAAACTGGGTCGATACCATCGACAGTCCCATCGATGGTATCGACTTTACTGAGACGATTTCTTCTGAATATCTCCAGAGATCTCATGAGTATCAACACCCATGTCGATACTATCGACCTCTACTTGCGATCAACCTACTGGTATGTCGATACCATCGACGAGGCCGTCGATGGTATCGACGGAGTGCGATTTCTGCAGTTGCCAACCTATACCCCTGTCGATACCATCGACACAAGGGTCGATGGTATCGACTCTGCCTCAGTCCTGCACAATGCACAAACGATCATGATATCTTTTTTACACTAAAAACAAAGTCGAAACAAATCAAACTATGAATGTGAAAGAAACTAAACTAAAGTACCGATGACTGGGTTGCCTCCCAACAAGTTCCCTTATTTAACGTCTTAGGCTAGACGACATGAAGCTCCTCAAACATCTGGAAGTGCAATGAGTTTGACCTCATTCACTTTCCTTGTGTAATGTTCACCAAAATACAATTTCAACCTTTGTCCATTGACCAGGAATGTGGTCTCGCCATCACACACCATAATTGCGCCATGTGGTCTGACCTCCTCTACTGTGAATGGTCCACTCCATCGGGATTTCAGTTTCCCGGGATGCATCTTCAGCCTGGAGTTGAACAATAGGACATAGTCTCCTTTCTTGAAAATGCACATTTGAATATGGCGACCGTGAATCAACTTTGTGCGCTCCTTGTAGATCCGCGAGCTTTCATATGCATTCATTCGCAGCTCATCAAGTTCATTGAGTTCAAGTAACCTCTTCTGTCCCGCTTCATCATAATTCAAATTCAGCTTCCTCAGCGCCCAATGCACTTTATGCTCTAATTCCACTGGTAAGTGACAAGCCTGACCATAAGCCAACCTAAAAGGCGTAGTGCCTATAGGTGTCTTGTACGCCGTCCTGTATGCCCATAACGCGTCCGGTAGTAGAGTACTCCAATTCTTCCTCGTGGAAGCCACGGTACGCTCCAAGATCGTCTTAATCTCCCGATTGGAGACCTCCACTTGTCCTTGAGTTTGCGGTTGGTATGGGGTACCAATGTTATGTTTGACCCCGTACTTTCTCAACAGTTCCGCGAACGTTTGATTCCGGAAGTGTGTACCCCCATCACTTATGATCATCCTTGGTACACCAAACCTACAGAAAATATATTCTTTGACAAACCTGCACACTACATCGGAATCATTAGTCCTTGTGGGTATTGCCTCTACCCACTTCGACACATAATCAACAGCCAAAAGAATGTACAAATTAGAATTTGAGGACACAAAGGGTCCCATAAAATCTATACCCCATAAGTCAAATACCTCAACCTCCTAGAATACATTAAGGGGCATCTCTTGTCTTTTCGAAATGTTGCTCGCCCTTTGGCAGGAATCACATTGCCGTACAAACTCATAAGCATCCCTAACAAGATAGGCCAGTATAGGCCACTTTCCAGTACTTTGGCTGCCGTGCGAGAGCTTGCATGGTGTCCGCCCGTCGGTAGTGTGTGGCAATGACGAAGAACACTCTTGTATTCTACCTCAGGTACACACATGCGTAAAACACCATCCCTGCATTGCTTCAAAAGAATAAGGTCATCCCAGAAATAATAACGTAAAGAATGGAAAAATTTCTTCTTCTCTTGATACGTCCAATCATCCAGGATGATTTTGCAGGCAAGATAGTTCACAATATAAGAAAACCACGGGTCTTTTGATTTCACTTTCAAAAGCTGTTCGTCTGGAAATGTCTCAGTAATGGGTATGTGTATATCCTTTTCATCTAACCTCTATAACCTAGACAAATGGTCAGCGACCACATTTTCAATCCCCGCCTTGTCTTTGATTTCGATATCAAATTCCTGTAAAAGAAAAATCCACCTAATCAATCTAGGTTTGGCATCCTTTTTCTCCATCAAATACCTAATGGCGGTGTGGTCCGTCCATACCACGACTTTCGATCCAACTAGATATTGCCGAAAATTTTCAAAAGCGAAAACAACAACAAGCAATTCTTTCTCGGTAGTCGTGTAATTGAGTTGGGCATCATTCAAAGTTTTAGATGCAAAAGAAATCACAGTGGGTTTATTGTCCACCCACTGTCCCAACACAGCCCCAACCGCGAAATCAGATGCATCACACATTAGTTCAAACGGCTTGGTCCAATCCGGTGTTTGCACAACCGGTGCGGAAATTAATTTTTCCTTAAGCGCGTTGAACACATGTAGACATTTTTCATTAAAGTAAAAAACATCATCTTTTTCTAAAAGCTCAGATAAAGGTTTGGCAATTTTAGAAAAATCTCTTATAAAATGACGATAGAAACCGGCGTGACCTAAGAAACTCCGTACCCCTTTTACCGAATTTGGTGGGAGCAACTTGGAAATCACTTCGATTTTCACCGGGTCTACCTCCAAACCTTTGCTAGAAACTTTATGTCCTAGCACTATTCCTTCGCTCACCATCATGTGGCATTTCTCCCAATTGAGGACCAAGTGTGTGTCCTCACAACGTTGCAAGACCTTATCCAAATTGTAAAAGCACTCATCAAAGGATGCACCATAAACAGAGAAATCATCCATAAAAACCTCTAGACAGCGTTCTACCATATCAGAAAAAATAGCAAGCATACAACGCTGAAAAGTCGCTGGTGCATTACATAACCCAAAAGGCATACGGTACGCAAACGTTCCATTAGGACAAGTGAAGGTGGACTTCTCTTGGTCCTTAGGATCAATCGAAATCTGATTGTACCCCAAATAACCATCCAGAAAACAAAAATGTGATTGGCTGGCTAAGTGCTCTAAAATTTGATTAATAAACGGAAGAGGAAAGTGATCCTTTAGCGTAGCGGCATTCAATCTATGGTAATCAATGCAAACACACCACCCGTTTACCAAACGGGTGGTAACAGGTTCATTCAAAAGATTATGGGTAATAGTGATCCCCCTTTTAGGGACTACCTGCGTAGGACTCACCCACGTCGAGTCAGAAATAGCATAGATGATACCTACAGAAAGAAGCTTAATCACCTCCTTCTTAACAACCTCCATCATGCTCGGATTTAGTCGACGTTGTGGCTGAATCACCGACTTGGCTCCCTCCTCGAGCCGAATCTTGTGCTGGCACAAAGTAGGGGAGATCCCCTTGATGTCTGCAACCGACCACCCGAATGCTCCTCGGTGATTATTCAACACAATAAGCAGCTGGTCCTCCTCCTCAGCACTCAGATAAGCCGATATAATCACAGGCAGCTTTTCTTCCTCAGCCAGAAATGCGTACTTCAGGTGCGGTGGCAACGACTTCAACTCCAATTCTGGCGGGTTGATTAAGGATGATTGAAGTGGTGGTGGGAGTTTGCCTAAGTTTTCATAGTACCTCGCATAGAAGCACGACAACATCTGAAGCATCTTGGCACACTCCTGCAGTGACTTACTTCTCATCCAATCATGTGTGATATTGATTAAGCAGGCTTCAAGTGGTAATTCTGGATGTGCGTCAAAAACCGAATGTGCTATAGCTTCATTTTCAGTAGAGGGAGGAATGTCCTCCTCCTCATCATTCAGAAAACATACAAACTTGCTAAGGGATACCACCTTGGTCTGCTCCATGATGTCTACAACCAATGTCCCTTTTTCCACCTTGGTCATTACATGAGCCATATCTAAAAATGGCTTCCCTAGACAAAGTGAGATATTGTGATCAAAATGTTTTACCATGTGGCACTGCTCCTTGGCTTTAGGTGACGTGATGCTGGAAGGCATGACCATCTCGAAGCAATCTTCGGCTATACCCAAGGTCAAACGACCTCTCCCCATCTCAAGTATCATGTCAACTGTTGCTTGGAAGGGTTGTATGAGTAGTAACTCATTGCCTTGTTCATCTTGCATCTCCATGACGACAAAATCTGCTGAAAATACAAATCGATCTACTTTCACTAGCACGTCCTCACAAATACCGTATGGCTTCACCACTGAATTGTCTGCCAATTGGATTGTCATGTTGCTCGGCCGTGACTCTTTTAATCCCAACTTCTTGAATGTAGAGAGGGGCATCAAGTTTATGCTCGCCCCAGAGTCACATAGTGCATCACCAAACTTCACTTTCCCAATGTAACATGAGATGTTGAAGCAGCCCGGATCCTGCCTCTTTGGTGGTAATGTGCCCATGATGAAGGCACTCACCTGCTCCTTAAGTACTACGACCTCCGTGTCTGGGATTTTGCTCTTCTTGGTAATGATGTCCTTCAGAAATTTTCCATAATAAGGGATTTGCTCAATTGCTTCCAATAATGGGATGTTGACTGAAAGCTTTCTGAAACTGTCTAGAAACTTTTTGAACTGGGCATCCACTTTCCTTGCCTTTGCACTGTTCAGATATGGGACCGGGACAGCATGTGCCCTTTGATGCGGTGGCACATAAGGTGTCCTTTTCTGCGTCTCCTCCTCATCTACAATAGGATCTTCAGTAGCATCCACTGCTATATCTGCAACTGGTTCTGTGACCGGTATGGGCAGCTCCTCAGTGGATTCACCTTCAATTTATACTTGGGGTTTTCTTGGTTCATCGGCTCTGGGGTTTAACAACTTCTTGCCACTCCTCAGCAAGATGGCCTTTGCCTGTTGGTTTCCTCCTGGAATATTAGTGTTACCCGGAAAACCTTGGTGCGTCGACTTTTTCAGATTGGCTATCTCAGCTGCCATTTGCGCCATGGACGTCTCTATTGTCCTCATCTGAGCCCCATGTCTCTGCAGTGTCTGCCCGAACTGGTTCATAAATTCCCCCTGTTGCTTTATTTGTTGGCCAAAAGTAGTCATTAATTCTTGATTTTGCTTTATCACTTGGTTGAGCAACTCCGTGCTCTTGTCCTCCACTACTGGCTGGGGTTTTGCATCCAGGTCCTGCAAAAATTTGTTTGGATCCTTCCAAGAGAACTTCTTATCCTTCCTCCATGAGTAATCATTATTTCTGTAACCTTGCTGCCTCATGAATTTGACTTGTGCCTCATCCTCGGACTCAGTATCTTCCTTTGCAAGAAGTTTCTTCGCGAGAAGGTCCATCTTCTCATTCAGCTCCTTGATTGCTTTAGACTCCCCTACTACTCGAACGTGCTCAACGACGTCCCTATCGCTCCAAGATTGCTTCTTAGCCATGTTCTTAAGGATTTCCCAACACCTCGTGTCTGTGTTGTTCAAGAAGAATCCTGAGCCTACGGAATCGAGGTTGCTTCTATCATGCTCGGAGAGAGCAAAATAGAAGATCTTGACCTGTGTCTCCTTGTCAAGCCCGTGATGCGGGTACCGCCTAAGCATGATCTGAAACCTTTCCCAAGTCTCAGAGTAGGTCTCTCCTGCTTTCTGAGTGAAGTTGTGGATCTTCCTGATCATGTCATTGGTCTTCTCGGGCGGGAAGAACCTTTCAAAGAAAACCTCCACCACGTGGTCCCAGGATTCCACATCATCGTCCAGGTTGTGCAACCACTCTCGTGCATTTCGCGCTAGAGAACTCGGGATGAGCTTCAAGTAGAGAGCATCCTGTGGAAATCTGTCTATTTTTATCATATCACAATTCTCCACAAATTGACTTATATGCGTGACTGGGTCTTCATTCTTGAGCCCATGGAATGCATTCGACTTCACCAAGTTGATTAATACAGGATCAATCTTGTATGTCGGAATATTGATCGCCTGCTTCTTGATCGGCCCCTTTGAAGCGGATGAAGAGGAAGCCTTGATCTTCTCCCATATTGTCTGTGGCTCTGCCATCTCTTCCTGTTCAGATTCCGAGTCTATTTCTTCCAGATGGTCTTGATTGAAATCCTCCTCGTCTTCCGGTCCCTGCAATGGAACCTCTGGTGCTTGTTGCGTGTAGTCAGTGCTACGCGTCTGCACCATGCACAATACCTGCAAAGTGAAAATTTAAGTTCAGTACCGTGCTAGACAACTACAAGATGCGAAGATAAGATATAAATTTTTGGAAATGATTTCAAAATAATAAAAAAATAAAAAGTGGCCTAGAGTGGCCGCTTGCAGCACTCGTAGTGCCGACAACTGCCGTGTCCCCGGCAACGACACCAAAAACTTGACACGCTTTTTACGTGCGTAGAGATGCAAGTGTACACGTCAATGTAATATAGGCCTTTGTGAGGCTCGAGTCGAACTCAGGGACACGTGAATTATCAGAGACTATTACTAACTAGCAATCAGCTAGACTGATTAAATAGTTGGAAGTTGTTGTAAAATTAAAAGAAAAATGAAATAAAACAAAGCAAAGCAATCGATTAAATGATTAGTTTAATCAATTCAAGATGAGATCTTTAGGATTGCGGTTTCACTGCAAGTTTTCATTGTATGAAATTCTATGTAGTCATTCAGATTTATCTCTCTATCCGGGTAGTGGCCTGAAATCAGAATTGCCCACTGTCGTGGTACAATTCACTACCTATGTCTAGGTCGGTTCCACCGTCGTAGTAACCTATACCCTAAACTAGGTGCATTAAAAACGATCTCTCGGTATCCACCATTAATCTTACACCACCTTGTTCAAGGGATTTGTCAATTAACATGAATTTTGTCTCTTTTCAACCATTAATTCTTCTTTCAAAGTAATTAAGGGCATTAGATTATTATTATGGTGATCAAGCATAATAATATAATTGAGAAAACGAAATTATACCACGGATTTAAGAGATAAATGATGAATTACTATTATAAAATTGTCATACAATGAATTCCCGGGCTACTCCCAGTCCTAAAGACAAAGGGGATTAGCCCCGCATGTTCATCTCAAAGCAAAACATGGTAGAGAAAAGGGGAGACATGAGAAAAACGTGATTGAGTGGTGAAACCCCTGAACGGAGAAGATCCAATCTCTCCTTGGCATAGAATACGCGTTCTCCAGCCTTTCGATGGTGGAAATCGTCTTCTTCGGCGTCCGGAACGGCTGGGGCGTGTTTCTAGGCTCCGTTCTTCTCTCCACCCTTCTCGGGACGTGTGCAGCGGCTAGTGATATGATTCCCTACTCTTGGCCGCCGTCATTAGGTATAATCTCCGAATTAGGTCGCCAAAATTACCACAGCCGTCAGATTTAGATCAATCTGAAGCAAACATGTATCGATGGTATCGACCCTGCACTGTATCGGCTGGTCTTTTTTCTTTTCATTGTCACAACTGATGCCACATCGATACCATCGACGCGGGTCGATGGTATCGACATTCATAGGCATCGGTTTTGTCCTTTTACGTCACTGTAGCTCCACTCGTCGATGGTATCGACTTTTATGTCGATAGTATCGACTCTCTTCTCTGAAGCAACCTGATGTTATCTCGATACCATCGACTCTCCTGTCGATACTATAGAGATTTTGCTACTCCTTGCGACTGGCTGCCTGTGGTCAGGTCGATGGTATCGACAACAGCAGATACTTGTTTTTCCTGAAATTGCAACACAAAACCACAAACAAAACATATTCTTGTAATAATTTATGCTCAAAATACTGAAATAAGGGAGATTTGGCATAGAGAAAGATCATAACCCAAAGTAGATGAATTATGCAATATTAACCACCAAAATGACCAATAAATGCACAAAACACTAGTAAAATATGTCTCTAAATGCGACTCAAAATCATCGCATCAGTTTTGCAAAATATCAAAAATAATTAATAAATTCTATCACAACTAATCTTAAATAGGATAAAACTTTTTCTTATCACATACTTTTCAAAAATAGGAGTTTGGAACTTTACCCAGAGTAGAGTTCTATCTAACTAAATCCTCCAATCTTTACTATAGCTTTATTCTTTAAATATCACTTTAATTGTTCATCCACTTTCATGTATGCCTAAAACGTCGACAAACAAAACGTCGGTCAGTATAAAGATTATACTGGTATGTGGTGGCTACCAAAATTTTGCACATAAATTGTAACAATCTATTCACATCAAATATTTGTTATCAAACAAAGTTTACATTTTCATTATAACTTCCCAACCATTTTTACCCATCCTCCAGTATACCCTCTCATAGGGTTTAGTCCTTGCAATGGACTTTAGGCTACCTTCTCCATCCTGAGCTTGGTACCTTATCGACCACCTCCCCAGGTGCCACATAGTCTTCCCTCCAGGGCTTGACCATTAATGACCTTCCCTCCAGAGCTTGGTCATCATAAATCATAAATCATAAATCATAAATCCAGAGGTGGTATGCAGGTTCGGGAAAGTCATATGTAGTATTTGGTGAGAATCGTAGTCAATTTATAGATTGCTGGAAATAAAGTCATCTAAGTATTTAATTTCAAGCAACCAGTAAAAACTTCAGAAATCATCATGAAACTAAAGAGATTAACCATAATAGTAACCACATACCTGATTTGGAGATCTCAAAGAATCAAGCAAAATATTTAATCTAATCAAGAAGTCCAATCAACCAATCAAGAAAATCACACAAGCAATCTGAATCCTGAAAAGAATATATTACATGATCATTACATACTCTTCATAAACCCTTTTTATTGACTTGGAAATCCCTTCTAGGGTTTCTAGATTGAATTAGGGTTTCCTTAGGGTTTCTTAGATCTATTTCTCAATCTTTACCTTTTTATGTCAACAAATGCTAAAATAACTTTTCTATGCATCAAAACCCTAATTACTCAAATTATCCACATTAAAGTTCCTTTATTCTCAATTTGTCTTAGGATCATCATATCTCTGTCTTATTCATGGATTTTCCAAATAAAAATCATAAAGTCCCAATGACCTAAATTAGGGTTTCTAAGCCCATAAATGTAAATCATATATATGAAACCATAAATTGAGCCAATTATGCACAAAGATTATCTTTTTAGATCTAAACCTTCCTTTTATTAACAACATATTAATATTGGCTTAAATTATCTAAAGAACACCATCAAACCCATGAACGTCAAAACTTAGAGTTTTCTCATTATTAAATCCATTAAAGATATTAACTTAATATACTTTTCAAATTTTAAACAAATTCAGGCTTCAACTATATTTTTATTGCATTCTACATATTTTTCTGATCAATTTTCATATATAACATGTCATCATTGGATTTATTATTTTATCAATAAAATCCTTTTTGGCCAACCAAGGACTGCCACATCAATATCTGAATCACCTGAGTCGCGCCAGCGGGGCCAGGCTTGAGCCTAGTGACTCACGACGTGTCGGCACCCTAGCCTGTGAGACAACTTGCCCGCGTGCTAAAAAAACAACATGAAAAGGTGGAAAGGGTCTTACCTTCTCAACATGCGCTCAAGGGCAGGGTAGACTTTTCAGCGCTTGTCGTCTTCTACCTCTCGCCCTCCTCTCACGTGAGCTAGCGGTCAATCAGGGAGTTGACCTTGCATTCTGCTTCACCTATGTGCAAGACAAGACCACCAATAGCTCTGCCTCACCCTCGTGAACTCGACGTGCCCACGAATTGGTCAGTTACTGCTTCCAACTGTTGGGTCGACTATGTGCTATCTATGGTGAGAAGATCCTCTGAAATGGGTGAAGATTTCGACCAAATAGGCAATTAGATGTACTGATGCATTCTTTGGCTCTGTCTGAACTCATTGGGATGCTCTATGCATTTGCATATGGGGTGTATATCCCCCCCTATATAGGCCAGGGTTGGTGAGGAGTTCCAGATTGGGGAAACTCTGAGAGTTCCTAGATAGGTATGAAATCCTATATCCACTAGAATTGGAAACCTCTCCCAAATCTATCTAGATGATATTCGAGCTCGCCCAGCTCTAGTTTGCACAAAACTTGAGATCCAAGATCTCAGTTTCTTGTTCCTCTCTGTGTCCTAACTTGAGAAGGACTATATACACACACCGTTAGATTTGAGATCTAACGACCCCTATCTACACGCCTCAATTGTTAAGTAAATCAGAAATGAAAATAGGCATGACATTTAATACCTTAGACATGATAATCATATCACTTTAGGATTATTAGTAAAATACATACCTCTCAAACCATTAATCCTATTTCTTCCAAATTTTAAGGGAACCTTCTTAATGAATTTATCTACACGTGTGTCATGTTGGAGTCCCAAATCCAAAAGTATGAAAGACTTTTCTTTATATGAAATTCATCACTCATTAAGGCATATTTTATTCATATTTTCTCTCTTTTTCTCTTCTATTTCCTTTATTTGGATTCCTTTTATCATTAGAAACCATGTGGATCCGAAATCTAATCCACCATGAGCAAACACTCATCTTTTCTAGAGAATTCTACATACTTCTCATCATTATCCTAATTTCTTTTTTTTCCTTTTTATGCATTATGAAATTTCTTTCCATTCCTTTTCTTTTTATCATATTGAACTTTTTACCTCAATAGGGTCCACGAAAACATTCATTTAAAGGACATATTACCAAAGAAATCCATTCAATACACATAAACCATACACATTTCATAATCATACATTTTATTGGAGAAATTGCATTTCAAACCATACATATGAAAATTGAGGTTATAACACTTTACTAGGTGGCCCAAATGACTTGTTATATTTCTTCAAGTATGACAAATGTATATTGAAACTTATATAAAATAATTGAAGGCTAATATTAGAATACATGCATTCAGCCTACAATAGCTAAGAAACCCCCTAGGGTTCTGAAGCCTCTGCCCCCTCATTTTATTCCACAAGAGTTGATCGACGCCTTAGGCCCTAAATGCAAGACATTGAAAAAATGATTAGACATTATAGACCAAACAGATTACTATTGTGATCACCCTTGGGGGGGAGATAATAGGTATACAATGGGACAATGTTATAGTATTGGCATATGTTTGTCAGCTATTAAGTATTATTGGCTCAACACATCAGTGATAGATCTTTGGATATGATGAGTGTGAACACCTCACCATATGTGAAAAAAAATTTAATTACTTCCCACATATAAACTGAGTATTGGTTATATATATTCCAGTCATTTATATTATGTGGCTCGTGACTTCATAATATAAAATTTTGATTTTCTAACATCATCATTGATTAGCGACATACTTAGAGATCTGAGTGGCGTCAAAGAATATGTGACTACTGTGAAGCAGTTTTTTGGTGCTTCCAAGAGTGTGATCTTAGCTCACTTCAATGTTAGGTATGTTTTTGGCTTGTTGTTTATATGTCTAACCTATGAATACAATTTGGAGTGATTTATTTTTATTTTATTTGCCTTCTATTCACTCAGAAATAGATATAGGCAATTGTTAGTGATTGTTCTTGAGATTTAGACTGTGTATTTCTTTGAACCTTCAGGTGAAAAAAATTTGCCAAATGAGGGACACCCAATGAAATTGGTGATTCATGCGTAAGTATAGTTTTTTGGTGCCCAACATATTTGTTAATATTTACAATCATATGAACGTTTAATAATGCATCATATTTGTTAAATTAACTTATAGGAGTGAAAGAATTCCATAATGGTGAAGAAAAAGTAGATAATAAATAGAAATTAGTAACTTGCAAGAGTATTTATGTATATAGTTTTCTCATTCCAATTGCATAATATATGACCAACTCTGCTTAATTACATTGATTCACATAATTGTAAATCTACATGGCCCTATACAAGACAATGGATGGGCATTCACATATTACATGATGTTGTACATGTAGACGATTGTCACTCATGTGGAACGGATCAAATGTATAGAGAATGTAATTTATTAGTGTTGGATCATATTTATCAAGTAGTATCATTTGGTAATACAAATAAGAAAATCTAATTAGAAGTCCCATTCTCTTTGCATTTTTTTAATACTAAACCTTATACATTGGTGTAGTTCAATGACCTACGTGAATTGTGGGCAGACTACTTCATCAAAAATGTGGACTTGAACAAAAATTTGACATTGATTGATATTTTTTTATACTACAAACTTTGATGTCAGATTTTTATATGTATTTGTGAGTGTGAGTTGATATGGATTTGTTATATAAGTAATTACATTAACTTAAAATATGAGATGAAGCTGATGTTGATATGTATTTGTGAGTGTAAATTGAATTTTAAGTGCATTTATGTGTGTGAATTTGAATGTGAAGGCATGAGGAAGAGAATGATGCTTATTTGGGCATATATGTATGAAATTGAAGTGTGGAAGAGAAATAATTGAGTTGTGAGTTCATGGATTTTTGTGCATTTTAAGTGAAAATGATAGAATGTGGCATGTTTGTGCCTACTTTGTATATTTGTCTTTTCCTTGTAGGTTTATCGGCCTATTGTTAAGCCATGATGCTTGCAGAGAGCCTGTTGTTCTTCATAACATTCAGTTCTGAAGGAAACAAGCTCCAAACAGGCTAGCATGCTGGACAATAGGTCTATAGACTTGCTATATAAAAAAAGCAGACATTTATCGTCAACTATTTGTAAATAACTGACATACCTATTATTTATACTTCTGTTATTTATGAATAATTGATGGGATTTACCTAAAAATTTCACTATTCTATCACTAAAAAAATTGACAGTAAGTTACTTGGCATTGGTTATTTGTCATTAACCAACCGATGAGGAAAGGTCAAAGCAACGCTTACTGGGAGTTAGGTCATCAGTTCCTTTGCAAAAAAAAACCAACGACGAATATATTTGTCATCAATTTTTTTAACCGACAAAGAATGGTTCAGTTTTATCATTGCCCACTTGGTCTTCGGTTTAAAACTGATGTCAAATGCCTAAATAATCTACATCGTATTCCCATTTTGTAGTAGTGAATTTGGTATGGACCCTCTTATCATGCCATCTCTTTGTTTTCTCCTTACAGATCTTAGCATTTTCATATGCATCTAATCTCATATCTTGCAATTCTTGAATATGTAGCAGTCTTATTTCTCCTACTTTGTTCATATCATAGTTGAGAAATTTAATTGTACAACAATTCTCTATGATCAAGTTCTATAGGTGGATGAAAAGACTTTCCATAGAACAACTTGAATGGAGTCGTTCTAATAGGTGTCTTGTAAGGTGTCCTATTAGCCCATAATGCATCATATAATTCTAATGCCCAATTTGTTCTTGAGTTAGAGACTATCTTCTCTAATATTTTCTTCAATTGTGTATTTCAAATCTCAACTTGCCCTGGAGTTTATGGATGGTATGGTGTACAGATCTTATGCTTGACACCATATTTTCTCAGAAGATTGTTGAAGTTCCTGTCATTGAAATGATTTCCTCCATATGAGATGACTACTCTTCGAACCCCAAATCTTAGAGAGATAATCCTATAGAATAGCTTTCTTACTGATTTTGCATCTGGAGCTTGAGTGGGAATATCCTCTATCAACTTTGATACATACTCACATGCCACTAGAATGAAATTATAGCTATATGAGGAGGGAAATTGGCCCATATAGTCTATACCTCATATGTTAAAGACCTCAATATCAAGAATTGAGTTCATGGTATCTTTTCTTTCTTTGAAATTCCTCCTAATCTTTGGCACTTTTTTTAGAAGGTAAAATATTACTAAAACACCAAAAAGTTACATGTATAGGGATATACAAAACCCCGTATACACAGTAAGTTACTCTACAAAACCCCATACTCTGAGGATGAGAGTATCTATACCTCTACCAATCTTAGGTTTGGTTTTATACAACCAACCTAGATTCTAAACAATATGGTCAAACATTGTAACACAATCCAGTCTAGAAGACCCGTGCAATCTGGCATTTCTCTCCTGCCAAACAGCATGCCAAACAACAGAGAAAAACACACTGGAAAAAGCTCTGAAATAGCCATTACCCTTGGTATTCTTGAGACACCAAGGGATAAACTCATCAAAATTATGGGGGGGGGGGGTAAACCGCCCCAACCCATCTTCAAAGATGTCCTAGTTAGCAGGTATTTGGAGAATATGTAGTAAAAAAATAGGTGTCAAAGACATCCAGCTTCCTCATCACACAACACACATAAAGGGTGGACAAGTAAACCCCATTTCAATAGTCAGTCAGTAGTGGGGAGCTTCCCAAGAATGCAGCGGTAAGTGCAGCAACTCCATTTAGGCAAATGGAAAATGTTCCACAATAGCATATCCTAGTGGGGATTTTTGACACTTATTACAAGCTTTAACAAATGTTTGTACATCATGAAATATATTTGGTCAATAAAAATTGGCATGTAGAATCTTTTTTGAAGTCTTGTATCCTCCAAAATGTCCTCCATAAGGAGAGGAATGACATTCTAAAATCACACTCAAGATCTCCTCATTGGGAATACATGTCCTAATAAACCAATCTTCACATTGCTTGAACAATAGGGGATTATCCCAATAGTAAAATTTTACATCATGATGGAACTTCTTTTTTGGTTGATTAGTCAAATCAAGAGGAAGATATCTAGTGGATAGATAGTTTCAAAATCGGAAAACCATGGTGTCACAAGTGAATTTACGATGTACAACTTCTCAATTGGTAGATTGTCATCAATAGGGATCTTGTCTTCAAAATTAGTGGAGAGATGTAAAAGATGGTCAACTACATTATTTTCTGTCCTATTCTTGTCTTTGATTTCCAAATCAAATGCCTATAATAATAGTATCCAACATATAAGATAGGGTTCGACTTCCTTCTTACTCATGAGATATCTAATTGCAGCATGGTCTGTATATACAATGACTTTGGAAACCATAAGATATTGTCAAAACTTATCAAAAGCATAGACTATAGCAATCATCTCCTTTTCTGTAGTGAAAAAATTGATCTGAGCACCATCTGGTGATTTTCTTGCACAATGAATAGCCTGAAGTTTATTGTCTTGTCTATGTCCTAAGATTGCCCCTATGGCATAATCTTTGGCATCACACATGATTTTAAAAGGAGCACTCTAGTTTGGTGGTTGAATGATGGGGGCTGAGATAAGAGCATCCTTCAACCTTTGTTTTGAATTCCTCATTCAATATAAATTCCATATTTAGCTAACAAGGAGCACAGAGTCATTGCAATTTTTGAAAATTCATTAATGAATCATAGAACCATGTATGTCCCAAAAAGCTTCAAACCTCTATAGCTTCAACCTTTTCTTTATGAACCTCAATCCCTTTGCTTGAAATGACATGACCAAGTGCGACCCCCAGTTGTACCTTAAAATGGAAATTCTCCCAATTGAGCAAAAGTTTGGCATGTTTACATCATTGTAAAACTTCGTTTAGATTCAACAAGCAATCATCAAAATAATTTCCATAAACACTAAAATCAACCATAAAAAAATCCATAATCATTTCTATGAAATCAAAAAATATAACCATCATGCATCTTTGGAAAGTAGGAGGTGCATTGCATAAACCAAAAGGCATCCTCCTATTAGAATATGTCGCATAAGAGCATGTGAAGGTTGTTTTTTCTTCATCAGGTGGAAATAGAGAAATCTAAAAAAATATATGGAATACCCATCTCAATAGAAAAAACACGAGTGATTAGAAAGTCTCCAACGTAAGTCAATGAAAGGTAATGGGAAATGGTCTTCTTGTGGCATTATTTAGTTTTCTATAATCAATACACATTCACCCCCATGTTTGAATCAATTCATTATTGTCTCCTTTCATCACAGTGGTTCCTCCCTTTTTAGGTACAACATGAATAGCACTTACCCATCGGTTGTCACTGATAAGATATATTTTACCTACATCTTTTAGCTTAAAGGTTTCTTTCTTAACAAAGTCCATCATGTTTTGATTTTACCTTCTTGGTGGTTCTATTCATGGCTTAGTACCTTATTCTACGATTATGTGGTGCATGCAAATTCAAGGGTTAATTCCTTTAATATCATCAATAGACTAGCCTATCACATCTTTGTATAATCTAACTTCTTTCAACAACTTACCTTCTTGTTCTTGATCCAAAAAATAATTTATTATAATAGGGGAAGACAAATTCAGGTCCAAGTGAGCATACCTTAACCCCAATGGAAGGGGTTTAAGTTCTACATTTTTTCTAGTGTAGGGGTGGTGTCACTTGCCTCCTTATCGGTTGGTGCTTCATTGGATGATAAGTTTGATGCACCTTTAGAAGTTTCTTCATTAATATCAATCATTGAGTCATCTTTGTCTTCTTCACCTTAAAGATCATGGAAATATTGTTCAAGATTGGTCTTATCTTCCTTTAGCAAAGTATCAATGCTATCTATCAAATAGAGATATTCTTTAGTGTTGGGTTCCTTCATAGCATCATAGACAGAAAAAAGTAGAACATATTCTCCAACCCTAATAGGTAGTTTCCCTTCCCTTACATGTACAATGCATCATGTAGTCCTGAGAAATGATCTCCTAAAAGGATTGGATTTTGCGGATCTTCATGTAGGTCTAGTACTACAAAGTCACAAGGAATGTAGAACTTCCCTATCTATATGGTAATGTCTTCAATAATCCCTCTATGATATTTAATTGAAAGATTAGTTAATTGATTTGTCATCTGGTTTGGTTTCAAGTCTCTCGAGTCCAACTTTTACCATAAGGAAAAAGGAATCAAGCTGATACTAGCACCAAGATCAGACTAAGCCTTTGTTAGAAGTTGAATCTCCAATATTACAAGGGAGAGTGAATGCACCTAGATCATCATTTTTCTGGAAAATAAATCTGAATGATAGAGCTTATTCTTTTAGATAGAAACAATATTTCAACTTGGTCAAGCTTCCTTCTCCT
This sequence comes from Alisma plantago-aquatica, assembly GCA_963693085.1. Classification (NCBI taxonomy): domain Eukaryota; kingdom Viridiplantae; phylum Streptophyta; class Magnoliopsida; order Alismatales; family Alismataceae; genus Alisma; species Alisma plantago-aquatica. The sequence goes on along the minus strand of OY856414.1, from coordinate 942,411,370 downwards.
ATGAGAATGTCTTTGTAAGAACTTGGAGAAAGAAGGCATTTCAGCTATCACTTCAACTAAAGGATGGTTCACATATAGATTTGTTAAGATGTCCATAAACTTGTTGATGTTTGCATCATCTTTTATGTTGGCAAACATGTGAGGTAAAGGAGCATTAGGCTTGCCAAAAGATTCACCTTGTTGTGAATTTCCAGCAGTTTTCTTCCTTTGGTTCTCAACAGTCTCCTCCATAGTTGTGTCAATAACTTCTTCAGATATCCTCTTTGAAGATGGTGAGGATCCACCAATCACTGCTCCACTTCTCAGTGTCACAGACTTGTACATTTCTTTAGGATTCATCTCTAGTTGGCTGGACAAGGAACCAAAAGGTTTTTTTCAATTGGCTTGAGCTTTTTGAGCAATCTGGTTCTCTAACATCTTGGTATCAGTAGTAATGTCATCCATCTTGGATGAAAGTTGTTTGATGGAATCTTTCAGAAGATGACCGTGTTGGTGGAATCCCTCATTTTGTTTCAATTGAGATGAAACAAAACCTTCAAGAATAGACTCCAAATTGGACTTTGGCAGTTGTTGTTGTTATTGGTTGAAGATTATGTTGGCATTGTTGTCGAAGCCCAGAGAATTGTTGGCCATAGGTGGCCTGCTCCCCAAATGCAATGGTTCTTTTCCTTGAGCTTGTTGAGGAATTTGAGAACTGTTGTTACAGTAGGAGAAGTTTGGATGATCACTCCAACCTGGATTATAGGTATGGGAATATGGATTGTAAGGCTGTTTGTTTTGATAGCTTCCCATTGCATTGCATTGCCTCACGTTCTCTTCAGATTGGATGAAAGAAGTGTAGCTTGAAGAAGCTACTTGTCCCATGGATTCACTTGGATCACATATCAAATTTACTGATTGAGATGGTGAGCCCTCAACCTCTCAAACTTTTGTGTCAACACATCCAACTTTGTAGAAATTAGATCAACGACATCAATAGCATGGATGCCTACTTATTTCTAGGAAGAAACAGAAGATGAGGGTGGATGATTACTCCTTTAGAACTCCATAGGCAATGATTGATTGCCATGTCTTCAATTATTTCACATGCCTTCCTATAATATTTGTTCATTAGAGATCCACTTGGCTGCAACATTTATAGACATCCTGGTATTATAGTAAAGCCCACTGTAGAATGTTTGAAGAAGCATCCAATTGCTTAAACCATAGTGAGGACAAAGACATTGAAGGTCTTTGAACATTTCCTATGTATCATACAATGTCTCTCCATCATGTTGAGTGAAGTTGGTTAGTTGGCTTCTCAACTGAGCCATCTTGCTTGGTGGAAAGTTCTTGGCTAAGAAATATTTAAGAAGTTCATCCCAATTGTTGATGGAGTTCCTTGGAAAAGAAGAGAGACACACCTTGGCTCATACCCACAAAGAAAATGGGAACAATAATAGGTGTATACCATCAGGAGTAATGCCATTAATATTCAAAGTATTCAGATATTGTAAGAATCTAGCTACATGAAGGTTGGGGTCTTCCATAGGAGTGCCTCCAAAGCATTTTTGCTGAATCATTTACATGATTGTAGGGATGATTGAGAAGTCATTTGACTCGATCTTTGCGTTGTTGATATCTCCATTGATGTTGATTGTAGATGGAATGGTGAAATTCTTGAGAGGGTGGTCATCTTCCATGATTGGTTCTTGGTTGTCCGATGAAGATGGCGATGAAGAATGAGGTGATGTTGGCTGATAGTCTTCCAAGCCTGAAGCACCTTCACTCCTCCTTGCTCGTCTATGGCTGCTAAGTGTACATTCGATCCCCGAGTCTAGAAACAAAGATGATTGAAGAACACGCTTAGATATCTGCATCGACTCCCGCAAATTCACAAGTAGTGAGAGAACTTATCAAACAATTAAAGATAATATATATGTTATAAATGATGGTGGAATGATGAAACAGGGGATGGTGAATGATCTATTCTTTCTTAATAGATAACACCTCTTACTCTAACAGAAATATATTGATGCTCCGCGACAATGACACCAAAAGCATGTTAGCTTAAATGCACAAGTTTTAATATTTATAAAATCGAGCACTACTGACACACATATAACGTGCGTGTATTACACAAGTGTACGTGTCAAAGTAATAAGGGATTATGACTCTTGAGTTATTGAACATAGAGAGTTTTGAGGTTAAAGACTACTACTAATTAGGATTGATCATCTAGGCTGATATAAATAATTGAGTTGGTTTGACTTAACAAAAACTAATGCAGAAACAAAACAAGCTTAAATATTAAGTTACTTAGAGTTGCACTAATTCCTTAGGACAATGGTTTCACCGCGGATAGCACTTGCAATTAACTCCACACACTAATATCAATTACCCCTATCCCTGAATAAAGAGCCTGTATCCAAAATTACCCGCTCCCGCAGTGTAATTTACTACCTAATTTAATGCCAATCCCATTTCCATAGTAATTGGTTGATTAGTTAGATGTTTTATGATTACTCTTAGGGTTTCTCCTCACAAGTACACTCCACTTTTCCCAAAGGGCACAGTAAACTTGTAAATATATGCTTTTTCCACCCTTAACCTCTCTCCCGAAATGATTAAGGATCTGATAATCTACTTATGGTGATCAAGCATAAATAGAACAAGACAATCTCATATATTTATGTCCAGAAAATAGGGATAGAAGTGATATTAATGCATAAAAGTCAAATACAATGCATATTCGGGCTACTCCCGAATTCTAAGGAATTAACGAGATTAGCTAAATATGTGAGACATGGTATCCCAGTAGATCAAAAATATGCAAAACATGGATTTCGAGATATTGAAAATAGGAGAAAGAGTTAAGGAGTAGATCTGGATGAGATGGAGTCGTTCCGCCATTGTTTCTATCGCTAAAACGTCTTTTTAGTCTGTCAGGTAGGGTTCCTCCACTTTTCTCTCTCTTTTTGCTTTTAATGTCGTCCCCCTCTAATAGATATCAAAATTTCGCTTCTAATGGTGTCTTTTATATCCACCATACATATTTAGATTGAGAGAAACCTAAATATTATTTTTTATAATAATATGTGTTTGATTTAACACATGCAATTAAGGTCGTTAGTCCCTGTGTCGGTACTACCGACTTGGAAGTCAGTACTACCGAGTTATAGTCAGTAGACATTCTTTTCCTTTCCTACCTGGAACAATAATATTTTATGTACTTTGATACCATGTCGGTAGTATCGACTTTGCTCCAGTAAATAATAATTATCTGTAATAGAATAAGCAATGAATTAATTCAAATAATTATTATAATTATTAAAATGCGTAAAATACATGTAAAATACATGTATAAAATATAAGAACTGATGCACACATGATTTTATACTATTTTGGTGAAATATGTATTAAAAGATATACAATTAAAAGCAATTGGAAATGAAATCAACCAAATTGGGAAATGAAAATAGTGACAATTTGTGCACACAAGTCAGTAAGAAGACAAGTACCTATGAATTAATTTTTCTAACCGCCCTCCACGAATCGGTCCCAAACTGGTCTTTGCCAACCAATGAACAAGTAACTACTCTAAAGCTATCAATAATGTTCATAATAGATGTCCACAATAATATTTATAAAAAATACTATCAATATGAAGTAGTTAATATCATGGCCAGTAGGACACATGCTTGATGCACAATGTGATCTCCCTATCTAAATTGCTCTTATCTACCTAAATTATCTACTTGGAAGTAGATCCCCAAATAAACATGTATGAGGAGAATAAATATGATGGTGGCCTACCTTGTAGAGAAATCGGTGGTAAAGATGGGTGGCTATGAAAATAGGATTCAGAAGAATCATCCAAATTATTTATGCAAGAAGTAAAAATATGATTCACTATATGATGAATAAAATGTGAATGTATGACTTCTAATGCCTATTTTTTATTTTGGTGGAATGGAGCATGGAATGGATGTCTCATCCTAATGATGAGTATCAGTGTATGGGTGTTTACATAAAAAATAAAATCCACAATCCCTTTCTTTATTTCTTAGAGATAATATGGTATTGATATTTAAAAATCATTTCCTCCTTTTCTCCTGTTTCTTTTCTTTTTCAATAATTATTTTTCCTATTTTATTAGCAAGATAAATAGTTCATGCTTGGGATTTTCACTTTTTTTTTTAATTTGGAAAAGGAGTAAGGATAAACACATTTTTTTCACTCTTACATGAGAGAAGACCATAGAAGATAACAATCATGTAACACCTTATGAACTATGCAATACAAAGGCAATTATATGCAATTTTGTTATGCAAACTACAAATGCTCAAATGAGATTATATGAAAATTTTCTTTTCTTAAGCAAAAGAAGATGAACTAACTATATGCTTCCTATCATGCCATGTAATGTAAATAAGAGGAAAATAACTTGGATTAAACTTGATCATCCTATGGTGGTGAATGAAGATGAATGGAAGGTGGATGAGTTCACATGACTAAGATACAATGTTTTTCCCCACCATGATATGTCCCTCTCCTATCAACTTGTGTAACAGGGTAACCTTAGAGTTTATTTCTAAAATTCACATTAAAGATCATGTTACTATTTGGTTGGTTTGGACTCAAACATCATCGTCATGACACCAGCCATAGGGTTGAGTTAGATTTTTCATTCATTCAATATGTCAAGCTGACTAATCCAAACAATTCCTCCAGTTATGTACTCTTAAACATAGCAAATTTAGCTTAAAGAGAAAAGCATAAGAGCACATTTAGTATTCAACAATTATCATAATTGATACCACATCATCAAGAAATGACTAATCCTAACTAAAATTTTATATTTTGTCCACAAGTACACTGGATAGAAGTGCACCCTAAAAACAAAGATGGGAGATCTTTTTTTAACAAAAACATGCAGATATATGATAAAAAGAAAAGATGCAAGAGATAAAGATAGAAGCACCGGTTCATTCATCACCCTAAGCTTGAATATGACATTGTCCCCAATGTCAAAAGCAAATCAAGCCAAATGGAAAGGGTGTACCGATATGTGAGGTGAGATCTGGGGAAAAAGAGGTGGGGTGGGATACACATGAAGACATGCCCTCCAATAAGCACTCAAGCTCGATGAAGTGCTGATGCTTGCTCAGCTTGTGAGATGTCAGTGATGAAAACTTGGTACCATTGATAGCGGATTCGGTGGTACCGAGCTGATGTCAGAGTTTTCATGTAACGATAAAATGATTGACTCGATGCCACCGATAGAGTGTCAGTGGTACTGACTCAGTGCGTCCCTACACACTGAATACACATATCAATACACCTTTTTTACTTGCATCAAAACTAGATATCAACAATCTACAAATAGGAATGTAAAGGTAGAATTGAAAGTTTAATAAAATAAACCTAATTGGTGGGTTGCCTCTTGCAAGCACCCTTATTTAACATCTTAGGCTGAACACATGTCAATCAACAATAATCAGGTGGTCGTAGAAGAGGATGAAGCTCTCTCCGCCTCTTCCTTTTAAACATCTGGTTCCTTTCAACAATGAGAATAAATAAATAATAGTCACAAGACCAGGATGTATGATTTAAATTCCATTTCAAAAGTAAATTATTATGGTAATGATCTTGAACATGAATTACAACCAAGTCTTGACATGGGAGCACATGCAAAAATAGGTAGTCATGGGGTGAAAGGTATAAAGAAGATTGCTCCTTAATTGCTATGGCCATACCCAATGGATCTCTACTATCTATACATCATGGAGGGATTACATCAAATGTGATTTTGTGTGTCCCCTCCTCTTCTAATAATTCAACTCCCCCACATTCATTCATATCCTCACAAAAAATTTCAATATTATCATCTGGATATATATCCCATATAGGATCCTCCATAAGGAAATGAAGAGATGGGTCCCGTGGCAAAGGAATTATGTGATGGGTAATGGGGAATTCCTCCACCTTCTCACTCTTAGTATCCTCTCCCTAACTCTCTTCCTCCTCTCTAAGATCATTATCAAATAAAGCACCTTCTGGATCCTCCTCTCTTTCACTCATATTCCAAACACATGCATCAAAATTGTCTTCCACCTTACTTGCACCATTTTTTTCATCTTCCTCATCAGATCTCCAATCATATTCAAGATCAATCCTAGGAGTCAAGGGTGTGGATGTGGTTTCAATGGAAAGATGTAATAGAGGTGATTCTAAAATTTCTTTCATTATGTTTTCCTCACTATCTAATTCCTTATCCTCAACCTGAACTTCTTCCATTTTCTCTACTCTACCCCAACCTCTATTAGAAATGGGACTTTTGTGATTTAAAACATATTGAACCATAACCCTAATATGCTCATGATGAATTTCCTTTGAGGTTTTCTCATTATGTGATGAAGGTGGACTCATACATCTATAAGCTACATGTGCATTTCCACACTCAAGAAAAATAGGGGCTATGTGCTTTTTTTACTTTTTTTTTAAATGAAAGAAGACTAACTACAAAGAATTATTTAGATGAATATGTACAATGCCTAAATTAACAGTGAAGTTTTATGTAAAAAAATTAAATATAAAAAATGAAAATAAATACAATGGTCTAGAGTGGCCGATCCTAACTTTTCATAGTGCTAACCGTGCCAACTCCTCGACAATGATGCTAAAAACTAGAGACGCATATAACGTGCATGTAATACGTAAGTGTATGTGTCGAAGTAATAAGGGATTATGAGTCCCAAGTTATCGAACACAGAGAGTTGTGAGGTTAAAGACTACTACTAATTAGGATTATCAGCTAGGCCAATATAAATAATTCATTCATTTTAAATTAACAAAAACTAATGCAGAAATAAAACAAGCTTAAATATTAAGTTACTCAGAGTTGGATGACTTCCTCAGGATAATGGTTTCACCACAGATAGCACTTGCAATTAACTCCACACACTAATATCAATTACCCCTATTCCTGGATAAAGAGCATGTAGCCAGAATTACCCGCTGCTGTAGTGTAATTCACTACCTAATATAAAGTCAATCCCATTTCCATAGTAATTGGTTGATTAGTTAGATGATTTATGATTACTCTCTGGATTTCTCCTCCCGATAACGCTTTACTTTTCCCAAAGGACACAGTAAATAGGTAAATCTATGCTTTTCCAACCCTTAACCTCTCTCCTAAAATGATTAAGGATCTAATAATCTACTTATGGTGATCAAGCATAAATAGAACAAGACAATCACATAGATTTATATCCAGAAAATAGGGATAGAAGTGATATTAATGCATAAAAGTCAAATACAATACATATCTGGGCTACTTCTGGATCCTAAGGAATTAAGGGGATTAACCAAATATGCAAGACATGGTATCACAATAGATAAAAAATATGCAAAACATAGATTTCAAGATACTGAAAATAGGAAAAAGAGTTAAGGAGTAGATATGGAGGAGATGGAGTCATTCCGTCGTCGTTTCTACCGCCAAAATGCCTTTTTAGTCCGTTGGGTAGGGTTCCTCCACTTTTCTCTCTCTTTTTTCTTTTGATGTCATCCCTCTCTGATAGATATGAGAATTCCTCTTATAATGGTATCTTTTATAGCCGTACATATTTAGGTTGAGAGTAACATAAATATTATTTTTTATAATAATATGTGTTTGATTTAACACATGCAATTAAGGTTTTCAGCTCCTATGTCGGTACAACCGACTTCAAAGTCAGTACTAACGAGTTAGAGTTAGTAGAAATCATTTTCCTTTCTGATCTAGAACAATAATATTTTTTATACTTGGATACCATGTCGGTACTACCGAATTGTATGTCGGTAGTATCGACTTTGCTCTAGTAAATAATAAGTATCTGCATTAAAATAAGCAATGAATTAATTCAAATAATTATTATAATTATTAAATTATGTAAAATACATGCATAAAATATAAGAACTGATGTGCACATGATTTTATACTAATTCGGTGAAATATGTATTAAAAGATATACAATTAAGAGCAACTGGAAATGAAATCAACCAAATTATGCAATGAAAATAGCAACAATTTGTGCACACATCAACTACCCTGCAAGTATACAAGTGCATGTAGTATATTCACTATCATCCAAGGGATGAAGGTATTTCTAGGTGCAAGCATGTTATCACTCAACAATCTAAATCAGTTTACAGAAGTTGGATTTAGCTTGTGATTTCACTAGTTGGCAACTCAAAAGAAAACTATGAGGATTAACCAATGAATGGATTTAGATCATAATTTTAAGAGATCTTAGTCATAGGATTTCACTTCCATACAATTACTGACATGTAACCACGTAATTAACATGCTAATTAACTGGCAAAGGAGGTTGTCGTCATCATACAACTCCTGGTGATATGAGACGATTCTCATTTCAACATAGCACTCTCATGCTTATGTCAAAATGAGAACATCAACCTTATCCTAAACCTATCCCAACCAATCTCATGGTCAAGGATTTGTTGCCAAGGAGAACTACTCTGTACATCTGTACACATCCTCTCGAATCACATAAAGAAGTATAAAACATGTAGATTTGATGTCCAAGCAAACATACAAGCAATTAACACCTCATAAACTCTTAAATAGAAACAAATTAACTAACATAGATTAAGAGATAAGAGTTAACATGAGAAATGGATTGGGAGCTACTCTCCCATGGCCAAGAAAAAGGAACCTACTCATCCATAATGAAGAAACACAGGAAATAGCTATAGATTTTAGAGTTTGACATGATTATAGAAGCAAAGAACAAGGAAAATCTAAGGAATGATGAGGGGCAAGGTAGAACTCTAGTCTGGGGATGAAATCTTGCACTTATTAGAGCTTCAATTTGGACAACCTTATCTTCCAAGAGGTTTGGGTGAGGTAGAGAAGCTCCTGCTGCACTCCTTGAAGAGAAATGGAGAAAAATAGAGGTTCTCTCCCGAGAAACAACCTCTTTCTCCCCAAAATCACCTTGTCCTTATTCTGGGATCTTTTCTAGATGGTGTGTGCTTTAAAATGATGAGATATATACACCCCATATGTGTGTCCTCGTATTTGAAATGAGGTACGGTTATTTTCAAACAACCTCTTTCAGAAACTAAGATAGACACACCGTGTACAATGGTAGAAACATTGTGTCTCTATGTGTAGCTGCTAGCTGGGGCTGCTTCTGCATAGAGTGTAACGGAGTTTCGCTGAAAGACATGTCATATAGTTGAAATTTTAGGTCGTCTTCAGTGAATAAAACACACTGTGTCTTAATAAACACACAACGTGCAACTTGGCAGAACCATGAAACATTGCACTTGGATGCACCGACATGTTGTGTCTGAGTAGTGACACACTGTGTCCCAGCTCTTTAGGTAGGGATAGGAGTATCTGTAAACTTAAATGGATTTTATTAATTAAACATGTCTTGTTTTATTTAAGATCTTCATGTTCAACTACATAAATCATGCAAACTCTTTAGAGGTTCAACTATGTTCAGATTTTGGTTGGATTGGCCCCATTTTTTCATCAATATCATGCACCCGTGACTTCAAAAATAAGGCAAATTGAAACAATTAAAAGAGGTGGGAAAGAAAGTATGATTAGAAGCAAAATGAGGTACAAAATGGATTGAAAGTGTGTGCCAAAGTGGCTAAAAATTCTATATAAAATGTACACAATAAGGAGTCCCATCAACACCTCTTGTTTACTTGTAAAATCACAAGTTATTGATGGTACCACAACTCCTTGAAGAATGGGTGTGGTGGAACCCCCAAAGTGATACCAATGAGGTATTTAAAAGGTGTTTAAAATTGACCCATAGTCATGAGAAAATTTAGTAACCGCTGATCAAATTTGAGATGTACACAACAATACATACATACATACATACATACATACATACATACATACATACATACATACATACATACATACATACATACATACATACATACATACATACATACATACATACATACATACATACATACATACATACATACATACATATGCTCTGGGAAATTGCGAAGGTGATCACTGTAGTTCATTTCTCCTTCAGCCCTATTTGGTTTTTAGCTTGGCCGCACTGGGATGTGCCATGGCCAAAGGCACGACACTTTGAGCAACTCACCGAGATTTTATCATAATCAATTGTCACTGGAATCGGTTATCTTCCTTTAACATTGAGCCATATGGTTATAGGTTTAGGGACTTTGACCTCCATATTCACAAGTGCTCTTGTCTCCTACCCTTCCAGGGACCTCTCATCAATGTGTAGCACCATACCAGCTCAAGCTGCGATCATCCCTGATGCCTTTCTTGTCTAAGACCAGCCAAAGGACTTGATCGTCACCTAGGTTGGGATCGTGCTAAATGAATTCCTTCCCAGTTCATCACCATGAGTGTAATGCTTTGCAATGACTAGTTGATGATCAAACCATCATGGCCCCATGGTGAGGGTCGCCTCCTTATCTTCCTCTATAGAAAACCACACCAAGAAGATGTCGTTGTCGCGAGAGAGAATCTCAAAGGAACCCTTGGGTTTCCATGTGCGCTTAACCCAGGAAAGGAGATGGGGGTAGAACGCTCTCTTAAATAAGGTGTACACCACAATCGTGTACTCCCAGATATTCTGAAGCCATTCAAATTCTTCATGATCTAGGCCGATGTGAATAGCTCCCTCCTCCTCCCTAGGTTTCAAGAAATCCATCACATCCTTCTTGAGATTCATCGGTTGATTTAGCACTTGGTTCCAGTCTAGCGCCTTCCGTCCCTCTCCTCTGTCTTCCCTGGAAACCTATGTGCTCAGGTTCCTATCCTCTCCTTCCTTTGTTCAGGCATTAGGGTTAGGTACCATGGACGATGTGTTGTTGTTTCCCTATGGTGGGGTGAGTTGGGTGATAGGCGGGGGTGGGTTTGTGTGTGGGTGGATACCGGTAGATGGGGTGGCTGGGGGCATGGGCGCCATGGCCCATGGAGGAGAAGGCGGTTGTTTTTGAGTTCGACACTACAAATACAGTGGCTAATGGAGGCAAAGCATCTAATACCAAGGGGTCGGAAGTATCAAGCATGAACAATGCGACAACTGAGGAAACCAATGTTGGTTCGATTATGGAAGGTTCTACTGAGATAGTGAAGGACTCTGTGGAGCAAAGGAAGGGAGTTTACCCCTCCTTCCAAGAGGAAGAGCACAAGGAAGCCAGGCATACCAAAGACGCAAGGAGTGGGATCCATATTGGACACCACTAATGCGTTTGAGGCTCTTAGTGACTCTGATAGAGAAGATGTTGAACAAACAAAAAAAGGATCAAAAGGGAGAATAGGAAGACAACAAATGAGCCTCTTAGGCGTACCAGGTCCCAAAAGAAGAATTAAAATTTCCACGATCCTATGGAATATTAAAGGAGGTTGTAATAGGTACAATAAGAAAAAGATATGAGAATGGATTATAGCGAGTGGTCATTATTTAGTGGATTTAGTGGAAACCAAAATAAGGATGCAAAATAAAAACATCATTAGATACTTGTTTCCACAAGGTTGGGAACAAGTGTCTAATTTCGAGTGTTCTGAGCTAGTCAGAGTTTGTATAGCTTGGAAGCCGATTGATTAATAGATAACTGTGATACAGATGTCAGATCAACACATTATAGTGGAGTGTAGGAATGCAGGTGGTATACACATGTGGTTGATAGTTGTCTATGTTCATAATGATGTGAAAAGGAGACAAAGTTTGTGGAAGGAATTGGTCAGGTTATCCAAGAAGATAGATATCATGTCTGCATGCAGGCAGAGAAGATTGGTGGCATTATGACACTGAATGCAGTAATTAATGTTTTCAACCACACCATTGATAAAGTTGGATTGTTTGAATTACCCATGGTTGGTGGTGACCTATTCACATGGAACAATGAGAGGAAAGTGGAGGACAGAATAGCAAGCAAGCTTGATAGAGCTTTAGTGATTGAGAAGTGACTGCAAATTTTTCCTAATGTGTAGGTTAAAGCAGAAGGTTCAGATTTGAGTGACCATGCCCCTATCTCAGTGCATATCATAGAAAATAAGAAAAAGAGAAGACCTTTCAAATTTCTAAATTACTGGACTGATTGGAAAGGGTTTAATGAGATCATCAGAGATAGTTGGGACATGCAGGTGATTGAAAATCTAATGTATGTATTTGCTAAGAAATTGGTGAATACAAAGGAAAAACTCAAGAAATGGGACAAGGAAGAAGTAAAAATTCCCAATTTACTTAAAGAAACCAAAAAAGATTGTAGGGAGGTCAGCAAATTGTTGCTACTTGATCTGCTTAATGAAGAATTGATAAAGAAAGATAGTGAACTGAAAAGGATGCTAGAGGACTTAAAGAAGGCTGAGGAAATTTTTTACTAGCAAAGGAGAAAGGAGAGATGGACGAAAGATGGGGATAGGAAAACCAAGCTCTACCATTTAGTGGTTAGAAGAAGAGAGGCAAATAATATCATCTCAGAGCTCATTGACAAAGATGGACATGTTGTCAACAAGCAGGAAGATCTGGAAGAACGGGTCATACACTTTTTACACTTCTCTTTACAACAAAGAATATGAGGATGAGATCGAGGAGGAGGATATGGAGTGGAATTTCAAATTGACTAGCATTCAAAATAACATTCTTTCCAGGGACACAAATGAATAGGAAATCAAGGAAGCACTGTGATGTATTGACAGTAATAAGTCACCCTGTCTGGATGATTTCAATGCCTATTTCTACAAGAAGACATGGGAGACCATAAAGGAGAACTTGATTGCTTATGTGATAGGTTCTTTAAAGGAGGAAATATGGTTAGATAGGTCAATCACTCTTTTCTTGAGCTCATTCTCAAGAAGAAAGTGACAACATCTCTTACTGATTTTAGACATATTGCTTACTGTTTGGCACAATATAAAATCATGGTGAAGATTCTGGCTACTATACTGAAGACTGTACTTCCCTACCTTATTTCTGGCAATCATGAGGCATTTTTTACTGGTAGGATCATTAGTTACTGTGCATTTCTTACTAGGGAATTTTTACAAGACTACAATGTGATGAGAGGAAATAGAAAGGCTTGCCTAAAGCTTGATGTATAGATACAACCTATGATAGTGTTAGATGGGACAAGCTCTGGTAGATCATGAAGCAGATGGGATTCAGTGAGCAGTGGGTTGGCTGGATGAAGCAATCTATGAGTACTACAATCTTCTCTATCTTAGTGAATGGAACCCCCACATGTATGTTTAGAGGGAGGAATGGACTACGATAGGGCGACCCACTTTCACCTCTTCTTTTTGTGATTGTCATGGAGTACTTTACTCAAAATATGAAGAAGGCAAAAAAGAGGAAGGTGATTAAACCATATACAGTGCATGGTACCAAAGTGATGACACACTTGATATTTGCATATGATATCCTTGTCTTTGTGGAAGCCAAGCAAAGCACATTGAGAAACTGGTAGGTGCTACTCAGGGATTTGGGGAACAAATGGGGCTGTGAATTAATGCAAATAAAACTCAGCTCTTCATTTCAAAGAATTGCCATAGAATGGAAGACCAGATAAAGGAGGCGATGGGTGTGGAGTTGGGTCTGTTTCCCACAAAATACCTAGGCTTCCCTCTAGCAGGTGGTAACCTATAGGTCAAAGACTTTGTTAATTGTATGGACAGATTATCAGAAATGATAAATAGGTGGCCCACACAGAAGACTACTATGGCTGGGAGAGATACTTTACTGAAGGTGGCAGTTGAGGGACTACTTATTTTTTGGGTGCAACAAGGATAAATTCTAGGTCCCGTGCTAGACACGATGATGGAAAATTTTACTTGGTGAGTACATACCAACCGGTGAGATATGCACGTATGGCACTCCCAAAAGACGAAGGCGGACTGGACCTGAAGGCACCAAGAGATACATCAAAGTGGGGGATGATGAGAAGAATTATTAAATTTTAGGGAGGTGCCTCTATATGGGGGAAGTGGATGAGAGAAAGATACCCATGGGGGCTGGATATTATACCAAGTATGAGTGAGGGATACTCACACACAATTGATGTTATGACAGAGATGTGGCAGAAAATTAAACATTTGTTTGATCCTTTGAAGGGGAGGATGGAGATTCAAAGACACAAAGACCAACATTTAGGAAGCAACGAGAGACAGAGCACCAAAAGATAAACATATGGAGTAGGTATGGGATGGAATTCATGTTCCAAAATGGAGTATGTGTGTATACAAAATTCTGCACAATGCATTAGCTACCCTATACAAAATACATGGGTGGAATCAGGAGGTTGCTATTGTTTTTTTCCTATACAAAGAGTAGGATGAGTCCCATTCTCACCTTGAAGGCTGGTGTAATTTACAAAGGAAGTTTGGGAGTTCATATGTGAAGATTTTAGACTGAACCTACAGTTGAAAGAAGAGCCACAAAGTATGCTTACTAGTTGTAGAAAAAGAGATAAAAGAAGATTGCTATTTTCCACCCTTTGCTACTGTATTTTGGGGGGTAGGAATGCACGGAAAAATGACAGTTCAACCACAAATGCAAGGGTTATTGTAGAAAAAAATTGTAAATGTGTTAAATGTAAGTCACACACTAGTTAGATGAGTGTGTTGTTGCCTTGTTCTATGAGGTATGGCGTTGGGCCTACATGCAATTTTTGACCCTCTACATTTTTAGGGGGTCAGAATATATTTACCTGATTCTGATACATACATACATACATACATACATATGGTAGAGTTATCAATAAGCAGGAAGACTTAGAAGACTGGGATGTTAATTTCTATTCTACTCTATATAATAAAAGCTTTGAGAAAAAAATTAGAAGAAGAGGATATGGGGTGGAAGTTCAAACTCAGTGGCACACACAACAACATCCTTACGAGGAAGACCAATGCACATGAAGTCAAAGAAGTTGTATGGAGTATTGGCAGCAATAAGTCACCAGGCTCAGATGGTTTCAATGGCTATTTCTACAAAAAGGCTTGGGATATCATTACGGATGATTTGATTGCATATGTCAGCTGGTTCATGGAGGGTGGGAACATGGTGAGGTAGGTTAATCATTCTTTTTTGGTACTCATTCCTAAGAAAAAGGTGACATCTTCTCTTGTTGATTTAGACCTATTCCAAGTTGTTCGGTACAATACAAAATTATTGCAAAGATTCGGGTTGCTAGATTGAAGCTGGTTCTCCCTTATCTCATTTTGGTGAATCAAGGAGCCTTTATGATAGGAAGGAGCATTAGTGATTGTGTACTTTTAGCTGGAGAGTTCTTATTGGACTACAATGTCATGAGAGGAAGTAGGAATGCTTGTCTACAGCTAGATGTATCCAAATTATATTATAGTGTCAGATGGGGAAAACTATGGTGGATCATGTGACAAATGGGCTTCAGTGAATAGTGGATTGTCTGGATGGAATGCTGTGTAGGGAATACAAGTTTTTCTATCCTAGTTAATGGCACATATGTAGGAATATTTAGGGTAGGCAACGGGATGTGTCAAGAGGACCCCTTGTCTCCTCTCCTTTTTGTGATTGTTATGGAGTACTTCATGTAGAAATGTAGATGGCAGAGAAAAGAAAGGAGATAATACCCTATATAGTAAACAACACAAAAGTGATGACCCACTTAATATTTGTAGATGACGTGTTGGTCTTTGTGGAAGCAAAATAGGGTACGCTTGGAAAATTGCAAAATTTGCTTAATGAGTTTGGAGAACAGACAGGGTTGTGCGTGAATACAAATAAAACACACCTCTTCTTATCCAAAAAGTTGTAGAAAATATTAATGGAAGTAATGGGAGTAGAAAAAGGGAAGTTCCTAACAAAATATTATGTGATCCCTCTAGCTGGGGGTAACCTAAAGGTAAAAAATTTAGCTTAATCCATGGATATAATAGAGAAAATGATCAGTAGATGGATGACACAGAAGACATCCATGGTGGGAAGAACTACCCTGATACGAGCAGCTATAGTGGGGCTCATTATCTTCCGGATTCAGCAAGGAGAGATCCCTAGTTTGGTTCTGGACAAAATGGAGATGAAGATGGCAAATTTTCTATGGGTAAGTGATACCCACCCTATGAGATATTCTAGAATGGTTATTCCAAACGATGGAGGAGATCTAAATTTGAAAACACCCAGAGATATAGCAAAATGGGGGACAATGTGGAGAATTATTATATATAAAGAAGGCTCCACAACATGGGGAAGATGGATGAGAGAAAGATACCCATGAGGTCTAGATTTCAAACCAAAAACAAGGGAGGGATATTCACATACCATCAATGTCATGACGGAGGTTTGGCAGAAGACTAAACATCATTTTGAGGCACATACTTTAGGGAACTAGAGGCTTAAAGACAGAAAGATAAATTTATTAGAAGCAACATGGTCAAGGGTAGAAAAAAATATTTGTAGAGCATATTTGGATGGGCATCCATGTCCCAAAATGGAGCATGTGCATCTATAAAATTCTGCATGGTGCTTTAACCACTCTTGACAAAGTACGTATGTAACATACTCAAACTTAGCTATTATTTTTATGTTGAGCTATTTTTCCCCTAAGTTGAATTTATTTACAATATTTCCCTTCAATCCAAATTTCAATTACTTATTTTGACTTAAATTATCATGACCTTTGATACAAAATTGTCCTCAATTATATTTCCTTGTGTCTAAATGTACCAATTATTCTCACTTGAGAAATATTTATGACCTAGTCTCTCAGTTGAGTACCATTTTCATGGTTGAAGTGAGTTAGTCCTAATTTATGTTTTTGTGTCTAACTGCCTTGATTATACCTCATGCTCATATGGTGATCTCAATTTGACCAATGGGTTGGGATCAATGAAAAATACTAATCATAAATAGGATTTGAACATGTGAGCAATTAGATTAGCCATCTTATAAGTTATAATTAAGGGTGCTACTATTTCTTCATAATTTCTCATGATGGCAAGAGAACCCATGGTCAAATATGCTTCCGGATGTGTAGGATAGAAATTCTTTTAATTATTAAATAAGCATAATGGCCATGTTTATTAGCATTAGTTACCTAGGGTTATGAGGATGACCCCACATCTTCTCCTTGTAACGTTGTTAGCATCGGGCGTTATGGAAGCAAGGCGGTCTCTCAACGTCCCGCCTCACCACCAAGAGAATAAAAAACAAGTTACTCTCTCACCCCTCTCTCTTTCATAAACCCTGGACCTCCACCCTCCATGTAACGCTAGGTACGGTTGGCCGTTACATAGCTCTTGACGACTACTCCTCACCCCCTCACATCATCAACACCCCGCAACCCTAGCAGCACCGCCACATAAAGCCCCGACCCCTGTCCAACTGTCTCTACCAGGCAAAGAGCCCCTAGTCCTACCTAGATCGTAGCCTCACGCTGCACCCGTGGCTTCTTCTCCTTCAGCCCACTAGACTCCCATACCCCGACGACTATTGCCTGCAACTCAGAGTTTCAGATCCAACCATCACTGACATGTAGGTTGCCCTCTTCAGCCACCATTGCACGCCCAATAACCAAGATGACAAGGAACGCCACCACCCATCTGTCATCACGGCATCCTGCAATGCCGCCACCACTTGGATCCCATCGACCTCTCCATCCGCCTCGGCTCCCTGCTAACCCAACACTACCACCTATAGTACCTGGGCATCCCCTATAGATTGCATATTTGTCTCCTCCACATGCGTTTCTCCTTCCTTCCTGAGGCAATCACAAACAACAACACACATGTCTCAAATTTGCAGATGAACTCGCCGTCACTGAAGCTTCAGATCCACCAGCCACAACCACCAGACGCCACCCATCTACTAGCGCAGCCATTGATGCATTGGCAGCATGGCCACTACCAACCTCATCCCTCAGATCTCCTCTTCCTACTCTAAATGCCTCCACTGAAACACATATACAATAGTAGGTAAACACCGCCTCCATCAACCTACAGACACCCCCACATGCCTTGCCATCAGTTCCCACCTCCTCACCATATGCCAAGTGCCACTGTCACCACCACCATACTCAGACCATGGGGCCCCACTATGCCTCCCTCTGGTCCCATTGCATTGTCAAGTCAGTATTAGGTCTCGCCAATAGATAGAGATTGCCACACTGTGTCCAACCCAGCCCCATGCAATGTCGGTACAACCTGCAACAACAGCGCCCTACCTCGCAACCAACAACAATGCCCCGGCATGGACACCTTGTGTTCTCCTGCATCCAAACCTCGTCCAGTTCTTCAACCCCTCTTTTCCATCTCCGACACCTTTCCTGGTGAGAATCTACACTTTACTTGTGCTGCCCAACCTGTAGTTGACCCTGCTAACGCTTGCATATAGGGCAATTTATAGCTACGAATTTGCTGACTGAACAACCCCTAGAGCCCCGACGGCTTTCTTGTGACATTGAGGTGGTAGTCTCCTCAAGACACTAGACATGGTGTAGATCTCAACTCCAGGAAGAGAAATTCCATGCATGGCAGTAAGGACCCATCAATGACTCGATGGAGGTTGATTGGATGGGATCGGTTGCCTCTCATAGGTAACTCTAATACTATTGCTTTTATATGTATACACTTCTGCTAAGCACTGGTTAACAAACATACCTATAGTAATAATCTATAACTAACTATTGCATCAACTAACAAAAATTAGACAATTGGACCTATGGATTACCTATATATATATATATATATATATATATATATATATATATATATATATATATATATATATATATATATATATATATATATATATATAGTGTGTGTGTGTGTATGTGTGTGTGTGTGTGTATGTGTGGATAAGCTAATAAGATATAAAGTAGTAATTTCGACCATTATGAGTGATCTATCCTTGTGATAAATCTTACCCTTGAAACTATGAATACTAATAGCTACACTTGGATATAATATTTGGAATTATGAATTACTTCATCTTAGATTAAAATTCCAATTGAAACATAGAGGATAATATTTAGGAGAAACTATGTAATTTTATAAAACCTCATATTTTCTCATAACTCCTATGATGACACATTTTAGTTTTACATGGAACTTATTCATCTTTTCATTCACATATTAGTAATTATGTTCATATACATGTTTGAGACCTAGTTATTTATATATGAGTATTTTGGTGTTCTCTTAGTTATATATGAAACCACTAGTTATCTTATCATGAAGGAAAAATATGGAATTATATAATGCTTAAGATATATTACTACTTGTATACATATAAGAAATTAAGATCAAAGTACTAGTGTATGAGTAGCATGGATAGAGGTATGTGTAATTAAACCCTAAATATCCCTAGTGGGGTATATTAGTAAGTAGACATACTTGATCTTAGTGACTAAATGTATTCGTAGTATATATGAGAAACATAATGATATTTTAGATCTAACATAGAGACAGCATGATAAAACAACTAAGTATGTAACATTGGATACATAGATATATAAATATATAACCTAGTTGGGAATCTAATATTGATAACCATAGAGAAAAATATGAAATAATAACCCTAACTGGGAAAGGAAACACTAAATAGAAAAGAATGAATAAGTAATTGATTCCAGGACAAATGATAACCACATTGTACCAAACTTTGTAGATGTTTTCTCTTGGAGCCAACTTGTGATTAAAAACCCCATGGAGTCCTGAATAATTGAGGTACTAGATCTTCTATTTCAATTTTTGAACTATTTTCCCTTTTGATAGACATACACATATATCTTGATTTGTGGTGAAGTCTATATAGTTTTGAAACCTCTACTTGTTCTTGAAAGTTCACCACTCTTATTTTGTAATTGATAAAATATTTTTGATAAAATATTTTGGCACTGGACTTGATCTATTGGAGTTTTGACTCCCTTCGGCTTAGGCTCTATAGAGCTTTGGCTCACTTGAGTGGGCCAAGTACCCCACAACCCTACGTAGTGGATAGGGATTAGTTGCCCCCCAGTTAACTGGAATAGCTAATAAGGCACTAGTATCGTTCTCTCCTAGAGTGTGAGAACACAAGACACTTAGCCCTAGAAAAGATATGATAGAAAGGTGCCAAATCTTGTTAAATTGAATATCTAGAAATTAATATACTTTGTGAATAGATTGGATAAATTTTTCCTACTTGAATTATTGAATCTTGCTTAATGATATTCTTGTGAAAGATTTGATATCTTGAAGTTGATATTGGAATTTCTTTTTGTTAGCCTTTAGTCCACCAAATAGTCCTTTCCTAATTTTTATTATACATCTAAGCATATTCTGTACATAGTTCAACTATTTGGATTCAGTACCAGCTTTGCTGACCCCCTTTTCCCTTCAATGGGGTCCATGTGTGGTTTTGTTCCCTTTGGGAACTCATGGGCAGGTGGCAGATGGAAGAGCTTGAAGAGACATGCACTGGGTAGTCCTCCGTTGAAGACTAGATAGTAATGGATTTCATTATTAAAAGTTGTAATCATATTTGTAAGCTTCCGCGACTCTGATGTACAAGCATGATTATAACAAAGATTGTTTATGATTGTGATATTATTTTGAAAATATTCGACTGTAAAGATCAAGTCTTTACAATGTGGATGGAACTATGACATCTCTACGACGTGCTTACTCTACAAGGAGGAGAAGGAATCCCATGAGCATCTTATGGGAGGCTGCAACTTCAAAAAAAGATGTGGATATGTATATGAGAGGAATTTCAGTTACAAATTATGCTTGAAACAAACCCGAAGAGAATGATGACAAGATGCGGAAATGATCATACAAAGAAAATTTTATTTGTTGTTGTTTGCTATCATATTTGGGAGAAGTGGAACACAAGAAGACACCAAGGGGAAGCCTCTAATGAGTGAAATATTATTTTAAAATTTTATAAATGTGTTAAACGTAAGTTGCACATTAGCTAGATGAGTGAGTTGTTGCCCCTTTTTTGATGCATGGTGTTGAGCCTACATGTAAACTTTGACCTCCAATATTTTTAGGGGGTAGTCAAAATATAATTACCTGATTCTGATATATATATATATATATATATATATATATATATATATATATATATATATATATATATAGGGCCCATCTTTATTGCCCGCGCGGGTAGCTACCCGCCCACCCTTCCGATCACTTTTTTTCAAATGTTTTTTTCAAATTGTAGAGGACTATTTTTTCTAGCTCTCCAAAAAATTTGAGCCAAAAATAATATCATTTGCCCCTCCAAAATAAAAAAACCCGTCCTTATATATATCTGCTGTATATTTTGTACAGAGTTACTTTTTTAGCCAGTAGAGTTACTTTTTTGACACCATAGTTACTTTTTTTATAGCAGAGTTACTTTCTTAGCTAGGAGAGTTACTTTTTTGGCTGCAGGGTAGCGAAAATCCATGCTACCCATGTGGGCAATGAATGAACACACACACACACACACACACACACACACACACACACATATATATATATATATATATATATATATATATATATATATATATATATATATATATTGTGATTGCAGCTTATTTGGTCACAATGTTAAAGATTGCCCACAAAAGTCCAAGAGAAAGACTCTTCAACCAAAAAATGGGTTGAGAAGCAACATAAACTAGAGAAGGGCAAGGAGCCTAAACTTTAGAAAGATCAGGTGAAGGATAAGGAGCCAGAAACTATACACGACTAGGACAAGGTGATGAAACCTGAACTTGAGATAGACCAGGAGAAGGAAAAGGAGCATGAACATGAGAAAGTACCAAATAACTAGGAGAAGGAGAAGGAGCCTAAGAATCAGGTAGATAGAGGAAACTCTGCCCACAAAAAGAAGATGTGGCAAGGAACACTGGAGGGAAGAACCAAAATAATAAAGGAGGCATAGACAACATTGATGATGATTCATTAGTTGGATTTACTAGAGTGAATGGGCTGAAGAATTATTCTTCTTTTTAGTCCAATAAATAACCATCAAACTGACTAATGTTTGTGTCTCATCGAAGCCATGGAAGAAGAAAGAGGTATGCAATTCAATCAGATCAATTAAAGCCTCCATTGTAACATTTGTTGAAACAAAAATCAATACTTACAATAGTAACACCATTGATATGTTTTTCCAACTGGCTGGATACATTACACAAACCATACACATGACCCCAATGGCAAGGTATGTGTAGACTGGAACCCAAAATCCTGGGAATTATAAATCCTTGACATGGATGATCGTCATATTACCTGCTATTGCTCTAATAAAGGTGGTTTACACATAAACTTGACTATGATCTAGGTTCATAATCTCATGTCTGAAAGGGATGAGTTATGGGATAAACTAATGACCTTATCACAACAAACCAATGACCCATGGATGGTCATTGGTGTTTTCAAAATTGTAAGAAATTGAGAAGTAAAAGATGGAGGGAGAGAAGTACTCAATGCGGTACTAAGTTCCTTCAACTCAGCCATCGATGATTCTGGTCTAACTGAACTACCCACTGTTAGTGGAGAAATCTTCACAAGGAGTAATCAACTAGCTAAATCCAAGATAATTGCATGCAAATTGGATCAAACATTGGTTAAGATGACTGGTTAACCAAATTCTCAAGTACAAAGTCTAAATTTCTTACATACAAATCCACTGGCCATACTATGATTAATGCCAATCTCAGAGACATGCCAAAGACAATCATGTCAATCTCAGAGATATGCTAAAGAAACCATGACCATTCAGGTTGCTTAACTTTTAGCAAGAATAGCCTGGATGTACCAAGACCATTGAGGATGCTTGGTATAAACTAGTACATGAGAACCCAATCTATCATTTCTTTCAGATGTTAAAGAATGTGAAATAAGAACTTAAATGGTGTTTGAGACAATATGTCAACATCAACAACCTTCTACAATAAGAACGGGTTGATATCACATTAGTTCTTAGAAGAAATCCTATGGATGCTCAACTTATTTAATCTGAAATAGCCATGTTGGACTGAATTAAAGCTCTTAAAAAAGCTTAGGATAAGTACAACTAGAAGAGGAGAGGGATGCAATGGATTGAGAATGGGGATAGAAATACTAAACTATACCATGCTACTGTTAAAATAAGAGATGCCACAAACACAATCACTGAGCTCTATGATGATCAGGGCAAATTCATTGATGGCGTGGAGGTGATTACTAGTGAAACCACTAAGTTTTTTAGTAATCTGTATAATCAATATCAACTAGATTTTGATTATATAATCCATAGGGATAAACTTGTTACCGATGGTGACAATGAAATTTTATGTCAAACACCTGATGAAGAGGAAATCTAAAATCTATGCTCAACATTGGTGTTGTCAAAATCTAGGGTCCAGATGGGTTCTACAGTTTCTTCTACATACAAAACTAGAAGATAATCAAGGAGGATCTATATAAAGTGCTCAGATAGTTCGTTAATGGTGGAAACAATGTGTGTTAAGAAAACATTCTATTTCTGGTATTAATCCCAAAGAAGGAAATAGTTTCGTCACCGACAGACTTTCACCCCATTGCATGTTGCTCAATGATTTATAATCATTACTAAAATCAGGACACACTGTCTTGCCATTATTCTTCCCAACACTATAGCACCTAATAAAGGTGCCTTTATACAAGGTAGAAGGATTGAAGACTGCTCCCTTTTGGCGGCTGAATTCACCCTGAATTTCAAACACAAAAGAAGAACTCCATTTGCTTGTCAAAAGCTAGACATAACAAAGGCCTATGATTCCATAAGGTGGTACTATCTATGGAGCTACTTGAAAGGACTCGGTTTCTGTGAGAAGTGTATAACAATGGTACAACAATGTGTATCTACTCTGTCATTTTCACTACTGATAAACATCTCATTTGAAGGCCTTTCCTAAAATTCTAATGGCCGAAGACAATCTGACCCCTTGTCACCTTTGATGTTTAACATAAAAATGGAAGTCTTCTTGAGTAAACTAGTGCTTAAGGCTGAGACCAAGAAGCTGATAAAGACCTATACAATTAGAAAAACACATGTTATGTCACACTTTGTATTTGCAGATGGTGTATTAGTTTTCATTGAAGATAGACCTCATAGCATTCTGAACTTGAAGAACATTCTAACTGAGTTCGGTAACTACTCTAGTGTGATGATGAATGACACAAATACAAATGTATACTTATC
The DNA here is from genome assembly GCA_963693085.1 of Alisma plantago-aquatica. Classification (NCBI taxonomy): domain Eukaryota; kingdom Viridiplantae; phylum Streptophyta; class Magnoliopsida; order Alismatales; family Alismataceae; genus Alisma; species Alisma plantago-aquatica. The sequence continues at coordinate 942,387,185 of OY856414.1, read as the reverse complement.
CAAGTCCTGTAGGAATAAAGAAGAAATTGCTAGCTTACTCGGTGTTACCCTGAGTCACTTTTCTACAAAGTACCTAAGATATCCATTAGCGATTGGCAATATGCAAAGAATCTAATTCCATGAATGTCGAGACAAATAGAAATATATGATTAGTAAATGGCCTAGAACCAAACTTTCAATGTAGGGCATACTCTTACTCATTAAAATATGTGCATGGGACTCATCCTCTATTGGATGTCTCATGGTGAAATCATCCAATCTACACTAAGAAGAATGGATATTATGGTGAGTGATTTTATCTTGGGGAGCACTACACATACGGCTAGCTGGATGAGACTAGATTTTCCATATGATGAAGGTGGTTTAGACCTATGGCTTTTGAGTGACACAACTAATCATTTCACTCTCATACGGATCAACAAGCTACTAGTTGGTGATCCTATATGGGCCGAATGGATGCTAAAGAGATATGGAATGAATCTTCAAGATAAACCCACACATAGGTGGGGCTACTCGACACTATGGATAAGAATGACTGACGTAAGGGAACTATATGTCCATACAAACATTTTGAGTTCTACATGGAACATGTGTAGAAAAAAGCAAAGAAATGATGAAGCAGTTACTACTCTCTAGATTCAACATCACAATCCAAGAAGGAAACAAACTCCAAACCTTGTGGTGTGTCACAAAATGTCCACAATATTTTTGGTTAGAAAGAAATAAAAGGAAGCATGGCGTCCAAGCTTCTAATGACCTAATAACCTTTGCAAAAACTGAACACAAAGTACAACTAATCTACAAGTGTTACAAAGATAACATGGGGTCAGTAGATAGTATTAGCCTAAGAACTTGGGATCTTTTGTAAGATTATTTGAGCATAGTATTTAAATTCTTGTGAGAACTTTATGTAAGTGTAAAACTCATCCTTTGTCCCTTTTAAAGGGTCAGAAATAAATTTACCAACTTTCCAATATATATACATATATAATGGGAGTTGAGTTAAATGGATCAATATAAATTCATTGAGAGTCAGACTTGAAACTTTGCCATTTGGGTAGAAACAACATAACAATGCCAATCCAGCTACATATATATATCTATAATCATTAAAAATTCGGTATATGTACCCTTATGTGCAATGTAAAACACTTATAAAAATACATTTTTGACCTTGGGAGGGGGGCATTAGCCCCAGTATTCCCCCCTTTAAATCCACCCTTTATATATATATGTGTGTGTGTGTGTGTGTGTTAAAAAATTTGTGTACCTGAGTACATATGGCTTACATGTACCTGAGACATCTAGAGGTGGGGGTGAATAGATTCTTATAAAAATTTAAAGCAATAATAGAGTGAAAAATGCAAGTAACCAAATGGAGATGGGATTTAGAGTGGTTCCGTCTAATACATCAGTCCACTACCTAGCTATTTTCAACTAGGATTTTGCAACAAATAATTTTATTACTTATCTGTTAAGACAAATTACAAAAGTACTTGTTGCAACTAAATCCCTCTTCTTTACCAACCACAGAAGAGCACCACGCAAACCTCTTATTTGATAGATGATGGAAAAGCATTGATATCCTCTTCTTTAACGGACAAGGGAAGAGAACTACAACAATCTCTCTTCTTTAACAGACAACAGAAGAGCACCGCAACACCTCCTCTTCTTTGACGGCCACTTAAGAACACCTAAGTGAAGACTACTTCTTCACTTGCATGCCCTTGGACAACCTCCTATCCTTAGAGTAGTCCCAACACAATTCACGAATAAAGAAGGAAGACTAGAGAAAGGAAAAACACCAATGTAGCTCACAAATGTTGGTATGTATGCCCATAGAGCAAGTCATATGATGATTGTAATGGGATACTTTGTAAATTATCTGAATAATAATAAGGGCAATTTTCGATCTATATGTTTAAACTGTTTCTGAGATGATGGTTTAACATGATAGATGTCTAAAGAATTGTTTTACTCAATGACATATGCTTTTGGGTTGAGGACCTAAACAATGAGATCATAAGGATGTTAAGAGTATACATTCTTGTTTGGTCCCTAGTCGGTTGTTATTATGGAAATAACCATAGACATCAATAACACTAAAGACTAGATTGTGTGTTGGTTGATGACAGAATCTCATTAGTCATGATATAGTGATATCAAACCAAGCACATAGGTACTTGTTAGAGAACAAGGTACCAGACAGACCCACCGTGAGAATGACACATGGAACCATGACTTGGTAGTCATAGTCAACTCTCACAGTGATGGTGGTGAGTGTAATTCTTAGACCTGAAATCACTACACTCAACACATGTCGTTGGGTACACTTTGACATCATCAAACGCAGTCCTGAAACATGGGTTGTTATAAAGGTGATGATTAGGTGGCTTTGACACATGGGGCTTTTGAGGGGTGAGTGATAGATATGGGATTTGTCCCTCCTGAGGGAGTTTGATATCCTTGGCCACTTGATGAGTATGATTGAGAAAGGCATGCACATACACGTGTGAATCAATATGTGATATTGATGTTACACACATCTCACTCACTCTTCTCTGAGATCAAGGAAATGAATGAACATTGACATGATGACTGTTCCATGCCTTGAGTTCATTCAGGATATCAGTGACTAAGGAATTATACATCCACTGTAACACCATTCACAGATTGTAGGATTGAAAGTTGTTCTCCAACTTTCTATTTCACTTGGGTAGCACTGATGTGTGACTAGGCACTGCTCTTTGCTTGTGAAGTCATAAGTGTTATGGACTTTCACTGCCAATGTGAAATGGACCTGTAGGGTCACACACATATGATTTAACCTAGAAGAGGAGTTTTTTCCACAAACAATGTTTAGATTGATTACTAAAGGAGTTTAGTAGTTCAATTAAACACTCAATTAATCGATAGCTCAATATCATAATGTTCAAGGTGTTGGACGTATTGATTGGAGTATCGGATTAATTGAAATCACAATTGACTGATTCTGCACAATCTGCACTCCCAACCGATCGGCTCATGTGATGAACCGATCGGCTGAGCTTGGTGAACCGTTCGACTCAAGTGTTGAGTCGATCGGCTCAAGGTCAGGGTAAAACGATTGCTTCAAGTATTGAAACAATCGGTTCAACTGATGCAACCGAGCATGTTGGGAAAGTAAGATTGGTGAGAATTTTCCTTGTGTTTCACTTGCCCAATTTGATTGGAACAAGGATTGGTATTCAATACCAATTAGAAACAAAAGAAGGAAAGTCAATTGGGAACTGATCAGGACCACGAACCGACCAGTTCAGAAGTGAACCGATCGGTTCATGGGTCCCAACTGATCGGTTGAGGTGTCAACCGACCAACTCAGCTCCCCAACTGACCGTTTCAATTGTGAAACGATCAGTTCAGGTTTTGAGTTGGTTGTTTTTGTGAAAAATCTCGAATCCTTCTACTCCTGCTTTTAGTCCCATATTGCCGGGGGCAGAGAACCCTGTCCCATGACCCGCCTATATATATAGGGGTATTGGGGGCTTCTCAGTGTACAACTCAGTGCAAGCCGGTTGCTCTGCAAAGTTGTCGTTCTCTCTGATTTTGGTAACCAATAGAGCCCGAGAAAGTGCTACCCGAAAAGGAAGGCGCAGCAAGGGAAAGACAACTGCAGTTGCAACTGGTAGCAGGAGAGTGTGTTGGTGACTTGTACGCCAATAGGAGGGTGCGACTCCTTCCGGTTCCTTATGCGACAAGGAGATCGGAGTTCCAAGCAGTCTGTGTGGACGACTACAGAGGCGGGAGACCTCTGTAGCTCGGAGGACAACTGTCAATCCTGACAGTCCCGGTGAGACCAGGAGTCTTCAGTCCAGGTGCGACCAGGAGCTGCACAGACACCGTCCAAGACCGGAGGTGAAGACTGCGCAAGGCGCGAGGTACTATCTCCGAGCAAGCCTCGAGACAAGGTATGCATCTACAAACCATCTTTCCTATTGTATAGACGTTGACGCGATTCTTTTTGTTATGGGTTTTGGGGATAATTTTTTTGTTTCCACTGCTTCTCTGCCTCCTCTAAAACCCAACAGTGGTATCAGAGCCACGTCAACTGTTCTATATTTTAGGATTATCGATATGATCGATTTTGGTTTGTCACCTTTATTTATTGCATACGATGTGAATAAAATTGGCTTTATGCATGTCCAATCCACATATCCCATATATATATATGATATGTAATATTAATGCACTTGATACGCGTCACCCTTAAACGAGTTTTGTGGTGGATGTGTAGCATGATTATGGTCTATAAACCCCTATATCTGTGTGTGGTTGTATGTGGTTGCTGGCTTCTCGGTCTGCGCACCGATTCCCTTTTCTCCTATTCCTGATGTAACGTGAAATAATTCAAGATTTCTTTTCCTACCTTTTCTCCCTCCGAATGTAACTCGGGGTTTCACAATTCAATTGTAAATAGGATAGATTTTATTTCTTGTTATTTCAAAGAACGGCGGACAACCTGAGACGATCGGTTCAAGGTGTGAACCGATCGGTTGGTGATCCAGACGACCGGTTCAAGGAGCGAGACGAGCGGGTGGCGACTTGATGAGATGCACGAAGACCGGTGAACCAATCAGCTGGAGGCACCAGTCGATTGGCTGGTGGCACCCGAACAACCATCTTGATGGCGAGCCGATCGGTCATGGAGATGAGCTGATCAAACCCAGAAAGACAGGCACAAATTTCATCTTGTACAAGTTGCATGTGATGTAGACCTAGATGACTGTTATTCCTCTTGGCTCAAGGAATGACAATAGAATGGCCATAATCATTGCTTTAATCATTTTGCATGTTTTCTGTGGGATATAGCATGTATATGATACATACTATATATTGTGGTGATTGGATATGTATATGTGTATAAAAACCAAATCCCTCATTAAATATTAAGTTTTAGATGCCTTCCAAATGCGACACACGTGAAAAGCTTGATCGACCAAGTGTGGGCACGCCCAAGCGTGGTGCACCGTCTATCTCGTGGAAGCGTGAAGGATGAATGTGTGGGTCTGCCTAAGTAGGGTGCATGTTCATCGTGTTGGCTTTGGGTCGGACTTAACAAGGTGACCTAGATAGGATCTAGCACCTTGAGGCATGGAGATGATCATGGCAAGGAGTTGCGTATGACATCTTTCAAGAGTTTCATATGATGCAATTGGAAAGAGTTGCCTACCTAGAAGATCTGAGTTGTGGGTGACAACCCAAGCTGGTCCATGGCTCAGAGGATTTCAGGATCTTGACCCACTAGAAGATTGTACGCTGCAATCTTCCGAATTGATGGTGAGGGCTGTCAATTTGAGTCAAAATAATGGGAGCGGTAATTAATTAAAGGCCTGATTAACTATCGTCAATTTTATTCAAATCAAATCAAAAGGAGTTTAGACAAATGCAATTTTCTCTTGTAGAATGGAAAAAGAATCATCTTTTAAAATGGGCAAATTAATTGAGAACAAATTCCATAACTGATTGAGGACTATGAGAAGTGTTCTGCACAATCCAGATATACCAGGAGCCTTTGAATCCACTCTATGTATGCTTAATGCATTGATGAAGAGGAAAGAAAGTTCATTGATAGAGATCAATGGAACGAATGGTAAGGGAGAGAAGGGTTCTCTCGCCAAACCAATTTCTTCTACATGGAGAGGATGGAAGGAACGATGGAAGAAGAAGTCAGAGATAGAGATCTCTACTTCTGGTGTATACGTGATAGAGATTAACTTTACTACTTCTTCGTCATGGGTACTTGATACCAGATGCGGATCTCACATTTGTTCAAATGTGAAGGATCTTAAGAGAAGTAGGCCTTTGGGGAAAGGTGAGGTTGAACTACGTGTTGCCAATGGGGCAAGGGTTTCCGCCAGTGCCGTAGGAACCTATGAGTTAACTCTACCAAGTGGGCTAATAATAGAGTTGAAGAACTTCTATTATGTACTTGCCATAAATAGGAATATCATTTCCGTCTCTTGTTTGGACAAGGATGGATTTGAATTTCTTATTAAGAATGGAAATTGTTCCATTTCTAAAGATGGGATCTTTTATGGAAGTGCCCCAATGTCTTATGGTATATACTTGATAGATCTAGAGACAAATGTATACAACGTAAATGCCAAAAGGCAAAAACTCAACAACTCAAACGAAACATATCTTTGGCATTGTCGTCTAGGGCTCATAAATGAGAAGCACATTTCTAGACTCCATAAAGATGGTTATTTAGACTCTTTTGATCATGAAGCAATAGAGACATGTGAATCTTGTTTGTTGGGCAAGATGACCAAGAATCCCTTTTTAGGTAAAGGTGGGAGGGCTAGTGATCTATTAGGACTCATACATACTGATGTATGTGGGCCTTTTAGAACTAATGCCAGAGGTGGGTATCAGTACTTCATTACCTTTACTGATGACTTTAGTAGGTATGGCTATGTGTACCTGATGAAACATAAGTCAGAAACCCTTGAAAGGTTCAAGGATTTCATGAATGAAGTATAGAACCAAGTTGGTAAAAGTATTAAAGCACTTCGATCCGATCGAGGTGGAGAATACTTAAGCCAGGAGTTTGAGGACCTTCTGCGAGCCCATGGTATTGTATCACAATGGACTCCGCCTGGAACACCACAACATAATGGTGTGTCTGAAAGAAGGAATCACACATTGTTAGATATGGTGCGATCAATGATGAGTTTTGCTGATCTTCCAATTTCCTTCTGGGGTTATGCTCTTGAAACCGCCGTGTTTACACTTAACCGAGTACCATCTAAATCGGTTCAAAAGACACCATATGAGATATGGACTGGGAAGCATCCCGATTTGTCTTTTCTGAAGATTTGGGGTTGTGAGGCTTACGTTAGGAAAATGTTTCCTGATAAGCTTGGACCCAAATCCGATAAATGTTATTTTGTTGGATATCCCAAGGAAACGAGGGGATATTATCTATACCACCCTACTGACAACAAAGTGTTTGTTGCCAGGACAGTTGTGTTCCTAGAGAAGGAATTTATTTCCAAAGGAAATAGTGGGAGGAAAGTAGAGCTTGAAGAGGTTCAAGCCCAACAAGAAAACATAGAACCGATGGATGTACAAGAGGAAAATGGAGATTCACAAGGTGTTGTGGAATCTCAGTCTCCTCAGGTAACACAAGGACCTCGTAGATCTAGTAGGACCCGCCTTGAACCTAAGAGGTTTGGATACCTTGTAACTCAGGAAGGTGGTGAGTTGATCATAAATGATGATCCGACTACCTACGTAGAGGCTATGGAGGGACCAAATTCTGAGAAATGGCTTGAAGCCATGAGATCCGAGATGGAATCAATGTACTCCAACAAAGTATGGACTTTGGTGGAACCACCCGAAGGGGTAAAACCCATAGGGTGCAAGTGGGTCTTCAAGAAGAAGACCGACATGGATAGCAATGTGCAAACTTATAAAGGCAGATTGGTTGCTAAGGGATTTTGACAAGTTCAAGGTGTTGACTATGACGAAACCTTTTCTCCAGTTTCCATGATTAAGTCCATCAGGATCATGCTTGCTATTGCAGCTTATTATGACTATGAGATTTGGCAGATGGATGTTAAAACCGCATTCCTCAACGGTAATATAAATGAGGATGTGTATATGACACAGCCTGAAGGTTTTGTAGATCCAAAGAATGCCAATAAAGTATGTAAACTACAAAGGTCAATCTATGGATTGAAGCAAGCATCTCGGAGTTGGAATCTTTGATTTGATGAGGAAGTCAAAGTGTTTGGCTTTACTCAAAATGAAGATGAACCTTGTGTGTACAAGAAGGTTAGTGGGAGCTCGACCACATTCCTCATATTATATGTGGATGACATACTTTCGATGGGGAATGATGTCTTAGCCTTAGAGAAGGTAAAGACTTGGCTTGGGAATACTTTCTCAATGAAGGACTTAGGAGAAGCATCCTACATTCTAGGAATTAAGATCTATAGAGATAGATCTAGAAATCTTCTCAGACTAAATCAGAGCACGTACATTGACAAAGTGCTGAAGCGGTTCAGCATGGAGAACTCAAAGAGAGGCAACATCCCCATAATACATGGAGTCACGTCTCTAGAGCTCAGTGTCCCCAATCTTGTGAAGAGAGGGAGCGTACGAATGGAATCCCATATGCATCAGCCATCAGATCCATCATGTACGGTATGTTGTGCACACGCCCAGATGTCTCGTATGCTCTCAGCATGATGAGCAGGTACCAGTCAGATCCCGGGGATGCTCACTGGACAGCCGTAAAGAACATCCTCAAGTACTTGCGAAGGACTAAGGATCAATTTCTTGTTTACGGCGGTGAGGAAGAGATGGTTGTAAAGGGTTACACTGATGCAAGCTTCCAAACCGATAAAGATGATTACAGATCACAATCAGGATTTGTATTTTGCCTTAATAATGGAGCTGTGAGCTGGAAGAGTTCCAAGCAAGAAACAGTTGCTGATTCTACTACAGAGGCCGAGTATATTGCTGCTTCACATGCAACAAAGGAGGCTGTGTGGATCAGGAAGTTTATTTCTGAACTTGGTGTAATTCCCAGTAGCTGTGATGCAATTGAGCTTTACTGTGACAATAATGGAGCTATTGCACAAGCTAAGGAACCCAGATCACATCAGCGATCCAAGCACATACTGCAGCGCTTCCATCTCATATGAGAGATCATACATCGAGGAGATGTGAAGATTTGCAAAGTACCAACTGAAGACAACATAGCTGATCCAGTGACTAAGGCCCTTTCTCAACAGAAGCATGATGGTCATGCTAGGTCACAAGGAATGAGGTTCCTTGGTGACTGGCTCTAAGTGCAAGTGGGAGTCTGTTGGTATGTATGCCCATAGAGCAAGTCATATGATGATTGTAATGGGATACTTTGTAAATGATTTGAATAATAATAAAGGCAATTTCCGATCTATATGTTTAAACTATTTCTGAGATGATGGTGTAACATGATAGATGTCTAAAGGATTGTTTTACTCAATGACGTATGCTTTTGGGTTGAGGACCTAAACGATGAGATCATACGGATGTTAAGAGTATACATTCTTGTTTGGTCCCTAGTCGATTGTTATTGTGGAAATAACCATAGACATCAATAAGACTAAAGACTAGATTGTGTGTTGGTTGATGACAGAATCTCATTAGTCATGATATAGTGATATCAAACCAAGCACATAGGTACTTTTTAGAGAACAAGGTACCGGACAGACCCACTGTGAGAATGACACATGGAACCATGACTTAGTAGTCACAGTCAGCTCTCACAGTGATGGTGGTGAGTGTGATTCTTAGACCTAAAATCACTACACTCAACATATTTCATTGGGTACACTTTGACATCATCAAACGCAGTCCTGAAACATGGGTTGTTATAAAGGTGATGATTGGGTGGCTTTGACACATGGGGCTTTTGAGGGGTGAGTGATAGATATGGGATTTGTCCCTCCTGAGGGAGTTTGATATCCTTGGCCACTTGATGAGTAGGATTGAGAAAGGCATGCACATACACGTGTGAATCAATATGTGATATTGATGTCACACACATCTCACTCAGTCTGCTCTGAGATCAAGTAAATGAATGAACATTGACAGGATGGCTGTTCCATGCCTCGAGTTCATTCAGGATATCAGTGACAAAGGAATTATACATTCACTGTAACACCATTCACGAATTGTAGGATTGAAAGTTGTTCTCCAACTTTCTATTTCACTTGGGTAGCACTGATGTGTGACTAGGCACCGGTCTTTGCTTGTGAAGTCATAAGTGTTATGGACTTTCACTGCCAACGTGAAATGGAGCTGCAGGGTCACACACATAGGATTTAACCTGGAAGAGAAGTTTTGTCCACAAACAATGTTTAGATTGATTACTAAAGGAGTTTAGTAGTTCAATTAAATACTCAATTAATCGATAGCTCAATATCATAATGTTCAAGGTGTTGGACGTAGTGATTGGAGTATCAGATTAATTGAAATCGCAATTGACTGATTCTGCACAATCTGCACTCCCAACCGATCGGCTCATGTGATGAACCGATCGGCTGAGCCTGGTGAACTGGTCGGCTCAAGTGTTGAGTCGATCGGCTCAAGGTCAGGGTGAAACAATTGCTTTAAGTATTGAAACGATCGGTTCAACTGATGCAACTGAGCATATTGGGAAAGTAAGATTGGTGAGAATTTTCCTTGCGTTTCACTTGCCCAATTTGATTGGAACAAGGATTGGTATTCGATACCAATTAGAAATAAAAGAAGGAAAGTCAATTGGGAACTGATCAGGACCACGAACCGACCGGTTCAGAAGTGAACCGACCGGTTCATGGGTCCCAACCAATCGGTTGAGGTGTCAACCGACCGGCTCAACTCCCCAACTGACCGTTTCAGTTGTGAAACGATCGGTTCAGGTTGCGAGTTGGTTGTTTTTGTGGAAAATCTCGAACCATTCTACTCCTACTTTTAGTCCTATATTGCCGGGGACAGAGAACCCTGTCCCATGACCCACCTATATATATAGGGGTATTGGGGGCTTCTCAGTATACAACTCAGTGCAAGCCGGTTGCTCTGCAAAGTTTTCATTCTCTCTGGTTTTGGTAACCGAGAGAGCCCGATCAAGTGCTACCCAAAAAGGGAGGCGCAGTAAGGGAAAGACAATTGCAGTTGCAACTGGTAGCAGGAGAGTGTCTTGGCGACTAGTACACCAACAGGAGGGTGTGACTCCTTCTGGTTCCTTGTGCGACAAGGAGATCAGAGTTCCAGGTAGTCTGTGTGGACGACTATAGAGGCGGGAGACCTCTGTAGCTCGGAGGACAACTATCAATCCTGACAGTCCCAGTGAGACCAGGAGTCTTCAGTCCAGGTACGACCAGGAGCTGCACAGACACCATCCAAGACCAAAGGTGAAGACCGCGCAAGGCATGAGGTACTGTCGCCGAGCAAGCCTCGGGACAAGGTATGCATCCACAAACCATCTTTCCTATTGTATAGACATTGACACGATTCCTTTTATTCTGGGTTTTGGGGAGAAAATTTTTGTTTCCGCTGCTTCTCTGCCTCCTCTGAAACCCAACAGTGGTATCAGAGCCACGTCAACTGTTCTATATTTTAGGATTATCGATATGATCGATTTTGGTTTGTCGCCTTTATTTATTGCATACGATGTGAATAAAATTGGCTTTATGCATGTCCAATCCACATATCCCAAATATACATATATGATATGTAATATTAATGCACTCGATACGCGTCACCCTTAAATGAGTTTTGTGGTGGATGTGTAGCATGGTTATGGCCTATAAACCCCTATATCTGTGTGTGGTTGTATGTGGTTGCTTGCATCTCGGTCTGCGCACCGATTCCCTTTTCTCCTATTCCTGATGTAACTTGAAATAATTCAAGATTTCTTTTCCTACCTTTGCTCCCCCCGAATGTAACTCAGGGTTTCACAATTCAATTGTAAATAGGATAGATTTTATTTCCTATTATGTCAAAGAACATACATTCCACGATCATGAGACGAGTGGTTCAAGGCGTGAACCGATCGGTTGGTGATCCAGACAACCGGTTCGAGGAGCGAGACGAGCGGGTGGCGACCTGATGAGATGCACGACGACTGGTGAACTGATCAGTTAGAGGCGCCAGTCGATCGGATGGTGGCACCCGAACAACCATCTTGATGGCGAGCCGATCAGTCATGGAGAAATAGTTTGATCGGGGTTGGTCTAAGGGTCAAACTCCGTTAATGGCTAACACTCATTCTAACTTCTTAGTTAGAGTATCTAACGGTCTTTTCTCGATTCACAAAACCTCGATCTCGGTTGACAATTTCTTCGACTGAGACTGACTTAGAGCTAGGTATATATTAGGGTTTTTTGATGCTCTAGGAATTCAATCGAGGTAGTTCTCGGTCGACAATATTGTCGACCAAAACTGTCTCAACTGACAATTTCTTCGACCAAAAAAGTCCCTAGAAATTGATTTAACAAAAGTTGAAATACCTATATAATAGTTTTTCTAATGTGACCAACCTACCCTAGACACTTGCTTTAGACATATGGATAGGTTTGGGATAGGTGGGGTTGCTCCATAGCTTGATTTTACATGAGTTCTAAGAAATTATACATTTTTATTACAAATTAGCACAAGTACACAATAATTTTGATATTCCAATCTTGATCAATTATTCTCAATCATGCTTTTTCCCCCTGAAATACTAGACAGAATGTTAATAATCACAAATAAGAAATGTTTGTCATCACCAAAATATAATATGAGCTAATGTACAATTTATCCAACAATCTCCCCCTTTTTGAAGATGACAAACATTTTGATAAATAGAAAAATTGAAATGAAATTTCCAAACCTTGGTGAGATATTCCTTGAATGTCTTAAAATGTGTGCACACTTATACTAGAGAGTTATGGAATATGTCATCCAGCTCTGAAAGTAAAGTGCAAAAATTTGCTATATGGTAGTGTATATCTCAACTCAAAAACTCAATAAAAATAAAAGCTTCAAAGACTTAAGTGTGACTTTTAAGAATATTTCTCCCCCTTTGTCATTTCAAAAAGTAAAAGTATACTCCCCCTTAGTTGAATACTCTTCGTTAATTGAATACTCCCCCTTAATATATTTCTTAGAATAATGTGCAATTTAGTCATGAATCAATACTAAAGAAAGCTCACTTCATTGATGGAAGAAACAATTACATAATTGCTCAAAGGAATGATACATAAGGATTGCGCAAAGGAAAAATACATAAGGAAGCCTATCACGGGAATACTCTAATTATTCTAAGGTTTTGCCAATGGAGTGTTGAATGATTTGGCAAACAAAGTTAGCATATGGTGGATTTCCAGAGAAATCAAGCATGTTTGAAAGTATAATGCAAATGAAATTGACAGGAATTCGTTCAAGAATTGCATATATGAGGTACATCCTAAATTGGGGAATCTCAGTTTGTTGGCTCTAGGATTGATGTTCTAGCTAATGATAAGGTTTATTATCCTAGCTTTCGGGGTCAGAGATGTAGTATAGTAGGTGACCCTATGTTCTTGAGCAGAAGTATTTGGGAGAAAGATGGCTTGTTTGATGTCACTAAGGCTGAGTGGATATTTTTTTAGTGGAAAGCTTATTGAGATGATCACCATTGGTGAATTCTACAAATTCAGCGTATTCAACAACATCTGTTTCTATCATTTCTAGGATATCAGTCTCAATAAAACTAAAAAATAACCCATTTACCATGATGGTGAAGGAATAACAATTATCTGTGTCCCTAGATAGGTTAACATAAAACTCATGAACAACTTGTGTGGACCAGAAAAGGAAGGAAGGGATAAGAAATTCTTATAGTTTATGGTACTTCTCACCAGCAACAACATCGTTGAAGGGGATCTCGTTGATGACCGTCAGAGCTGGAGTTACCGTATGCCCTCTCCATGCACGAGAATCGTCTTCTAAAGCACGGTAAAAATCATCTTATCACATCGCGTCACATGGTTGTGAATCACACGGTGTGCGTGTCGGGCGGCAAGGTTTTGTCACCCGATATGCATTGCCCAAACCACTCTTTATGCGACATGGGCATGCGCGGCAGACGCGTCGCATGGCGCACGATGCGCTGGGTGACAGACTTGCCCGATATGATTCTGGACAGAAAATAAGAAACTCTAACACGCGATATGCGTGTCACGCAATTTGGGTGACACGACAACCCGACACATTAAAGGGTGATATGACTTGGGTGCATTTCTTTCCCACCATGCCTTTGTAAAACTGTGTAAAATTGGGAACAAAAAGTCACCCGATACCCGTCAATGTGGGTTGGGCGATATGTTTATCACAAAACCTGGCACGGTGATCAAAGCAAAGAAGAAAGGTATTGTGCATGCATGATATGCCATCAAAGATCTTAAAAGGAAAAAAAAACAAGGATGAAAAAAACTAAAAGTCTCAAGACACTTGATGGGTAAAACATCATTGGTCTAAGAGTAAACTTCGACCTCAGATAGTATTACTCACCAAGGCGATAAAACTAAGTTGGTGGCCCAGAAAACAGAGTCTATGCACGTGATGCGGGCATAGACTCAAGCCTTATTACAATGAGATTGCTCATAATTTTCTTTGCAGGAAAAGGAAATAACATCCTATTCTAGGAATGTAAAATTGGGGCTGCCTCCCGAGGAGAGTTGTGGTTTGTGTCGTAAGCTTGACGTCTTTGAGTCCTATTATGCTTCTTCGGTAGGTGTAGCTTCGACATCATCCAGGGACAACTCAGACCTCCTCATGAAAGCTTCATCTTAGTAGAACCTCTTTAATCAGTGTCTGTTGACTGGGAAGACCTTCATTGGATCATCTTTCTCATATAGCTCCATCATACCGGATGGATATATCTTCACCACAATGAAAGGTCTGGACCACCTAGTCTGTAGTTTTCCTGGAAAAAGTTGAATGGAAGATTTAAACAATAAGACTTTATCACTTTCCTTGACTTCTTTTGCCCGCAGGTGGGAATCATGCCAAACTTTGGTTCTCATCTTGTAGATTCTTGCATTTTCATAGGTGTGAAGCCTAAGTTCTTCATGTTCTTGGAGCTGAAGAAACCTCTTCTTTCCGGCCAGCGACGAGTCCATGTTGAGACGTTTGATGGCCTAGAATGCCTTGTGCTCCAACTTGAAAGGTAGTTGGTAGGCTTTCCCATATATCAGGTGATATGGTGTACATCACTGTCTCCACTGGGTCTTCTGCTTCAGACAAATCCTCGGCTTTCAGAAACGCTAGCAGTTCTTTGACTTCTGGGTCCTCAACCTCCCGTGCCTCGCCAAATAAGGCATGCATCAGGGGGTCTACCATGCCTTTTCTTCCCTTACTTCATTGAAGAGTCGTTGATAGCTTTCAACAAAATAAGAGGACTCAAAGAATGTAGGGGATTTCATACAATCCCTGATGTTGAAGTCGATGTGCTCTCCTCCAACCCTGATTGTAATCATACCCACCTCTCTGTCAATGAGTGCTCTGCCGGTTGGAAGGGAGGGTTTCCCGAAGATAATGGGGAATCTAGGGTCTTCCACGGTGTCAATCAAAATGATATCACGCGGTATAAAGAACCGCCTAACTCTAATGGGCACATCTTCAACTACTCCAACTGGTCTAGTTAAGTGTGATCCGCAAGTTGAATTCTCATATTAGTGCTTACCATATCGATGAGTCCAATCCTTTTTGCAAGGGACAAGGGCATCATGCTGATGCTTGCCCCCAGGTCTGCCAGACCTTTGTGGGTTATGTTGTCTCCAACTTGAAAAGGGATGACAAAAGCCCCAGGGTCTCTCTTCTTAGAAGGCATATTTGCCTTGACAAAAGAACTGGACATCTGTGCAAGCTTCACTGTTTCAACATCTTCACCTCTTTTCTTTCTCGAAATCAGATCTTTCAGAAACTTTTTGTATGTGGGCATATCCTCGATAGAATCTAGGAATAGGATGTTGAGGGGAAACTTCTTTACTACAACCATAAACTTCTCGTACCTCTTCTTCAACTATGCCTTCACCAACTTATGCGGGAAAGGTATGCAAGGTGCATATTTGTCTGGATGCTCCTTAGAAGGAACGTCGTCGACTCTTTCTTTCATCACTTTTCGTGACTTTGTGGGTACTTCTTCTACTTCCTCGGGGTTAACATCCTTAGATGGTGTTATCGTGGTTGTTTCTCTCTTCTCAACAATTGGTTGTACCACTATTCCTGTCCTTAAGACGGCCATATTTTTAGTTTCATTCCCACATAGATTTGCTTTGGTACGGGAGGGGAAACACCCTACTTGGTGATTGATACTCTGGGCTAGGCTCGCCAACTTCTGGTCAATCTGCTTGTTGTGCTGCTGCAGCTCTCCTATCTGAGTTGAGAAGCCTCCTATCTGTGTTACATCAACTCGAGTAAAGTTGTGCTGTTCATGGAGCTTTTATACATCTTTTCATTAAGATTGTTCTGCTTCTTAGCAAAAGACATCAACTATGTCATCATAGATGGTCGTTGTAGCTAGTTCTGTTGGAAAGTTCTCTACTACGGGGACCCTACTTGGCATTGCTGATTCGGCAGTCCTCCTAAAGAAGTTTCGCCCACCAGCTGATGAGAATTCTCAGTTGTGTTGGTGTTCCCGTAAGAAAATCTAGGGTGATTAGGGCACTGATATTGGTCGTAACTCACATTTTCTGTGTTGTCTTCATCAGGTTTTCCTTGAACAGTCGTGTGTGGGTAGAAGTCAGACAGGTGGTCTGGCTCCCCACAGGTGACACAACTTCTCACTGCCTCTTGTTGGAATTTTCCTTTATAACCCTTCTCCTTTAGGGTTTGGACGTCAGTTACTATCTTGTCCAACTTAGCAACTAGGGCTTACATCATCTTTGATTCTTTAGGAGTGGTGTGATTCATTGACTCTCTGTCATACTCACTACCTTGCTAGATTGTGGACATATTGTCTATGATCTCTCTGGCCCTATGAGCACTGAGTCCCAAGAAATCACTGCCAGTTGTAGCGTTCATGGATTTCCTTTCTGTGGAACACACCCCATTATAGAATGTAGTGATTAGCTTAGGCTTAGAAAAACCATGGTGTGGGCACTCCCTATGATAGCTTTGAAACCTCTCCCAGGTCTCATGCAGGTTCTCTAAGGGTTTCTGTGAGTACCTTGTTATCTTGTTTTGGCACTTGATCGTCCTTTCTATAGGGAAGAACTTGGCGATAAATGCATTAGCTAGATGTTCCCAATCGGGAAGGCTTCCATCCTATAGACTTGTATACCACTCCAAGGCTTTGTCTCTTAGAGAGAAAGGGAAACATTGGATGTAGATGTGGGATATCAGAACTCTGTTGATCTTAAAAGTATTGCAAGTCATCTTCAATGTTATAAGGTGGTTGTATGGATTCTCTTCAATAGTGTTCCCATCGAACCGATTGTGCTACAACAACTGGAGGAAAGCATGCTTCAACTCAAAGTTGGCAACATTAAGTGGTTGATCCACTACCGGATTCCTTTCTTCATTTTCCCTGACTTGGACAAAAGAGTGCAGGGATCGAGCTTCGGGGGCCTGCTCAGCCATGACTTGTCAGACACAAGGATGGATCAGAAAGGTGAATAAGTACCTGGAAAGAAAAGAAAAAATGTATAAAAGTATTAGTGTGTTGTATAAACTATGTGTAGTAAATATTTGCAGTATTATATGCATAAGTACAAGGTTTTTGGCAAAATGCAAGTAAAGCTCGAGTTTGTAGAACGATATTCATTCCCTATCCCCAGTAACAGTGCCAAAAAGTTGACAAGCCTTAAACGTGGGTCCAAGGATGGAGATATGTCTAGGTTATCAGACTTTAGAAATTTATAATACTCGAATGTTTAAGACTCCTGTAACTAGCACATGATCGAAGTAGTTCGGGGTCGAATACATGGATAGGAAGAATGGTGCTTTAGAACTCGAGTTTTACTTGTCTAAGCATGTTGAAAAGTCAAAGGGTAAGGTTTTTGATTCAATGAGAAAGAATCATAAAGAATCAAACAAAAATCCTATCTCCAAGGGGAGTTACCAGAAGAATTAAGGTTTTTGGGTTTTAGGAGTTTTTATGGAGGGTTTTGCATATGGGAAACCAAGGAGATAAAACTATCGTCGGAGTAAAGCATGGAGGAAGAAAACTTGAATGTAACAAGCGGTAGTGGCGTACATCATGCACCCTCTTCTCTCAAATAGGGTGCCACTAGTCATGCACTAATTCCCTCTCTCAAAGGAGTCAGGCATAGGCTGTAGCGTAAAGATATGATGGGGCAACCCTAATACTGGGTACTCTCATACACTCGAATAAGGCAACCCTAATACTGGGTACTCTCATACACCCGAATAAGACCAAACTCTAGAGTTTACAACATCCTTCTCTCAAAGGAGTCAAAATGAGAAACATGATTTGATAGCTAGTTAAAAGTCTGATCCAAACAGAAGAGACGAGCTCAGATGCTACAAAGAAATCATACAAAAAAGGAGCCATACACATAACAATATGAGATAAACTCTATAGATTCCAATAGGCATAAAGGGGTAAAAGTGTTTAGTTACAATGTAGTAGTAAAAGAAAGTAAAGTGCTGAAAAAGGGAAGATAGGTATCGACCTCCTTGATGTAGGAGATCGATATACATAGTAGCAGACCCTAAGGCAATGCTAACCCGGTACTGGGTAGGAGCCCTATTGGGATACGACAATGTCGGGTTCTTGACCGTGTCGGGTGGTGAACCATGATGGGTAAGGGGCGTATCGGGAAAGGACTCCCTACCTGATATGGTCGTGTCGGGCTGCCAGCCCTGTCAGCCTGCAGTCTTGACGGGTAGGCCATATCGGGTTGGGACATGTATCGGGTTAGCTTTATATTAGGTTCTCGGGTTCCTCATGTCGGCTATAGATGGGCGAGCCGTCTTGGGTTGAAGCCTAGCTAGAGACACTACATGTTGAAGTAGCCTTGAAGGTTGTGTCACGCTACCACTTCTACCGGGTCGGGTTCTGAGTAAACTCCTCCCTTCCCTCTCAGGTTGGGGGTGTGCTCACCTAGTATCGCCTGGCAGGATCTAGAACTCGATGCACTAGCTCCTTTGCTCTAAGAGTTAGCTCACATAGGGTTCCGAACCATCCCATCGTAGGCCTGTAGCTGCTATTTATAGGCAGCGGGCTGGCGGGAGATGCAACTCTCGTTGGGCCACATGTCCTCCATCTGCTCCGTTTGTGTGTCTTTGCAAAGGGGACAACATGTCTGTTGCCCGACATGGCTGGCGGGCTATCGTGCTCAGGGTTGCGAGTAAATCACGCTATTGTGTCAGGTTAAGACTCCGACGGGTTGTTGCACTGAGGGGTGGACATGTCGCACAATCGACTCCATCGGCTGACAGACCGTGGTGGGAAAGGCACCCTGTCGGGTAATATCTTGCAGTCTATCAAAGCTCCTATGCGACACACCCACGTCGGGTTGCTGTCATATCGGGTAGCAACTGTGACGGGTAAAGGGTGTGCCGCGTTGCGCACCTACTGGGCCAGGATGGGCAATTTGTTGTTGATGGGCCAGGACGGGCGATTTGTTGTTGATGGGCCAGGATGGGAGATTTGTTGCTGATGGGTCGGGATGGGCCCACTAACACTATTTTGGTGGAAAAATAAGAGAAACTCTGCAAAAGATAGGGAATGTTCTCAGGAGTATGGTAAGCATTATTTCTATTCAACAAATAAGATAAAAGGGAGATGAAGTCAGGTTTGGAGACATTTTTGATAATAAAATATAAGCTCTAGCAGCCATAAAATGGGTGTTATCAGATTCTAAAATATGTTGCAGAAGGTCCCCCCCCACGAATTGATTTGTTAGGACAGGTAAAGAATTTCTACTACAGTCTGCACAAGGGAGAGAGGACTATTCTTGATAGTGTAGGAGCAGGTTTCTTCCTCAACAACAAACCTACCCACTGTCATGAGATTTTTAAGAACATGTCCAAGAACCCGACATGGTGGGGATGAGTGAGAGATCCTGATAACCTTCAAAAGTGTCAGGGAATCCAAGGTCATCTCCACATTGAATGAAAAGATAGACTTAATTGATAAAACGTTGTGTGCTAAGGATGGACAATCTGCAAAAGAAGAAGGAGAGGAATGCAAATTTTCACTCCAACAACAAAAGTACATGAACAATGACTACTCTTAGAGGAAGGATCCTAAGTTCTCCTGGAAGGATCCCAACAACTTACAAAAAGACCCATCTCAAGTGCAACATTCCAAGCCACAATAGTTTAATGGTCAATCACAACATCAATAGGATATGGTTCCCAGTAAGATTGACCATAAGAAAAAATGCTCGGGAAGCTAGTTAGCCAAAATGAAGTTCTTATCAGTCTAACTCAAAGAGAACTCCATAATCAAGGGGCACAAATCTGTAGTTTTGAAACTCAGATCACTAAAACAACAGTGGAAGTGGTCAAATTGAAGCAGCCAAGTCAACAGGGGTTCCCATCCAACACTAATGTACCTTCTGGAAATCAACACATCAAGGCAGTTCTACTCCACAATGGCAGGAAATTGTTGAATGGTGCACGATCGAGTTCCGATTTAATTGACACTACAGGAGCAATAGATCAGATAGTGACAGTGGATGCAGATGAACCAGATGTTATAGTAGAGGAGAAGACAGTTGAGGAGCAGGTTGATGATGTCAAGGAAATAAGAACAAAAGCATATATCCCGCCTCACCAGAGGACACCAGTGACCCCAGTGCCTTTTCCAAACAGATTGAAGGGGACAAAAGTGGACCAACAATTCAAGAGGTTCCTAGATGGTTTCAAAAAATTATCTGTCAACATTCCACTCATTGATGCAATTGAGTAGATACTGTCATATGGCAAGTTCTTACAAGACATAATCACCAAGAACATGAGGATACCTGAAACTGATGTAGTAGTGTTGGAGTAACATGTGATCACTTTCATTCTGGGAATGCTACTCTAAAAAGACAAGATCCATGTTGTTTCAACATTACTTGCTTCATAGGGAAGACCAAGTTTGGAGAAGCTCTTTGTGATTCAGGGGCAAGCATCAACCTTATTTCCTTGTTAACTTTCAAGAATCTAGGTCTCAAGGAGTCTAGGAAAAGTAGTATGACTATTTAATTAGCATACAACTCTGTGGTCAAGACATATGCCATTTATGAAGATTAACTGGTAAAGGAAGATAGATTTTTTCCCTGTAGACTTCATGGTGATGGAAATGAAGGATGATCATGGAAATGAACTCTTGATAAGAAGGTCATTCCAAGCTACGGATGATATGATTTTGGAGATGGGAAGAGGATGTTTGACCATGGGTATCAAGGATGACCGGTTTGAGATCAACATGCCTAAGTACTCAAAATCTATGTGGGACAAAGCACAGTGCAACATGTTGTAGCAAGGGGAAGGAAAGATTTCTTTGCTTCTAGGGAAGCCATTTCTTGACATGGCCCATGTGATGACTAAGTTATATAAGGGCACATTGGAAGTTGATATCATGGAAAACACCAAGGTGATCTCATTAGAAAAATAGTGCACTACAAGGAGGATGAAGAAGAAGATTATGACTCAGCCACCATAGAAGAGGCCGTTGTTGAATCCATTATGTAGGTATATCAAAAATTACCTTTGGAGGCGTGCTTGATGAATCTAGTGGATGATAATATATGCAAATGCTCTCTGGAAGAGTGTGCACTATTGTTGAACGTGGTACCTTGCTACTATACAAAGCATTTTTAAGATTTTAGACCACCTCCTCCACTATTGGTCCCATCCCTATTGAGCCCACCTGATTTGGAGTTTAATCCACTGCAGCCATATTGAAAGTTTGCCTTTCTGGCCGTAGAAGAGAAGCTCCCAATATTATATCATCATCCTTGAGCAGTGACAAGGAGAAGTTGCTACCAGTTTTTCTGAAGAACCACCGAGCCACATTTGGGTAGTCGATAGCAGACATCAAGGGAATCTCTCCTAGCTTGTGTCAGCATAAAATCTGGCTAGAAGATGGAGCCAAGGTGATAGTTCAACCTCATAGGTGACTCAACCACATTATGACTGAGGTAGTGAAGAAAGAGGTAGTCAAGCTCATATCGGCATGTATAATTTATGATATGGCAGAGTATGATCCTGGTACATATAACATCCATGACGAGGAGGTTCCTGAGCAGGGGGAGCAACCTCAACTGGTAGATCCAGCAGGTCCACAACTGCAAAGGTCTACTAGAGAGAAAAGGGAATCTACTAAATATTCTGATTCAGAATGGTCATTGATCATAGAAGAGGGGGAGCTATAAAGCTACGAGGAAGTAGAGCCTCATTAAGAAAAAGATAAGTGACTGCATGCAATGCAAGATGAGATGAACTCATTGAAGAAGAATGATACTTATGAGTTATGCACGCTTCCTAAAGGCAAAAAAGCTTTAAAGAATAAGTGCATCTTCAAGCTAAAGAAGGATGGAAGTGATAAAACTATGAGATACAAAGCTAGACATGCCGTGAAAGGCTTTGGGCAAAAGCAGGGGATTGACTTTGATGAGATATTCTCTCCAGTGGTGAAGATGACATCCATTCGCAATGTTTTGGGTTTGGCAACTAGCTTGGATCTTGATATTGAGAAGCTTGATGTGAAGACAACCTTCCTCCATGGTGAGATAGAGGAAGAGATTTATATGCAACAACCTGAAGGATTTGTAGTGAAAGGCAAAGAATACATGGTTTGCATATCAAAGAAAAGTCTCTATGGGCTAAAACAAGCACCAAGATAGTGGTAACAAAATTTTGATGCTTTCATGCTGAAGCAACATTACCACAAGACAAAGGAAGACCATTGTGTTTACTTAAGGAGATTTTTAGGTGATGGTTTTATTATTCTCTTGCCTTATGTTGATGATATGCTGGTTTTTGGCAAAGATGCTAAGATGATTACCAAGTTGAAGAAGGAATTGTTTAGGTCTTTTGATATGAAAGACTTGGGATCAGCTAGACAGATTCTTGGCATGGACATCACGTGTGATAGGAAAGCAAAGAAACTTTTATCATCACAAGAGAAATATGTTGAGTGTGTACTTGATTGGTTCAACATGAAGGCTGAAAAGCCAGATGAGACTCCCTTAGCCAGTCACTTTAGTGTGAGTGGAAACAATCTCCTTCTACTGAGCAAGAAAAGCAAGAGATAGCTCACATACCATACTCTTCTACAATAGGAAGTCTTATGTATATTATGGTGTGAACTAGGCCTGATACTGCACATGCAGTTTGTGTGACTAGCAGATTTTTATCGGACCCTGGGAAGGAGCATTAAAATGTTGTTAAATGGAAACTCAAATATTTGAGAGGTACATATAGTGCTTGTTTATTCTTTGGCGGGGGCACCACTAGTTCTTATAGGTTTCACAGAAGTAGATTTGGCAGGTGATCTTGATCATAGGAAGTCTACCTTAGGTTTTTTGTTCACTTTAATAAGGGGAGCTATTAGCTGGCAGTCTAAATTGCAAAAGTGTGCTACTTTATCTACTACTAAGGTAAAATATATTGCAACTTATGAAGTAGGGAAAGAAATTGTTTGGCTCAAATGTTTCTTACAAGAATTGGGTTTGACACAAGATGAGTATGTTATCTACTGTGACAGTCAGAGTGCCATGGACATGAGTAAGAATTCTTATTTTCACTCCATGACAAAGCATATTGATTGTGTGAAGCTATCAGTTATGATCAATTGAAGTCAATGAAAGTCCACAACAATGACAATCTTTCTGACGTGGTGACAAAGATAGTTCTTACAAAGAAGCTTGATACTTGTAAGGAGCTCTCCGAATTGGACTCCAACTAAGGAGTCATGAGGAGGGTCTCTCCTATGGGATGGAGGGGGAGATTGTGGGGCCAACGACCCTTTAGTTGGTTTCTAGCTCAACTGGATTGGCCCTTTAGGGCTCCACACTGCTGCGAGGAGGTTATTTATACCCCATGCATTTGGCACATAGATGTGCAACATAGCCACAATGATTATATAAGAGAGCCTCCGTCTTTCCTATTATTTGCTACTACTGTTCACGACAAAAAGATAAAGGCCAAAGGAAGAAAGAAGAAATGAGGGAAAGGAAGGAGGATCAGGCCACTCCGATTCTCTTCTTTGATCTCTGCTACTGACTTCTCCACTGACACCATCTCTATCTACTTGGGTATTATCTACAAAGGGGTGTTTTCTGGAAGGCCTTTTTTGGTGTGGTGATGTACCGAGTTGGTAAATTTGTATCTCTTCTTTTTGCTCTATATTCCTCAAGTTTTGGGTCAAAACTTGGGACAAATATTATAATCTGTTGATGAGTGGATTTCTCTGTTGAGTTCTGATACTGTGGTTTTTTTTACACATTGTGGGAGTTTTCACATAAATCTTGGTGTTCTGTTGTGTTTGCTTGTTTACTTGATATTTTGCATTCCTAGTCCATATGTGCATATGCTTCTGCTATTATTGTGTGTCCCGGATATATTCATATTGACCTACTTACACCCTTTCATTTCCTACCTCAACAACACACTATGTTGTCAGTGTCTCTTTGACTCCTCTTCTCAAGCCGGGCAATTGCATTCCGCCTATTGCGGTTCATATGATTTGACGTCATCTTGTTTATAAGGTTGCAATGAAGGGTGTCTTGTTAGATGTAATCACTTATCTTAAGATTCATTAGTTTGGTGTTGGCATTTCTAGGGGTGCTAAAACCTTTCTATATGTTGTCACTCGTGTTGTGCATAACCAACAATATTGTACCACTCTTATGATGGCCCTTGCTGACTTAAATTATGCTTTCAATATGATTAACAAATTCACCATAGTTCAGTAAGTTTGTCCTCATTGTCTAGCTATTGCACATTAGGTTAAATTCTATTATAGCTCCCCACTCCTCTCTACATGGATTAGAGTGAGCCTCTTCTTTTAATAGTCAATGTTCAACAAGGTGATCTATGGGGCCACGTCTTTATCATTAGCTCTCAATCCTCTTATTTTACAATTGAAGGATGAATGACACATTGACCTTCTTACTTTCAATCTTTATGATGGCACCCACATTAGTGATACTACTAAAGTCTCCAAGGTGCTATATATTAATTAAACAACAAGGCCTAAACTTTGATTTTTCATATTAAATATTAAGAAGACAAAATATTTTGACCTTCAGATGATCCCAAACGAGGACCAAAGTTCGGTATGCTCCCTGTAAACATATCTCATCCTATAAGTGGAGTGAAAATTTTAGGAGGTCATGTTTCTATGGACCTAGGTGTTGGCATGGAGTTTCTCAAAGAATGTGTGGTTAAAACCATTACAACAATGGATCACTTGGCCTTGCTTTGGGGCCCATAATGTGTGTTGGTATGCCCAGGTTGTTGTTTGCTCTTTGAATGTCACTCCCAACTTTTATCATATTGACATTGGATGATTTTGATTGTGGTCTTCATCAATATCTGACACGTCTTGTGGTTGTATATCCCAAGCTTCGATGATCTAAAGTGGTGCTTGCCCATGCTTCCTATGTACGTTGGAGGTTTGCACATCAAATATTCTCATGATGTCAATAAGTTTGCTTATATTTCATCTGATCCACATCTAGGAACTTCATGACCACATCCAACAAGCGGTTGGATCTTTGCCTATAGAAACCTCTTTAGTTACTGCACATGTCATCATTTGTAATATATTGATGTCCTTTTGTTGGTCGCAATTATCATGTATGCCTTCTACCACTCCAAAGACCCAGTCTATTTTAGCAAATACTTACTACAAAATTGTCATACTACAATTCACTACAAGTGGCCTCTTTCAACATTGCTTCTCTCCAAGCCTTTTTACTTGTCATTCCCATTATTGGTATTGGCTTTTCCATGTCACCTATTAAGTATCGAGCTATCCTTCAATACAAATCATGATTCTTTTGTACCAAGGTGACAAATGTTACTCACTTTGTAACACTACAGAGCGCAACACCTTTAGGGATCATGTTGTGCATACACTAGTACATTTTTGACCTTTAATGTCACTTTTCTTAATGTTGGCTTTTATGGAAAACTGACACAACATGCATCTAGAGTCAGTTGGTATAATATAACTGTTATTACTGATGAAGTCTTGATAACACCAAATTTTGTGATTTTTTGGCCCTTATTTCGTTATCAAATCTGCCCTTTTAAAGTGTTTTCCTCTCCTTTTTGTCATTTTTTTGCATAAACAGGCCACACTACACTTTTAACTCAATATTATCATCTTTTGCAGAGTTTTCCTCAATTTTTAACACATTTATCAGCAAAAAGGCCCGTCCCGGCCCACGAACATGTTCCACCTGCATCGGCCTTCCTACCAACCAGCCGGCCGATACGCTCACTGCCTGATAGGGCAGCATGATACACTACTGTACAACACGAGGGTGTCGCGCAAGAGGAAGCATGCGAGCGATACACCATTTACCCGACAGGGAGCCAGACTCGCCACGACTTCTATAGCGTGTCGCGCAATACAAGCCACCCACCGACAGGCACCACTTGTCACGATGACCGACACGCTCCCAGCCCGACATCCTTGTGACGGGCGACGCGCATATCGGGCATCCCTAAAGCCGCAATGATAGAGCTGAAGAAGGACACGTGGCCCCCAGAGTACCACATCTTCTCCCAACCGCTGCCTATAAATAGAAACTACAGGACTCTGATGGGATGGGTCGGAATCTCTCGAAAGCCAACTCAGGAAAGCATCTGGAGCTAGCGTGTCGTGCCTCAGAGGTGTGCCGGGTGATTCTAGGTGAGCACTTCCCCATCCCAAGAGGGAGGGAATGGTTCACATAGGGTCAGCCCCGGGCACCGCTGTAGGCCGATATCGGCCAACAAGAACGTCTGATAGGAGTACCCAAAACTGGAAGCAACACTCTGGCCCGACACGATACCAAGCCCGATACGCATCACCAGTCACGGCGTGTCGCCCGAGAGGGTGCCGACTGACATGATCGTATCGGGCATGGGCACCCCACACAATACGTCCACCCGTCATGAGCGTGTTGCCCGAGAGGGTGTACCGCTCAACACGGGTGTATTGGGCAAGGCTCTTGCCCGATATCAGGCTGGAGGGTCTGCTACTGCCTGTCGCCCTTATAAATCAAGAAGGCGGCATTTATCTTTATTTATTTCAGTCATTTAGTCTCTTTTGCAATGTAATCAGACCCATTTATGCTAATGGAATTAGAAGAGGCTTAACTATCTGTTGCTTTATGTTTGGTCCCTTTTGTTGGATGATTGCTATGTTTAACATATGAACTCTAGCTTGTACGTTTGGATCGTGTTTCGATTAGCTACCAAATCGTGTTTTCCCATTGCAACAGCCTCGAGAGAGGTGTTGTGGCTCTAGTGTTTGGTCCGATACTGGAGTACGAGAGTGCCCAGGATCGGAGTTGCTTTAGGAACCTTTCCACTCTAACTTAAGTCCAGCAACCTTGAGGTACCCGCTTCGAGAGTAGGGGTACAGGATGTTTCTGCTGCCGCTTGTTTTACCAAAGCTTTCTCCTTCGTTCCTTACTAAAGCGATAGTGTTATCTCTCTGTTTCCGTTGCAGAAAAACCCTAAAAACTGATAAACCTTTAAAACCATAATTTTTCCTCGTAGCTCCAGTTGGAGATAGTTTTCTTTTGTTTTATCGATCTTAGCCTGTTGTTCCCTTGGGGAACCTTATCATCTCCTTAACCATACTGGAGTGTAACGTGTCGATTCAGCATTCGCTGACACTACCGCCCTTGTCCCTGTGTTCGACCCCGTAAACAAAGTTGCGGGGGCCTAGAAGGTTTCAGGTTATAAATTTAAAAGTCCGACTACTTCAAATCCGCCCCACTTTTCAGACGCGCGATTTAGGCCGATCAACTTTTTGGCGCCGTTGCTGGCGACAAGGAAAAATGATACTGTTGACGAACCCGAATCCACCAACTACACTCCAGTGCCTCAAGCTTAGAAATGAGCTTGAAAACACTCTCTTTTTCCTTTTTTATATCTTAACCTGAAATGAGTGATTCTTATTATTAATAACAGATTTTCTAACTTGATCTTTACACACTATTTAGGTACTCAGGAGGAAGGTGTTCTGCCCAACTGAGCACCAACATCACCAAACATGCCACCTCACATTGAACAACCTCTTTCAGAAGGTGAGCGCCAAGCGAGAGCTAGACCTCACTCGCCTCCACCTAAAGACAATGATCGCTATGACGGAAATGATCAACCTGAAGATCCAGAAACAGAACAGTTTGAGGATGACCATCACCGGGAGAGATGTCGTCATCACCGGAGGCACATAAGGAATCAAAATAATCAAGAACATCACCAGGGAGGCAGTGACAGTGATGATTCTAATGAAGAGGAAAAGACCCTAAGGGAGTTAGCTTCCACCAAGGCTAACAATTCTAGATGCCCTGTTGTCGTCTCGAGATTCAATGCAGCCAACTTCGAGCTAAAACCATCAGTCATGTCCATGATCCAGAATAAAAGCTTTAGAGGGAGTTCAAAGAATGACAATCCCTATCACCATTTAGATGCTTTCAAGAACATCTGTGACACCATCAAGATGCGGGGAGTTCCATAGGAGGTGATCTATTGCAAGGGTTTCATCTTTTCTTTGGAAGATAAGGCTCTATCATGGTACCTGGGGCTGCCCCACCAAGCTCTGAATGGATGGAGTGCACTGGCGGATGCCTTTGTAAACAAGTTTTATCCTACCGAGAAAACCTTCCGAAACAGACAGAGGATTACATCTTTCATGCAAAACCCAAACGAGAATCTCAATGATGCCTGGGAACGATACCAAGAATATCAGAGGGACTGCCCTCATCACAACTATAAGAAAGGTTTCTTGATAACTACCTTCTATAACAGTCTAACCCCTGAGGAAAGGGTTTCATTGAATGCAGCAGCAGGCAGTGACTTTCTGGGGAAGAAGCCTAGCAGGTATGAGAAGATCATCAAGAACATGGCCGAGTTGCAAGCCGACGCTGATTACAATAGATCAGATAGGGGACAAGCTAAGGAGGATAGTGAAGGACCTTCATTTGAATCCAAGGCTCTAGAAACTATCACCTCTCAGATCTAGAGGATAGCTACTGATGGGAAGTAGTTGAAAGAATCAAGTGGAAAGGGAAAGAAACAAGTTGAAAAGGTCATGAAATGTGTCACCTGTGGAGAAGGTGGACATGGGGTAGATAACTGTATCTACACCCGACCTGACGAGTCGAGCGAAACTGAATCTGAGGCTGAGGAGACTGAGAATGTCTCTTTTGTAAATTTCAAAAGGCCAGATCATCCTGGTTTCATTTATGGCAACAAAGGTGCAGCTGAAAACTCACATCAGCTGCATAACTCCACCAAGCCACCTCAAGTTTTCGAGAAAAGAGGAGGATAGAGTCAATTCACCAGAACCACTTCCTTCCAGTCAAACAAGGGAAATTTCCAAGGACAGGGTAAGTACCAAGGTTGCCAAGCGACGAACACCAGTCAAGGTCAAAGTCAAGCCAAGGAGCAAGGACAAGACAAGGTTTTGAACCAACTAGACTTGGTTGGCCAGTTATTTGATTTTGTAAAGAGACAAGATACTGTCAATAACCAGCTGGCGCAGAGTGCACTTTCAAATTCAGGAGTTCTGAATTCAATGCAGGTCCAGATGCAGATATGCAGATGCATCAACGCCAAATCGATCAGTAGTTGGCCCAGATGGCCGAATTGATAAAGAACCCCTCGGGTAAAATACCCTCCAACACCGAATCTGCCAAAAAGGCAGGGCTATGATCAGGAAGGACAGAGATCGACTTGCAAGATATGGACACTGCTAGAGGCGAAAAGTGAAGGACAAGGACTTGTCGAGCTGGCGACGCGAACTAAAACGCTCCTCGGGAGGCAGCCTGAGCTTTTACTTTTCCTAGAATAGGATGTTATTTACTTTCTTGCAAGAAAAACATTATGAACATTTGGACTGTAATAAGGCCCGAGTCAGTGCATGCGCCATGTGCGCTGACTCTTCTGTTTTATGGGCCACCGCTCTGTTTTATGAAGCATTGAGGGGTAATACTTTCTGAGGTCAGGAACTTAACCTTAGGCCAATGATATTTTACCCATCAATCGCTTTTTCCTTCGCTTTGTTTTTTATTTTTCTTATCTAGAATTCTATCCTGAAGACCTTGTATTGGGCGACGGTATATCAGGCATCGCATAAGCCGTGTCAGATGACACACCCAGGCGGTGAGCACCCGTATCAGGCAAAGACTCAGCCGGCACGCAGAACACGCTCGTCTCGAGAATGACTTGTCTCGACGGATGACACGCATCCCGGATTTACCCGTTTTACCCCTAGTTGGGATTGCTATATATAGTACAGAGGTTTTACTGTGTCGGGCTACTACATTTACTCTTCCAGCTACCCGTATCATGCATGTAATTCCTCCTTTTGCTCGTATGTCGTCCAGCTAGCTTATGCTCTCGTGTCGCGCAAAAAGCTTAAGAAAACAAAAGGTATAGCCCGAAAGCCATGTCATCCACCTTTCCCGACATGAGCTTCATATCGCGCACAGTGTATCGGGCTGACGACTATAGCTGATTTTCCATGTATCGCCCGACACGTGTGTCGCGCGACACGTCTCAAACCCGCACTTTCCCGGCACCCTATATCGGGCGATAGCCATGTCACCCATCCTTGTGCCATCTCACTTGTTCTTGTTGTCGGACGACATGTTTTTTATATTAGGGAAGACCCTATCGGGTGCTTTGTTTCACACGATCGAATTTCCCAACACGGGCGTATCAGGAAAACATCGTATCGCCCAGTATTAAGGCATGATACGGTGGTGTCAGGTAGCTTTTGTATCGGTCCAAATTTTTATCGTGCAATCAATTTCAACATTTAATTGATCAATGGATTTGTTTAATGATAACATATATGGCCCGTACAAAGCATACCGTCATTCGAGTAGACGAACATGACAGAAGGATCGACACTGAGGCCGCAGTTGAAGCAACAACGGTCGGGCAGAAATGTCCGAATCCTGAGGCGGCTGGGCCATCAACCGCTGAGAAGAGAGAGCGAGGACAGACGAAGTAACGGCTCCAGCAATAGCTTCAACCGCAGCGGTAGAACCCCTAGATCACACACCAGGAAGGTTTGTGCCAAGGGATAATGAGCATGGACTCCGGTACTCATAACTGGAAACTAAAATCTATAGGCTGAGTAGATTCTGCCACCAGTCGTCCTTCATCCAATTGGGTATTTTCAGAAGATTGGAGAATGTCCTCGCCACAGCAGGTATGAGGAAGATCTGCCTCAGCTGCTCCGCCTCCTAAACTGAACTCAAAAAGGAGTTCATGTCGTCTCTCCGCCGAGTAAAGAATACAACTGAGGACGTTGAAGAATATGGCAGAGCAGACAGACTGCAAGGGCCGATGTACAACTCGGAGCATGTCATCTCCGAAAAGCTGCTCAACGAGATCTTCTCTTCCAGCGAGGAGGAGAAGAAGCTAGTGAATAACGGTGAAAGGATCACCGAAGGAGACGAGTTTAACCCCGTTGAGCTCTAGAAAAGGCTGACCGGCGAGTCATCATACAAGTCGGGGAGCAAGGTGGCGGCAGTGCACTCCTATTTCTGGAGGATAGTGCACAAGCTGGTAGCATGCCTGCTTTTCAGCAAAAATGAGTCCAGCAACGTCTACACCGAAGAATTCCACCTAATGTGGCACATGATGGAGGGCAAGGTGATCAATCTGGGGAGTTTCTTGCTGAACAGGCTGCACCCGATAAAGGATGCCACCAAGGAATATTACATGGGTGGCATCGTCAATCTAATCGCGGTTGGGTTAGGATACCCGAGGGAACCACACAGTCTTTCGAGGACTAGGGGTGACGAGTTGATCGACCTCAAGTACCTCATGAGGGCCGACATCATAAATAAGGAGGGGAGAAGCTATTTCTACAAGTTCGCAAGGACAAACACCCTCCTTCCACTCCCTCACTGTGCCGCCTACGACGCAGAAAAGTTGGTCTTCACCACAACAGAAATCAAAGCTGTGGCAGTAGAAGCAGCTTACGCCACCACCAGCAGGATTCAAGAGAGGGCGACCGCGAGAGGAGAATCAATCCCTCTCGACCCGAGGCTAGACAAAGCTTCAACGACCTCTGTCGAGCCAGCCGCCAATCCAGAGCCACCGACGACAATAGTTGATAGAGCTGTCATCGCTCCTACTATACCAGCCACAATCACGACAATACCTACCGTGGCTGAAGAAGAACCGACAATCGTCGAGGTTGACGAAACAACCGAGGGAGAAACAATAGTACAAGCCCCAGAGGGAGCTTTCGCGGAAGAGACAGCCACAACTCCCGAAGCTTCTGTGGTGCCTTTAGAGGCAGAAGAAGAAGCACAGCCGGACGCTAGTAATGAGGTGTTCGTCGAGATCCTTGAGATGGAGCTCGGAGCTGCACAGCTAACGCCGACACCGCCGCCGGTGTCTCCTATAGCAGCTGCTGAGGAGATCGCCGATAATGTAGAGGTGGAGCAGTATCCACCCACACCACGACCATCTCCACCACGACAAGAAGGCGAGGAAGTGATGGCCGCAAGGGTGCCGACACCTCGCCCAACAACATCCACCTCGTGGCCGATCGAGATAGGGTCTACCTCATCAGGTAGACCCTCATGTGAGAGAAGTATCGTGAGGATGAGAGGGAGATCTGTAGGATCCCCTCTGTCGCTCGGGAAAATGCTGGGGCACAAACTCGACCACTTGTGGGAGGTAACAGAAAGCCACTCGGCTACATTTACTTCTCTAACCCGCAAGTTTTCATTTTTCCAGCAGATGCTGAATAGCCAGGAATGGGAACTGCTGACTCTAGTTGGCCTTCCTGGCCAACTAGAGGAACTCAACGCCATGCTTCAGCAGGCCCTCCAATGCCTTGACATGATCGAGGAGAGGCTGAACAGGGGAGACGACCATCCACGCCCAAGGCAGCCGAGAAGGTATCTGTCACCTCCTGGATCATGCTCTCAACCTTCCTCGTCAGCAGCCTCCTCAAGAACATCATCCTCTTCCTCCTCCAGCGGGCCATCCCCAACGCCCGAGGAAGGGACGCCACAAAGATCGGCCAACGGAGCTCCAGCAGGATAGGCGAGCTCCCACGGTCTGGAAGAAACAGCTCCCTCAGTCCCCCTGGACGAAGCTGAAGATGACAACGAAGACATCAGTGTCAGGGAGGACTCTTCTGATGAATCAGAGGGAGAGGGGGGACATATGTGTCGCCAATGAAAGACACCTCCCCCGAGGAAGACACTCGATGGCATATGCTTTCTCTATGCCATCAGAGCTACCTTCCTTCAAGATGGCCGACTTCGATAGAAGGGTCATCGACTACCTGTCGATCAGGGACTAGAAATTGCTGAACAAGGTCCTAAGGTCACAAGCAGATGAAGAAGACGTCGTATGGAGCGACGACTACTTCTCCGTATGACGGGGAGTGCTTAGAAACATATTCCGCTCACTAGCCATCGTTGACAAGAAGCTGTTCAGGGTCCTAGAAGGTGCAATAATAGAGAACATCAGCACCGGGACAAGTCGGAGAACAATATACAATGCCACCCCGACCTTGGCAAGAAGGTTAATGATGGGAATACCAGACTGCGTCGCGGTGGCCAACATGCTGTGACACATCGAAGAGCATAACATGAACATCGTGCTGGCCCCGTACAAGCACCGCAACATATGGTTCCTCTGCGTGGCATACCTCAGGAACCACGAAGTCCAGCTGCTTAGCTACAACAACAATGAGGTGCCACGCTCCAGGTTTATTTTCAGTCGCCTAGAGGACAAACATCTGAGGCTTATACCACTGTGTCTTCTACGAGCTATCAAGCAAGGAGTCAAACGTCACAACAGCGTTTGGAACTTCTTCTCTATCGGAGACTTCCCCGTCCAAGCAGAAGAGGGAAGCAGAAATAGTGCCTTCATCGTCTTACGTGCCATGGAGTTACTCAACATATTCAGATACATAAGACATCTCTAGGACCAAAAATTTTACCACCTCAGGAGCATATACGCCCTGCTGCTGATCAAAGACGGACGCTATTTCCGAGATGAATAGGTACCAGAGAGGCTGCTGAACAACGATCAAGAAGATGAATCTTCACAACCCAGTAGCACTCTAGAGGAAGAAGCTGAGATGGAAACATACATCTATGGGGCAGGCAAGCAGCTAGAGATCCTGCGGGAAGTGCACGGATTCGAAGACCTTGCTTCACCTGAAACATCAGAAGGATTGATCAACAATTTCGATCGCTTCTCGTGCTCTACACTCACACAGGAGTAGGTTAATGTAATTCTTCTGAAGTTAGCTGATTCTACCCCGGCAGATGTCATCTACGAGGCAGACAGTGTCATAGTCCCGGTTGATGACTTAAGGGACATGGTAAAAGATGGAGGATGTTTGGCGATATCTGTGGCGGCCGCCTACATCCAGACGCTACAGGCAAAGTTTGAACATGCATACATTGCTCATCCAACGCTGTTCAACGACATCTGCCTCACTGATGAATCAGGAGCAAAGCAATCATTTCTTGCAGAGTTGGAGTGCAGGGTTCCACGCACAAACTTCGTGCCCATCCTGCATTACAACCACTGGACATTCCTAATGATGTACACTCGCCAACGAGCAGGAATCTTCTACAACAGCTCAGACAACAACAAAGATCATCCAGTGCAGTGTACATCAACAATGTTGACATCCATCGAGTGCTTAGTACAAAAATACTACGACGAGATGTCGGCACTGATACAACCATTCCTAGAGACGACAACAAGAAAATGGCATGAGCTCCAGTTCTGCCACCACAATCCACAACAAATCCCTCTATCCAACGTCTGCGACATCTTCGTCCTGGAATGGATATCAAATAAAGAGACGCCTGACCAAATCCACCACATCGACTACCACAGCAAATGAGGAGAATATGTGTGGGAGCTTCTATCTGGTGCAGGCACGCTCACCAGCTAACCCTCACTGGGTTAACATTACTCTACCTTATCCACTTCACAACTCTGGGACAGAGTGTGGAGTAAGTTTGGGGAGGGGGTACCATGTACCAATGAGGGAGGTATAGAAATTTTTTTCTTCAACTCCACCCTTTTTGTTCTTCTTGTTCTTTTTCTTAAACATGTGTACATATACATATACATGCTCATATAAAATTTTTGAAATTTTTTCTTATTTTGTCTAATTTTGAAATTTTTTCTTATTTTGTCTCCACACATATGTACAAAGACTTTATATGGTAAAAACCTGATACGATTTCTTGCCAGTTTGTTTTTTATGTGCCCAAGGAGATGCATGTTTTGTCATGTCTTTCTGATAATGCAGCCTCAAATGACAAAAGACTACGACTTTCCACGTCAAAAATTGCAAAAAATAATCTTGCAACAGCTAAGAGACGTGTATGCAGAAGGAAAAAGCTGCCCAAACAGCAACAAAAATTCCTCTTGTTTCCCCTTACCCAACAAAAATCCCAAAAAGAGAGAACAACCTTATGAGAGTGAATAAAAGCATGAGAGTTGTGCCAAATATATATATATATATATATATATATATACACTTGTTTTCCAAAAGTACCCATCTTTAGGCATGGTAGATCCGGGGCAGTGGTACGTAGGATGTGAAATCACTGCTCTAAAGCCAACTGGCTTGGACTGCAGGGACCACTCGCCCGTTAACGAACCCGTACCTGGATGGACTGATGGGAAACAAGAAAAACCCAAAAATTCTTAAGCCTACCCAAACACACAACTTTCTGTCTCCAAAAGCTGTTTGGTGTGAAAGCTAACTTCGAAATCATTAACCCAAGTCTTGCCGAAGCTGTGGAGAAATGTTTTGCTTAAATAAGGCAGGAGAAGTAAAGTCTGTCGTTCGTGGTCAAGCTGTAGCCTCTGTAAGACATCTCAATGCTTGCTCAAACCCATGGCCTGAAAACTATACTAGTCAAGAAGAAGCGCCACCAAACAAAGTTTAAAGATTGATTGAGGACAATCAAAATGCTAAGTTTGGGGGAGTTGATAATACCAAATTTTGTGATGTTTTTGGCCCTTATTTTGTTATAAAATCTGCCCTTTTAAAGTGTTTTCCTCTCCTTTTTGTCATGTTTTTGCATAAACAGGCCACACTACGCTTTTAACTCAATATTATCATCTTTTGCAGAGTTTTCCTCGATTTTTAAC
The DNA here is from genome assembly GCA_963693085.1 of Alisma plantago-aquatica. NCBI lineage: Eukaryota > Viridiplantae > Streptophyta > Magnoliopsida > Alismatales > Alismataceae > Alisma > Alisma plantago-aquatica. Next base: position 942,351,341 of record OY856414.1, on the reverse strand, counting down.
TCATTTATCAGTAAAAAGGCATGTCCCGGCCCACGAACGTGTTCCACCTGCATCGGCCTTCCTACCAACCAGCCGGCTGATACGCTCACTGCCTGACAGGGCAGCACGATACACTGCTGCACGACACGAGGGTGCCACGCAAGAGGAAGCGGACGAGCGATACGTCATTTACCGGACAGGGAGCCGGACTCACCACGACTGCTGTAGCGTGTCGCGCAATACAAGCCAGCCACCGGCAGGCGCCGCTCGTCACAATGACCGACACATTCCCAGCCCGACATCCTTGTGACGGGCGACGTGCATATTAGGCATCCCTGAAGCCGCAATGATAGAGCTGAAGAAGGACACGTGGTGCCCGGAGTACCACATCTTCTCCCAACCGCTACCTATAAATAGTAGCTACAGGACTCCGATGGGACGGGTCAGAATCTCTCAAAAGCCAACTTAGGAAAGCATCTAGAGCTAGCGTGTCGTGCCTCAGAGGTGTGGCAGGCGATTCTAGGTGAGCACTTTCCCATCCCGAGAGGGAGGGAATTGTTCACTTAGGGTCGGCCCCGGGCACCGCTGCAGGCCGATATCGGCCAACAAGAACGCCCGATAGGAGTACCCAAAACTGGAAGCAACACTCTGGCCCGACACGATACCCAGCCCGATACGCATCACCAGTCACGACGTGTCACCTGAGAGGGTGCCGCCCGACATGATCATATCGAGCATGGACGCCCCGTACGATACGTCCACCCATCATGAGCGTGTCACCCGAGAGGGTGTGCCGCCTGACACGGGTGTATCGGGCAACGCTCTCGCCTGATATCGGGCTGGAGGGTCTGCTACTGCCTGTCGCCCTTCTAAATCAAGAAGGCGGCATTTATCTTTATTTATTTCAATCATTTACTCTCTTTTGCAATGTAATCATACCCTTTTATGCTAATGGAATTAGAAGAGCCTTAATTATCTGCTGCTTTATGTTTGATCCCTTTTGTTGGATTATTGCTATGTTCAACATCTGAACTCTAGCTTGTACGTTTGGATCGCGTTTCGATTAGCTACCGAATCGTGTTTTCCCATTGCAACAACCTTGAGAGAGGTGTTGTGACTCTAGTGTTTGGTCCGATACTGGAGTACGAGAGTGCCCAGGATCGGAGTTGTTTTAGTAACCTTTCCACTCTAACTTAAGTCCAGCAACCTCGAGAGGGATGTTGATTCTTAGTTAGAGGTACCTACTTCGAGAGGAGGGGTACATGATGTTTCTGCTGTTGCTTATTTTACTGAAACTTACTCCTTCGTTCCTTACTAAAGCGATAGTGTTATCTCTCTGTTTTCGTTGCGCGAAAAACCCTAAAAACTGATAAACCTTTAAAACCTTAATTTTTCCTCGTAGATCCAGTTAGAGATAGTTTTCTTTTGTTTTATCGATCTTAGCCTGTTGTTCCCTTGGGGAACCTTATCATATCTTTACCCATACCAGAGTGTAACTTGTCGATTCCACGTTCACCGACACTACCACCCTTGTCCCTGTGTTCAATCCCGTATATCTACTTCGACCCCATAAACAAAGTTGTGGGGGCCTAGAAGGTTTCGGGTTATAAATTTAAAAGTCTGACTACTTCAAATCCACCCCACTTTTCGGACTCGCGATTTAGGCCGGTCAAGTCCTACCAATTAATAAAAATATGGGTATCACTTTTACAATAATATTGATTTCTTTTTTAAGAATTGACGTCTGAAATAGCCTGTGAAAATCAAATATTTCTGTGAAAATTTTGATATATGCATGATCTGTCACAAAAACTGACAACAAAGACCTTCCCGTGAAATAAATTTTTCCTCCAAAAAAACTATGTCATTAGTTTTTACCAAATAAACCGACGTCATAGGTCAAGTACACCGCAAAATGTTTTTCCTCAAAAAGTCCTGAGTTTTCAGTTATTTTCTAAGAGAACTGATGAAAAAGGGTTCCCGTAACATGCCCCACAAAAAATACCCCCCCCCAAATTGGGTTATGTTGTCAATTTTTTTGTAACAACCGAAAACTAAAGTCTTAATGAGGTTGGTGCTTTTTTATTAGGGGTAAGTAAATGTGGTGTACATTTTTTGTTGAAAAACCAACAAAAGATTCTAACCATAGGCATTTGTTTTTTTGGTACCAACCTACGATTAAAGTTTTAGCGAGGTTTGTATTTTTTTTATTAGGGACAAGTATATGTGATGTTGGTTTTTCAGTGTAAATTTGATGATAGAAGTTGACCTAAGGTGTCAATTTGGGTAGAAACCAACAACTAACGTTTTAGTGGGGTTGGATTTTTTTATTAGGGATAAGTACATGTGGCGTCAATTATTTATTGGGAGACCGATGACATAGGTTTATATATGGCACCAATTTTTTAACTAGAACTGATGACTAAATTCTTAGTTGTCGATTTTATACAATGACCGACGAATAAGTCTTATATACTTAACATCCCAACAAAATAAACTTTCCTCTATTCTCTATTTCATCATGCATAGACTTCCTTCCTCTCTCTAGTGATTTACTGTCATTGTTGTTGTGTCTCCATTGTCGTTGCCGACATCGATTCTGTACTCACCACCTCCGTCATCATTGTTGTCGCTGACTTATCTGGTCTGTGGTTCACCATTGCTGGTCTCTAATCATCACCTCTACCAGTGGACACTACTGCATCAGATGGCACCACCACTATCACCATCGATCTGTTATTCAAGGTTTTTTTTTATTTTTCTTTATAGCTACATATTCTATATAACTGCTTCTATAATTTGGTGAAATGTAATTAGGATTTTAATACCTAAATTGACATCAATTAAATGATGACATGTAACTAGGGTTTAATTTAAAAACTAGAAAAATCATACTTGTATAGTTGGATTTGATATATAACTTCTTGTATAATTATTACTTTGTTCAAGTTATATGGATAAATAATCACACCTAATAAATAATTAAACTGAGTTGATATGAATTACCTAAACTATCTTGACTTAGACTGAATTTTTTATATTAACTAAATTCTAAATCGTAAATCCTAATTTAGACATATATCTTGTTGGGAAAGAAACTTGTTTTATATTTATTCATTAGGAGTAAATCTTGAATAGTCCCTGTTTTGGGACTGTTCTTGAACACTTAGTCTCACGTAGGATGTAAGTGTATAATGTGTATTCAGTTTTCAATATGTTTTTTAGCACTTACCTATTTGTTCTCCTAAGTACATACATAGGTGGGTATTTTCCCATTTACATCAGTGTACTTAGAGAACTGTGGGAAAATGCTGCTGAAATATACTTGAAAATTGAATACACATTATACACTTACTAGTGAGATTAGGTGTTCAAGAATGGGATAGGTGGTACACATTCATTTCTAACCCATATACCCTAATTTATTAGTCCAAACCCTTAAATTTTTAAACCCTAAACCCTAAACGATAAATCCTAATCTCTAAATCCCTGATCTCAAAATCCTAATATCCAAATACTTGATTCAATATTGATTTTCTCCATGGTCATAGAATGCATTGATCATGGATGTCCATTTCAAATCATTGCACTCTAGAGTTTATTATGGTCCTAATAAGTTTATAAGGTTTGTAGGGGAACATAGGAAACAACCCAGAGATAGGTTTTATTGTTCATACAAAAATTGTAGTAACAACTTGAAAGTTGACCCTATTGACAAAATCTAAAGTCATGTCATGTGCAACAAGATTGTACATGGCTATACAAAATAGTATTGACATGGAGAGAATCTTACTATGAGATTAGTAGATGTAGATAGTTGTACTTGTGTCGAAGAAGGAATTGCTGACGATGATGTAGATGTGAAGGAACTAATTCCCTTAGACATGGATTATATGATGCACTAAAAAAATGGACTTTAAGTACAAAAAAGTTTGTAGTAAAAACCCGAATTCTTTAGCTGAAAGCTTTAGCTACATTTATCATTACATTTAAAATATGAAGCTAATACCAATGTAGCTAATTGTTTTTGCTACATTTTCTCAAATTGTTGTTAGATATTCATCTGGCTACAAATTTATATGTAACCCTAATTGAGGTAAAAATTATCCTTACACATAAAAATATATTTGTAATTGTAGTGTAATAGATGACTATAATTGTATTTGTAGCTATGATATGTAGGGGGAAATGACATTTGTTATAATTGTATATGTAGTTCATGTGTAAGAAAAATTGGCACTTACTACACTTGTAATTGTAGATAGTTAATGTGTAGTTAGAGACAACATGTACTACACATCCATTAATTTGTAGTTACATTATGTATTAGTCATTAAATTGTCAATACAAAAGTATTTCTCTAAAAGAAGGAAAAGTCAATAGTGATTCAGATCAAGTTGTGGTTGTGATGTCAATAATCATATTTTAATTTATATTGAAACAATGAGTACACATGGGGAGGACATAAAACTTGCCCTGGTTTTAGAACATGGTAAAAGATATATGTATACAATGACCCCCATGAGAATATAAGTTTACATCACTCTCAAAGCTTCACCCCATGTTGTACTCTAGCTCTCAATTTTTTTTAAGAATCTTGAAATAAAAACCATCATGCAATTGTTCTTGGATAGGAACCTGTAGGATCAGGTTCAAAATTCATATCATCAGACCATATATATACCACTGAAAAAAATAGAGCTAAAAATCTTCAGGTTTTAGGATTTGGAGCCTCATAATCTCCAAGTTGCATGCCATTTTCCTTTGCCTTTTGTGCCAAATTTTTTACCTCAGCTATTTTGAATAGGATCTTCTTGTCATAATCTTGTAATATGCCCACCAGATCATGAGACAACAAAAAATTAGGATGGTAATAATACATCCAGGTAGAGTATGTCACTTACCTTGATAACTGGCACAAAAAGTCCATGCTCCAACTGCACGGAAATATTGATGTTCACAATGTGATATCCACATTAAGATGGCCCATGAACAACTAAAAGACTCGATTAAGTTCAAACAAATGTATTAGAAATAGTATTGATTGCAACATATTGGCGTGTGAAGTCATTCATCCATGAATTGTTGCATTGAGGAACATTACGAAGAGCAAGAGCAACTTCCTACATTGTCATCAATAAGCATATCAGGAACTCACATCGTGCCCTCAAATAAATTGTAAACCTAATATAGGAAGGGAGCTATCAAATTTCTGGACAAAAAATAGATTGAACTTGAAACTGATATGTTACTAAGAAAAAATGTATTGGAGTTGTCAAATAAGTTCACATTCACCGGTAGAAAAATCATTATTCCTTGAGATAAGAACAAATGACCCAGATCTTTCCAAGATGTTCTGAACACTTCCAATGTTTATTTCTTGTTTGGTTTACTGTAATGAGACTTTAAGATGAGTTTTTAATGTAATTAGACTTTGTAAAACCACAATGTACATCTCCACTATGGTGTTAACTTGTAGCATATGGAAGGACAAGAGGTCAAACTGTAAGTGGGTACAATAGTCTCAGATTTGTCAATAGGAGAGTGAGTGATGGGAAGGAAAGAAAGAGGATATCGAAGGAAATTTGACGAACAAGAGCCCTAGAAGCTATAACCAGATAACTAATACATTGTGCTAATTTTGGATAGTAAAAAAAGATATAGCATCATCCATTTTGCTGAATCATATAATATTCTCTAGAAGGTGATAAGAAAATTGTTAAAAAATAAAGTTATTTAGTTTTTGTAGTTGTAGTCTATGGGGGATGCATAGTTAGAATTAAGAAAGTAATATCTCCTGGAAGAAACCTTAATTATCCTCAAAGATGATAAGGCCCCTGCTTAACTGGGTTTGTCCACAATGACCACTTATACTGTATTTTCATTTACAACTAATATTTGGTGAAACTCATAGAAGCAAATAAGTCATAACCACTCCAAAAATATAAAATGAGAGAGAAACAACATGCCATACTACCATATGAGTACTCAAGTTAAAGGATATTTGATGAGTTATGAGGAGAAAAAAGAGATATTGGGATAGAAGGCCCCATTCTAGGAAATGTACATGCTTTTAAAGCTCTAAAATTTGGGGCATGGAACCAATACTCAATTGGTGTGCACTCATAAAGATCACCTTCTACATATCTGGTCAAACATGTCAACAAGAGGTTGTGCTTTAAAATGCCAGGTTAGGATTAGGGTACTAAGAACAACTTGTGTAGTAATTGATAGCAACTGTGAAATCCCTTGCTCTAAATGCACTATGCATGTGTTTCCTACAATTCAATGTCTCTTGAATTGGACTAGTCCATACCTAAAATTAGAGGTGTAGAAGATTAATGCAAAATCAAAATTGAAGTTCCAAACATATATGAGCAGAGTAAATGTTAAATATGTTTGTTTACAAGACAAGAAAAAACAAAATTGAAGTGCCAAATACAGTCATATGCATAATCTATACCATGTCTCCTTAATTGCATGCAAAAAACTCCATGACATACTCCTTTGTAGTGTTATTATCTTTGAACTTGCTATTTTCTTGGTGTCCACTAGTCTCACTGCAAAACTACTTGTGATGCCAAGATAGGAGCAATGATAAGTTTAGACAAACTAGACATTATACTTGTTAGTATAATGGTATAAATAAGGCTAAAGAATTTCTTAGTAAGTTTTACAAATCTACTTGGTCACCTAGAATTATTACGGTTGACTTAATAAATAAAATCCATTCCTTGAAGATGGTATGAAATAATGCAAAGTTGAATATTTCATCTTGTTAATGAGGTTTTGCAGTTTTTAGGAACAAAGTTCCCCATCAGAAATACTTGCAAGAAGTAAGCACCTAATGTGGAATTTGCTGCAATAGATATACTTGTTGTTGTAAGTTACTCATTCAGAAAATAAATGAAAATAAAAAAGTAACCATAATTTCTAATTGCTTCGTAATCTGAATCAACTTATTGACAACTAATTTTACACATTTATTATTCTGTTGGTACCAACAACAATACATTATCTTTGTATGCACTCAGAATACCAAATATAAATCCCCTGTAAAATACTAAACTCTGAGGAAGTATGCAATGAAAACAAATTTATATGTCATTGATATGTGATCTGCATTATGTTGCTGTTTATACACTAGCGAGCTAAAATTTATGAGGATATAGTTTCTGACAAAAGATATTATTGTACTCATGATGGTGATTGTAAGGGTGCAAAAATATGAAGGATTCTTTAGGCTGCTGTAGAGCCCAACATGTTGATGTCAAATATGAGTGTCGAGCAACTAAGATCCTTTACTTTGATTTTAGTCTAAGAAAGAGGTGTGTCCTTGTTAAGCAAGCTACTTCCATAAACACATCAAGAAAAGGATTTAACCCTTTTATATTCAGGTACCTAGGCAATCCAATTTACAAAAGAAAATTGGGAAATATCTAGAGAATGTTGGTCTTTCTTAACGAGATGACACTTCCTTCATGCGAGCCATGGTGGTTGGCATACAAAGAAAAGGTGCTTCAACATAGGTCCATTTTGGTTAAGGTTTAATAAAAATGTGGAATCCTATTGCAAGTCAGGTAAATATTTTATAATAGCACACTTATGTCACTTTTTGGACATCTAAACATATGGATAATTTTGTAGTATGGATATACCACATATACAACTTCATAGTTGTGTACATATCCAGTCATAGATTTTCCTTTGTACTTAACTTTCAAACCTTTCACTTCTATTTTTCTCCTATTCTAAAGATTTACATGCAAACTTATAGTTTTATGTCTAGTTTATTCTGTCAAAAAATTATCGACATTTATTTTTATCTATTTGCAACATTATGTATGTCTGTATATACGTTCACATGTTGAATGATGACTGATAAGTTTAATAGTATTGCTTGGAATTGATATATCATGAAACTGTGATGTCTATTCTGGAATGCTTCTTAGAATGAAGCTTTTAGGAGGAAAGGCAAAGAAGCATAACCATATCATAGAATAAATTATCAGATACTAAAAAAATATTGACTATTGAGTGTCTACAAGATATGAATGATGCACTAAAACAGAACCTACCTTCCAAAGGGCTTTTGATTGCCATCTTCAGCTCCTGTTAGCAGACCATTTTTTCTTGAATGATAGCAGCAGGTGGTCATTTATGTCTTATATTGTACCTTACTTTAAAAGTACAAAAGAAGGTCACATCAATTACTAATGTGCTCATAGATATTGGGCTAGAAGAAAAGTGTGGATAAAAGGAAGTCTAATATTCAAAGTACAATATTGCATCACTTGATGATGAGGATAAAAAATATATAATAAGGAATACCCAATCACTTGCAGGTGGCATAACATGTTATGCTCTGTTGTTGTACCGTCCAAAATAGTAGTCTAAAACCCTGTACCATCAAATATTGATTAAGTTATATAAGCATGACATTGTATACAGAATCGAGAAGCTACACACTACATCTTTTCATTTGAAAAATGGAGTTAACCTATATAAGTGTGTTTTTTCGAGTAGTTTTGTGATCACTTTTGAACCTATATAAGTATCCCTTTCCTAGTATCTTCTAATCACTCTTATAATATTTATTATAAATATTTTATACACAGAAACACGATCTCATGTTCATATTACTATACTACAATTGAAGGAAGATATATTAATATGATTAATCAGTATTGCATTTGTTCATTTTTAAGTAGTTTTACTTCTTCTGACGACCACCTTCCAATTTTAGCTAAATATGGTTGCATCCTCAGTGTTATGGATCTCATAGACAATGAAATACGTGAGCTCTGTTACAAGTCAGTGTTGTAGGAATTGGATATCATTCTTATAATGGGATATCCATTGCTTAGTACTCTCATTCCCTCCATGTTTTATTGGTAATTACTTTCCCAATGACATATTTTTCAAATGTGCATCAGAATAGAAAGAATCCAGTTGTCTAATGTCTCTTCTTCACCATTTAGTTTTATGTTAGAAAACATTATTTGTGGTTAGCTTGGCTCCATTATCACCCGTGTGGTGGCCACTAGTCTAGGAGATGAATCTAAAATAGAAAATGAACATACGTACCTTCTTATTCCCAAATATTTTGTCATTCATGTAAAAGTACTAAGCACAAAGAGCTATTATTTCTTAGCATCAACATGTCACCATGATTTATCACCCATTCCAGGGAGTCAGAAAAATTGTCATGGGGGATATCAACCGGAACACCCTGCCACTTGTTTTACATCCATAAGTTAAATGAAAACAAAGGCTACGACATAGATGATTACATGTTATATATTTCTTATAAATATAGGAAGCAAGAGAGGAATGGGGCGATGGTACATATTTTTCAGAAAATGGAAAGTAGTAGATAACTTTGATGAGTACACCATAAGCTAATATAAGATAAAAACACATCATAGATTTTAGTTACTGAAGGAAAAAGAACCTACATTCACATATCCACCAGGGGAACTTATGAATTGCTTAATGTCCTTTTTCGGCTCATGAACATCCAAAAAAAGAGTTGACTCATCATGAGATCTATAGTCTCTATATTAACCTTTAGGAAGAACCCTTCCACTTCTCCCCATCAAATCTTGAGTTTGTTGTTGGAGGAAAAAGTCCATGATTGGTGTCACTAGGGATTAAAGGAAGATCAAGACCAAAATCACCAAAACCAAGTGAAGTAGCAAAAGAGAGTGAGATCAAATGTGCAAGAACCATGCAGAATACTCTCATCATTTATAGAAAAAGGTCAATCTTTGTTATAAATCTGATGCCTCAAATTTGTGGGAGATAAAAATAGATTAAAGAAATATAACCATAGTAGTTTAAAATTCAATTCCATGGTAAAGGAGTCACATTCAAAAGGATTTAAGACTCTTAATGGTTATTCTTTTGCAGTGAGGATGGTTGAAGTATATCTAACTGAAGTGGCCTAATAAGGCTGGTTTCAAAGATGTTTATATTCTTTTTCTTTTCTTAGCATTCTTATCAAGATGCATAATAGGTCATGAAGTTACATAGTTCCCTTGCTAGGTAATATGCATTATAATATTCATGTAAAATGAGCTTAAATTTAGGTGTGTCGATCAATGCTAATTCATGTAAAATGAGCTTAATATATCAAGTCACAAGGCATTAATTATGTATTTTGAAAAGGCCCAACAATGTACTAAGAGAGGAAAGGGTTGATACCAACACCTTGTGTAAAATTACCTAGTTACTAATGGGTCAGCCACCTACCTTCATGGTGTGTGATTCTAGTGCCATCCTAGTAGAGGAAGTGGTATTATAGTTACCGAATCTCCTAAAGTTGTCAATTGGGAAACAATAAGAGGATTAAAAACTTCTTACATAATTTGGGATCTCCTTGGTGGAGGTAGAAGAAATTATGGTATGACACCTCAATAATATGAAAAGATGAATATTACACCAAAGTTGAAGTATTAAAATAGTTAGCAACACTAAAATAGGAAACAATTACAATCACTTGAATCATTGGAAAGACCAAGATGTTAAAGGCATTTGTCTCGAGGATCATGTTTAATATATGCAAGCCGATCAACCCAAAGTTCAATCAGATTGACACAAGGGTGAAGAACATCTAATACATCACTTACTAACAACATTAAGGTTAAGGAAGACACGGTTGGTAACTGATCCACTGCCAACTAGAAATAACATTAAGGCTATCAACTCTTCGATTAGATGAATGGCCAAATATTTAGACCATTCAAAATGGGTACCATTTGTTTCTGATGTTAATTAGAAAATTTTCTTTTAGGAATTAGGATGGTAGACATCCTAACTCCCATGTGTACTCCTCAGATGATTCTATAGAAATACAGAGCACCCAAAATACAAAGCTAGTAAACTGAATATGAAGCAAAGTCCCTCCCAAAAATCTATAAATGTACAAGTATGTTAGAAAAACCTTCATAATCCTAATTCATTAGATGTATGTCAAATGGATAGCTTGTAATGATAGTAAATTGAAAGAAATTTCAAAATACAAGATTAGTGGTTTGATGTAGTGTATGTTAATTTTGAAAGATGGTAAGCCAAAAGAAAATCAAAATAGGCATGTTCAATTAAGTAGTATGTTGAAAGATGCAGACCAAGTCCGGCCTATCCCAAGAAATATAGGAGTGTAAGATGGGAAGTTGAGACACCAAAATATGTTATGAGAATAAAACAATAACCGGTCCTAACAAATTTGGTGTAGTTTAAATCAGAAGCAAGTTTCCTCATTTTTTTCTCCAATAGCATTGTGCTATAGATTTGTGCCATATATAGATACTTATCTGAAGCCAATCAACAACAAGAGAGTCATTTAACATTATAGCCTCATTCCTACAACTTATAGCCCATGTGTAGGGCTATAATTCCTTATACTTGAGCAGAACAATCACCATATGTAGTTTCACTGTCGCCATTACTAGAAGCATACTGATTCCTTAAAGAGTACCTAAATTAAACTTGTTTGGATTAGAAAATGGACGGGACACCTCCTAACTATAGAGTCGTTTAACATTATAGCCTCATTCCTACAACTTATAGCCCATGTGTAGGGCTATAATTCCTTATACTTGAGCAGAACAATCACCATATGTAGTTTCACTGTCGCCATTACTAGAAGCATACTGATTCCTTACAGAGTACCTAAATTAAACTTGTTCGGATTAGAAAATGGACGGGACACCTCCTAACTATAGACATATCAATGAAGACCTAACTGAGGTTGGACAATGCTTAGGTTAAAGTTATGATGGAAGGTGAGTTTTTCTTTCAGAAGATTTAACAATGAGCTATACATATAATGAGGAAGATAAGTATGTACACTTTACGCAGCCGATCCTTATTAAAGAGTGATGCATACAAGTATGCCAAGATGTTTGGCAGCTAGAACAATGTTGTCTGACTAACATTTTTTGAGGGCACACCAACAAGCATGTCTATATCCATACCATTTGTGTCAATAGTAAGAGTAAATGCATCCTTATATAGGCACACACCCACACTGATTTCAAATTTCACATTACATATAAAACAACTGACTGCATTGTATTTAAAATGTCTGCATCTAAGCAACAAATTTTCCAATTTTGAATATGCAATTGGTATAATGGAAACATTTATGCTTAAGTGTATCAAGCCTTTGATAGTAATAACCTTCAAAGGAATGCCATAGTGATCTACACAGGTGGATAAAGCCACATGTCAAACTATCTTGCTTCTTGGAATTATGCAATATTCATCCACAACCTTTATTGATAGTAGCTAATATGAAATGCTAGACAAAACATCAACTTTGAACGCATTTTTTTAGAATCATAGGCATGCTGATTTTAGCACAATCTATTTGTGTCGTCTGGCTTTTAAGACTATAGAAGCAAACATTGATGTTGGTTTCTTTCTTAGAAATAGGGTCAATTTTAGTGTGATATTCAGAGCAAAAAGATGAGGCATTGAGAAGATAGAGGAAGGATGGTGAACTAGTTGATGAACCTCTTCTGCTCCTATTTGAAAATGTACCATTAAACTAACTAAATTATGAAATCAACCACCTGTTAGATGGATCCATGTCTAAGATCCCCTTGCCACAATAGAGAAATGAAGCATAGTATATACATTGGCTACTTAACAACCAATCAACAATTACATGCCATGCTATTTTGGTCACAAAGAATGTCCTATGAGATTCATAAATGAACTTCACAAAGTTCCAAGTGCGTATTAGAAATTTAGATTCATAAACCTAGTGCATCCAAGATACTAGATAAAATTGGATAGAAAGTGACATCCAAGATACCGAGTTGTAGCTATAATCTACACAAAACTACATTACATAGAAAACAATTTACATTCAGACTATGAGACTATATAAGACTTGCACATAGAGGTTGGTATATCATACACATCACATGTATTATCATAAATCGAGAAACACATAATACCACTCAGTAGAAACTAGTCATAGCACACATCAACCATAAAATAGAAACCAACAAAATACCATAACTAAAGCAAACATTGTATAAATTTTGTCAGATCTAAAAGTTACAACCAAGCAAATGAAATAATGAATTCTACTATCATATGTGTGAAATCCACATTTTAAACCAACTAAATGAAAATTGAATGATAGACTTATATTTTTGTTGAATCTTGTAAATCTTATGACGTGAATCTCTATATCGATCAAATGAATGATGTTCTTGGTTTCCACATCTCCAAATAGTTCACCTGCAATGATGAAGAAAAAGTTAAGAAGTAGAATTCTCATATTGAGATTAATTTAAAAAATGTTACTTAACAATAAGTAATTTCTTTGGCCAAACTATCATTGTCCCAGTTACATCCTCAGTGACTTGGTGTTGACCAGAAGGCCTAATCAACTACTCTTGAGGTTGGATTGGTACAGTAATGGACACAACAACAAATGTGGAACCCAACATTGCTCCTCCTACAACATAGGTTGGACTTACAAAAGTAACATGTCCTTGTGCTAGAATTGATTTCCCATCATCAAAACTTAACAAGGAAACAACCTTAAAATTTATAAAGAACGTGTCAAAGATTATGTATGCCTAAAATTCAAATTAAAAAAAATTAATCAATAAATTTATGCATATAACAACCCATCCTTCGGTAATGGGTTTTCCACTACTCGATTGATTTGGTCTGGGTAGTCTTTCGCTGGTGGTCCTTGTGATATTCTTCAAAATAAATTGGTGACTATAAGAAAATCTGCACTTGCAAATATCACTATATAAAAATTTGAAGAGTTACCTCGTTGGACTGAAATGAACCACTCATGTTAGAATTTCTTAAAATCATAGCTTCACAATTTTCTTGTCTTTTCTTTAAATATAGCAACTCCATTTGTTGAGCCTAGTTGTATCTATTTTTGAGCATCAATAATGTGTTCTATGTCTTTGACTTTATTATCGAATCCCTCCACATATGAATGATGATACTCATTTATCACGTGCTTTACATGAATCTTCTTTGGGCCCAAAATCTGATTAAATATATCATTTTCATCGAGATTTTCATCATTACTTGCAAGTGCTGCATGCAACTTGTCCTACATTACAATATTAATGAGAATTTTTTTTTTCAATGAAAACTAAATTTATTTGTTGATTACTTATGATCAATTCTGTTGATTTTTCATCCACAACAGTACCATACTTCTTCAAATGGATGGCCTTAAAAAAGTCTAATATGTTGACATTGCCACCATTTTTCTTTTCTTGCAACTATTTTTAACAGTACAATCATATATGATCATAGTAGTATGAAAGTTTAAATTTCAACAAGAAGATAACTCACATCAGCCTTCACACAAGCAATGACGTCGATTGTGATGCATGTCTCATCATTACAAACTTTCTTATCATAATGTTTTTAGCACTACACAACTACATACAATGAATTATAATATAATTATATACAATATACACTATACAAGTCTACAAAGTTAAAGAAGAAATTCTTTTACCTTTTCATTGTTAGAATCCCAAAAATTCACAAGAAATGCCCACGAATCATGATCAACACAGGAGTGGAAATCATTAAGTCAGTTAGGTTTTTTTTGTGAGGCATATAGTTGTTTTTTTATATCCACTTTGAAGTTTCTCCAACAATCCCTCACCATTCGCAAAATAGAACTCTTCCTCTGTATGTAGATACAAACTTGGTTTGTAACTAAAGAAACATATTTTAAAAAAATTTCTTAGTATTATATTAAATTTCCAAGACTAGAATTTCCCGCACATAATTCCATATAATGACTTTATTTTCTACATGTTCTTGTTGCCAATAAAGATAGTTTAATGGTGCAAGATCAAAATGTCTAACAACAGTTCCCCAAAAAGAAGACAGGTCATTCTGATGTGGCCCTATTGCATCAAAATTTGTCACTAGGTAGGAAACCAAACTGTAGTCACTAGGTAGGAAACCAAAATTTAGAAAGATGAATGACCACATGTTCCATCACATCAAAGGATGATGTGGGAGAATCTTCTCCAAGTTACAAAGAGTCATTGCTATTCTAGATTCTAACTTTTTAAAAGTATTTGTATTTATGACTTTAGAACATAAGTATTTAAAGAAATTGGACAACTCAATTACAACAGATCTAACATTTTTGTTTGGCAACACTACATGGAAAGTTGATGGGACAAGCTGTTGCATCAATACATGATAATCATGACTCTTCAATGCCATTAACTTTCTTTCTTTAACATGTGCATTTTGAGCTATATTAGAAGAATATCCATCAGGAACTTGAGTAGACTTCAATAGCTTACATAATAATTCCTTTTCCTCCTTCAAAGTAAAACATGAATATGGGATGATATTTTTATTTTCATTCTTGATAATGTGAAGTCTATGCCTTATCTCCATCTCTTTGAGGTCATATCATGAAGTTTTAATGTCCTTTGACTTCTCTATTCCTATAAGTGTGTCAATAAAACTCTCACATACATTCTTTTCGATGTGCATCATTTCAAGATTATGATGTATAAGGTTATGCTTCTAGTATGGCAACTCAAAAAACATACTTTGCTTTTTCCATTTATACGGTAAATTATCTACATATCTAGTTTGATCTAGAACTTAACTTCCAGATAGCATCTTAGGAGCACTTTTGAATTATTCTTTTCCATCAAATGATGAAACATCTCTACAAAATTTGTGATCCATTGGGAGGAACCTCTTGTGACCCATGAAACATGCTTGCTTACTATGTGGTAGTCTGAGTGAGCATGTGTCTTTGTTGTAGAAAGGACATGCAAGATAC
Source organism: Alisma plantago-aquatica (assembly GCA_963693085.1). Taxonomy (NCBI): domain Eukaryota; kingdom Viridiplantae; phylum Streptophyta; class Magnoliopsida; order Alismatales; family Alismataceae; genus Alisma; species Alisma plantago-aquatica. The sequence goes on along the minus strand of OY856414.1, from coordinate 942,335,539 downwards.
CCACAAGTTCGCCAACCATATAGATAAATATATGTAACAAAGTCACTTATCATCTACAGTAAGGTAGCATGCAACTTGAATACCTCTTCAACATCATAAGTATCAAAACCATCTTCCCATAGTTCTTTCAACTCCTCAATCAACGGTTGTAGGTAGACATCTATCACCATTCCTTGTTGAGTTGGACCAAGAATAATCATGGACAAGTTAAAATTGGGAGACTTGATGCACAACCATGGTGGAAAGTTGTATGGAGTCAATACAATGGGTCAAACAGTATATGATAGACTCATAAGGCCACAAGGATTCTAAAGTTAATCCAAGATGAACATTGTGAGAATCAGAAGCAAACTTAACATGCATATTATCAAACATCTTACACATTGAAGAATCTATTGGATGTTAGAGAATCTCATCCTTGGTATGACTTTCATTGTGCCACTGAATTAGGGGTGATGATATCGAAGATATGAATAATCTCTTCAACCTAGGGTTAAGGGAAAGTAGCGCATAACTTTACAAGGAATTCCTATCTTCTTCATATAGATATTTTCTTGACCTACTTCATCAATACCTATTTCTTTATATCTAGAAGCACCCCATTTCAGGCATGAAGTCTTATCTGCAAAATCCTTTTGATACAAAATGTAGTGGTTTATGGAAGCATCAATTTTATCATAGTCAAGTCTTACATCCTTGATTATTTTCCTGAATTCATAATATGAGCCAGGAAATGTCTCACCTTCTGGAAGCAATTCCTTCAAAAGCTCAAGCAGCTCAGAGAACGGCTTATTACTCCAATTATTGATACATTTTATGTGAAAGAACCTCACAAT